>UESW01003838.1:1009233-1116255 GCA_900491605.1 Calamus simplicifolius | reverse complement strand
CATTATAGCGTCGCTAAACAGTGACACATTTATAGTTTTAGGGCCCCAGCCTTTTAGGGATTCATGGTTCAGGGATTAAGGGTTTCAGGGGTTTAGGATTTTGGTTTAGGGTTTTATGGTTTGAGGGTTTAGGGTTCTAGGGGTTTTAGGGGTTTAGGGTTCTAGGGGTTTTAGGGGTTTTAAGGTTTTAGGGTTTTAGGGTTTAATTGGGTGTTTAGGGTTTTAGAGTTTAGGGTTTTAGGATTAGGGTTTTAGGTTTTAGGGTTTTGGGTTATAATTAGGTGTTATCATTGGTTTAGGGCATTTAGGGTATAGGCTGCATTCTCGTCACGAAGGCATGGATCGGACTGCAATCCCGGATAGGACCTTGTAATCGGCCATCCGGGCATACCGTGGCACCGCCTATGCACATCATTCCATGGGATGGACCAGCCAGCCCATCCCAATGTACAACTATGAGCTTTTTAACTGCAACAACTTAAATATACGCTATTGGAGCTAGAATTACCTCGACTGTTGGCACCAGACTTGCCCTGCAATGGATCCGCTTGTTAAGGGATTTAGATTGTACTAGATTGTACTCAATCCAATTACCAGACTCGAAGAGCCAACCGGTATTGTTATTTATTGTAACTACCTTCCCGTGTTAGGATTGGATAATTTGCGCGCCTGCAGCCTTACTTAGATGTGGTAGCCATTTCTCAGGCTCCCTCTCCTGAATCAAACCGTAATTCTCCATCAACCATCACCAACATGGTAGGCCCCTACCCGTCTCCTAATTTAGGAAAAATATGTGAGCGGCACAAGGCCGAGCTTGACCCCCCAATCGGCCACCTGGGAGGTAACCCGCATAAGAGATCGAAGCGCCACCGAGGGCAGTGGAGGGGAGAAAGGGGCAGCACCGCCGTCCACGGAGGTTCCGAAGGAAACGGACATGTAACATCGGCCACCCATGTCACCCCGGTGCTCCAGCGAAACGAGCGGCATAGATTACAATATATAAATATATAAAATTATCACTATATAATATTAAATATAATAAACCACAATAATAATTAAATAAAATTAATATTATAAAATATTAATATTTAGCGACGCATAATTGGGTCGCTATTTAGCGACGCATATTTAATACGTCGCTAAATAGTGACGCATTTAGCGACGCATATTCATGCGTCGCTATTTGGGGACACAATTCTGCATCGCTAAATTCGGGGTTAAGTTGCCAAATTAGTGATGCAATTAGCGACGTATTAATTGCCCTATATTAGCGATGAATTAGTGATGCAAAATTGCGTTACTAATCCTAATATATAAAAACACCCCCTCCCCCCAAAACCCCTTCCTCCCTAATTTCTCCCCCCCCCCACCGGCTGCTCCTCTTCTCTTCCTCCCTCTTTCTCCTCCTCCCTCTTCCCCACCTCCGGCGGCCACTCCGGCACCCGACCACCTTCGGCGGCCACTCCGGCACCCGACCACCTCGGCGACTCCTATTTCCGGGTAAACCCCCACCCCCTCCCCCCCGCCCTCCCCCTCTCCTCGCCGGCCACAGTGGCCAGGCTACGGTCAATAAAAAAAATTTAAGTCTTTCCCTCCCCCCCACTCCCCCCGCCCCCTCTCGTCACGGCCATGGCTGTCCTTGCAGGCCACGGCCGTGCTCGGCCGTGACCTGGCCATGGTGGCCAGGCCACGATCAATCAAAAAAAAATTTAAGTCTTTCCCTCCCCCACCCACCCCCCCCCCCCCCCCCCCGTCGCCGGCCACGGCCGCACCCCATCCGTGGCCGGCCGACTGTGTCCTGGCCATGGTGGCCAGGCCACGGCAAGGCCAAAAAAAAAAAATTTAATAGAACCCCCCCACCACCCAGCCCCCTCCCCCCCTCTCCCTCCCGTCGCCAGCCACGGCAAGGCCAAAAAAAAAAAATTTAACAGAACCCCCGCAGCCCCTTCCCCCCCTCCCCCTCCCGTCGCTCGACCGTGGCCTGGGCATACCCCGTCGCCCGGCCACGAGCAAAAAAAAAAAAAACATTATTGTAATATTTGCTAAATAGTGATTCTGATAGTAAATTAATTAAATTAATTGTTATATGATTAATTAGTGCTTCTATTTTAAATTAATTAATTCATGATTGATTAGTGGTTTTTATATAATTATGGTTGAATTTCTCAGTATATTAAACTATGCATGGTAGTTTACTGGTGAACATCTTACATATATTATTGCATCTTATTTTTTTTATGAAATGGTTGTGACTTAGGCTTTGATTTAAGTTACAAGAACATGATATATTGGGATATGTTATTTTGGTAATGAGATTATGTATGGCTTTAATAGATGTGCCACGGTTCATGTGTTATGAAATTTTTGGTCCAGCCTATCCAATATTGAAACCATAGTATTATTAGATAATACTATGCATAAATATTGTATTAAGATTATTATCTTTGACATAATATCAATTTTAGAAGTTAATGACTATAGACCACAATCAAAATATGTATAATAGCCAAGAAAACTTTTTCACAAGCATAAGTTCGGTTATTTTTAGAATTAAATATTATTTCTCACAGCACTAAAACCTTTAGACTCGTTTAAGAATTTACAAGACTTAGTGTACATTCAAATATCTTAATATATAATCAGTAGTACCTTAAGAAGTTAAAAAATAATGTACGTAATAAGGCAAGGGTTGAAGGTTCTATATGCAATGCACACTTGGTTGAAAATGTTTTAACTTTTGCCTCTCATTACTTTGAGAGTCATGTCCGAAATCTTGGTCGATGACATATGTGTGGATGAAGGAGAACCTAATGACGGTAGAATATCAGTTTTTAAAGGTATCGTCGTTCATTTGGGAGGCAAAAGTCAAGAGATTTGAGCGATGTGGAGTATAATGCAGCACATTATTACATCCTAATGAGATGTAGAGAAGTCGATCTATACATTGAGTAAGTATATACTTTACGACTTTAAATTATAATATACCTCACTATTTAATTGCTAACAGAAGTTGTAATTGTTATCATCCCTTAAGGATGTTTTGTGATAGACAACGGCAGATGAATCCCAACATCAGTCAAATTGCCATTGGGCAGAAGTTGAAAAACGGAGTTTGCTTACTAGTTTTATGAATATGTGAGTAGTATTACTCAATCAATTGCAATAATGGCTTTTATTTTTTGAATTTATTGTGAATAGCTTATTACTTTATAGGTAAACGGTCCATGGTTCACAACCGACAATATTTTCATTAAATGTCTATGCAATGGCCATTGAAGACCGTAACAACCTCTACTGGCTATTTTGTTAATGGGTATAAATTTCAAATTGAACGAAGAGGCACGCAGAACTGAAGGGTGTGTCTCAAAGGAGAAAGTGAACTGGAGGATGTGTCTCAAAGGAGAAAGTGTTGGAGCAAATATGCAGGATTATTATGGAAAGTTAGTAGATGTGGTTGAAGTTGAATATCTCGGTTGGCCTATAAAATGAACCGTAGCCCTGCCGCATCAGATCACTTCATGAGCATTGAAGATGGAGAGTTTAGATCTATAGCCTTCGAGTCTCATAGCCGATCGGCACAAACCTCTGAGAGTTCTTCCTACATCGGTCGCACCGTACTTCGACTGGATGCTGATGGGCAGTAAGTATATACTAATTGTAAATATATGTTTATGTTTTAAATTCAATTACTTATAAACATGCATTTTTTTAATAGCTTTATTGAGTAGCATACTATATCGAGCTGGATCAGCTCCATATTCCAGAGGCGTGCTGATCGAGCCGGATCAGCTCCATATTCCAGAGGCGTGCTAATCCCACTAGCTACGATTGACACCATGTATTTGCGGCCATAAGGGAGTTTTATTTTTTAGAGTTTCAGGTAAACTTATTAAATACAATTTATCACTGATATAAATTTTTTTAATCTTAATATATTCTTAAACTAACTGTTTATTTCAATACAGAAAAAGTTTACGTGGGACCCTGCCATCCATGATGCCGTTAGGGCAGCATGGAATGCTCTTGCGGCACGCTGATACTCCGACATGCTTCATCGTTGGAGGAGATCGAGCGAGCATCCTATGCATGTGCCAAAGGGTATTTGGCACGACTGGAAGCAGGTGTGGCAGTCTGAGGCCTGGTAAAGGAGGTCCGCATCAGCCATCATGAACCGCAGATCCGAGAAGGACGGTCGTGGCACGGGTCTCTCCTGCCACACTACGGGGTCCATTTCGATTCAGGATCGTAGACGTCGTATGGTAAGAAAATATAAATAATTTAATTACTAATTTAGTTATTTGTAAATACTTACATTTATATCATTTCTTCTGCTTTTATAGTCTGAGCAAGAGGGCAGAGATCCTGGTGAGTTTCGCCTATTCAAGGCGACACATACTAGGAAGGACGATACCTGGGTCGATGCACGATCACAGGAGGTTGCAGTAAGAAATTAGTCTTATATTGTATCTGTTTAATTTCTAAACTTTTTTTAGATTCATATAATAATTCGTTTATCACTGATTCTATAATTCAAAGGCACGAGTCGAGGAGCTTCAGTCCCAAGCATCGTAGGTTGACTCCACTGATGGGGGGCCGTCCGTCGAACTCTAACCATAGGAGAGTCGATGTGTGTTTTTGGAAGCTATTGGTGCCCAGTCGCGAGACCGTAGGGTCTACGGTCTGGGTGCTAAAGCTTCTAGATATTTTTCTGGCTCCAATTCGTACTATTCTAGCGATATTCCTCCTGATCGTTTAGACGACATTGAAGATCTATTATGGAGGAGGTTTGGCAAGAGGTTCGGCAGGAGCTTGCAGACATGAGAGAGCAAATGTGTCAGATGCAAGATTTGGTTCGCCAAATGTCGTAGGATTCATTCCAGCCTCCGCAGCCTTTCCGTGATCGTGATAGTGCAGATTCTTGATGTATTTTTTTCTACTTATGTTTGTATATCAAAATTTATAATTATTAATATATTAAATTTTTATATATTATTAAAATTTTGTGATGAATGTTTCGATCAATATTTGAATGCAATGAAATTTATAACATTTTAATTTTATTTAAAAAATTAATTAGCGACGCTATTGCGACGAAAATTTTTCGTCGCAATTTTTTTTAAAAAAAATTAAATTCATAATTCAGCGACGCATTTAAATGCGTCGCAAAATTGCGATATATTTAAATGCGTCGCAATATTGCGACGCAATTTGGAGTCGTTAATGCGTCGCTACATTGCGACGCATTAGCTTTTGTCGCAAAATAGTGACGCATTTTTTTGCGTCACAATTTCGTCGCTATTTAACAACGAAATTACGACGAATTAGCGATGCATTACCGATGCATTTTGGCATCGCTAAAATGAAATTTTTTTGTAGTGGAAATAGTTAATGGCAATGAGTAAAAACTTCCGCTGGCCCAATGTCGGAGGAAATGGACCAAGGATGTACATGCCCCATGAAGTGAAAGGCCACGGGGATGAGAGCTGGCTTAGGTAGGAAGCGGGTTGCCGCTGGATGTGTGCGTGTCATAGGCAGCTATCGCATTTTTGAGTCAACTCAATCGCATCCTCTCGTATGGTAAGCTAGTAATATCCTTAGCAAAGTGCCTTGTATGCCAAAGACCTGCCCCCTAGGTGGTTTTCATAGATGCCTTTGTGGATCTCCCGGAAAACATAGTTGGTGTTTTCTAGGCTTAGGCATTTGAGCAAGGGATAGGAGAACAACCTTCTGTATAGCCATCCATCTATTACTACAAATCTGGAAGCTCTTCGTTTGAGCAATTTAGCTTCTTCACGATCATCTGGAAGGGTGCTGTTAGTGAGGTAGTGAACATAGGCATCCATCCAAGTCGGCTCCTATGTGACAAGCAATACTTCCTCCATGACGTCGGTGCTCAGGGCTTCTAGAAATTAATCTTATATTGTAAGTCCTTCCCAGGGCATTGTCTGCTGATGTGGCTAGCCGAGACAGGGTGTCAGCCCTAGTGTTTTTGCTTCTGGGGATGTAGTTGATGCCAAAATAGGCTAATGTGGATGCTTGCAATTGAACTTTGTTTAAGTACCAAGACATGACAGGGTCTCAGGCTTCGTATTCTCCCATGATTTATCTAGTAACTAGTTGAGAATCGGTGAAGGCTCTGAGGCATTTTATTATGAGTTTCCATGCAAGCCTTAGTGCCGCCAACATGGCTTCGTACTTGACTTGGTTATTGATGGCCTTAAAGAAGAATTGGAGGGCGTACTCTGCTACTGTTCCGTCCGGATTTGCAAGGATCGGCCTTACTCCACTCCCTTGAGAGTTAGAGGTGCCGTCAACATGGTGGATCCATGTCTCTCTCGTCTCATCTAGCTCGGCAACCGGACTCACTGGAGGAAGCTCCTCTGGTTGGCTTTTGGTCTAGGTGCATTTGACCATGAAGTTTGCTAGAACTTGAGCTTTCATGGCCGATAGGAGATATCGAATTCTCTTAGTTTGACGGCCCACTTGGCCAACTGTCCGAAGGTATCCGATCGAGTCAGTATGGCCTTCAGGGATTGATCAGTGAGAACCACGATCTAGTGGGCTTGAAAGCAAGGCCTTAAATACTGAGCGAAAATAATTAGTATGAAAATAATGTTTTTGGCTTTAAAGTACCTGATCTTCGCGTCATGAAGCACCTTGCTGGTATAGTAAACTGGCTTTTGCATCCCTTCGTAGTGGACTCGGACAAGCACTAAGTTGACCGCCTCCATGGAGGCGGCGAGGTAGAGGAAGATATCCTTCCCTTCTTTTGGCTTCGACAACAAAGGCGGGGAAGATATAAACTCCTTTGTTGATCCAAATATTATTTTGATGAATAACAAAAACTACTTGAGTATATTCCTTTTAGTACTAATTATTTTGATTGAGTGTTTCAGAGATTTAAATCTTTAATCATTCAAAATCATAAGAAAAATCGAGCTTGGTCTTGAGTCTCGCTTTAAGTGTCAATTTACGAAGGGTGTAGAAGCTCCAGAAGAGGGAAATCCTAGCTTCTATCCCCTTGAGGTGACACAGCACCAAGAAACCCACAATAGTCCGAATGGAATTCAGAACTAGTTGTGCCGGCGCTAAAGAATACCTATCTAACATATTAAGGATGAAGGGATGAAGTGGTAGCCAAAGCCCAGCCTTGAAGAAGGCTCCGTATAAGGCGACTTTCCCGGGACGAGAGGAAGTCACCCTATCTTCGGGAGCAGGGCGGAATAGGTGGATACCGGTGGGAAGGCTATACTTGGCCCTAAGGTTAACAATGTCTTGGGCGGTCATAGTGGAGGCAGTCCACTCAGGGGACTCCCTCACAGTGAAAGATGGGCCAACGATGGCTGGACGGTGCCGGACAGGGGCTCGATCAGCGGCCGGGTGACTCCCGGACGGAGATACTCGGACAGCTTGTCGCTGTTCCAATGGAACTCTATCGGTGGAAGATGACCAGTTTGGTGCTGGGGATGGGGAAGGTTGTGAAGGGTGGGGGGAAACAGGGTTCTTTTTCATTCCGGTGGCCTGGCCACCGTGGCCAGGCCACGGCCGGCCATGTGCCGATGACTGGAGGGGGAGGGCGGGGGGAAACAGGGTTTTTTTTCCTTCCCGTGGCCGGTGAGCTCGGGCATGGCCCCGGCCGGGGCCGATGAGACGGGAGGGGAGGGGAGGGGAGGGGGGAGGGGGGTGGGGACTTACCCAAAAATGGAAATCACCAGAGAGTAGATCGGGTGCGGAGGGCCGCTGGAGGTGGGGAAGAGGGAGGAGGAGAAAGATGGATGGAGAGGAGCAGCCGGCTGGTTGCAAGAGAGAAAACGGGGAGGAAGAAGAGGGGGAGGGGTTTTTATATATATATAAGGATTAGCAATGCAATAATGCATCGCTAATTGCCATGCAAATTTGGCGCCCTTGTCTAGGCTTGGCAGGAATTTAGCGACGCAATGTTGCATCGTTAAAAATTAAAATTTATAATAATATTAATTTTATTTAATAATTATTATAGTTTATTATATATAATATTATATAGTGATAATTTTATATATCAAATATATAAAGCCACTCGTTTCGCTTCCTTCCATGGCCGGCGCTGCTGGCCCTTTCTCTCCTCCGCTGCCCTTTGTGGCGCTTCGATCTCTTATCGCGGGTTACCTCCCAGGTGGCCGATCAGGGGGTCGGGCTTGGCCTTGTACGCTCCCTTCTATCCCCTAAATCAGAAGACGGGTAAGGGCCTACCATGATGGTGACGGGTGATGGATCGAGAGTTACGGTTCGATTTAGGAGAGGGAGCCTTTGTAGACCATCGTCTTCTTCTTATGCGCAGTAAAGCAATGGACATGCGCTATCGTCACCGAAAGGGCTAGTTTTACCATGCGAGGTGTCACTCTTCCTACTCTCTGGCTGCAACCCCTCTCACCGTGCCATGAGAGCCATTGGAAACTGGGGGCGGAAGAGGGATGGAACAAGGAACCCTCTGATCCCCATAAAGAGACCGCGCTGAAGGTCATAGGAGAACCTCTTCCTCCCCGACCGATGGAGACTCCCAAGAAACACAACTTATCAAAAGCCTTGAACTTGGGTATGATCTTTTTCTCATCGAAAGCCTCTTCCTCCGCATCACTGTTTGCGACAAAATTTTGCGTTGCTATATAGCGACAAAATTTTGTGTCGCTATATAGCGACAAAAAAATGCATCGCTGTTTAGCGACCCAAAATTGCGTCGCTAAACAACAATGCATATAAATGCATCGCTATATAGCGACGTATATAAAATGCATCGCTATTTAGAGACGTAATCTATATGCGTCACTGTTCAGCGACGCAAATTTGCTTCGCTAAATAGCGACACAAATTTGCGTCGCTAAACAGCGACGCATTTTTTTTTGCGTCGCTATATAGCGACGCATATATTTGCATTGCTAAATAGCGACGCATTTATGCATCGCTAAAAATTAATAATTTATAATAATATTAATTTTATTTAGTAATTATTATAGTTTATTATATATAATATTATATAGTGATAATTTTATATATGAAAACTTGGAGGAAATCTATGCTGCTCGTTTCACTGGAGCCCGGGGGTGATGTGGGTCTGGCCGCGATGTTACATGTCCACTTCCTTCCCGTGGCCGACGCTACTGGCCCTTTCTCCCCTCCGCCGCCCTTGGTGGCGCTTCGATCTCTTATCGCGGGTTACCTCCAAAAGTATTGCACAATTCTACTACAAAAGAATATGAAAAGAATCAAGCTTTCAACAGAATGACCATACTTCTATATATCGAAATTGTTAAATTTCCTGTTAGGATGTCGTTTTTCCTTTACTGTTCCTTGACTGATTGACGATATATAGCACAAACAGCTTCCATGCATAGCTTGAAATCCTCTAAAATTGAAGAAAGCATATCTTCCTAACTGTCCTAGTTCATAGTTTCCTTTCTGCAATGATTCTTAGCAAAATCTTCATTAGAAGCTAAATCAACAGCTTCTCTTTCAGAAGCGTCATCGAATCCAGCATCATATAGTGCTATTGGGATGTCATTTTTTCTTTACTGATTCCTTGACTGATTGGCGATATATAGCACAAACAGCTTCCATGCAGAGCTTAAAATCCTTTAGAATTGAAAGAAAGCATATCCCTGAACCCTTGAGCCCTAAAACCCTATTTAGTGACACATACTAATTCGTTGCTAATGCGTCGCTAAATAGCGATGCATGAATATGCGTCGCTAAACAACGACTCATGATATGCATCGCTGAATAGCGATGCATATTCATGCGTCGCTGTTTTCATGAAAATTTTGCGATGAAAATTTTTGGAGTCGCTAAATCCGTCGCTAATTAGCGACTAATTTAATGAGTCGCTAAATTGCGTCGCAAATTTTATGGGTCGCAATTGCATCGCAATTTTGTCGTTATTTTGCGACGAAAATTTGCATCGCTAAATTGCATCGCTATTTCATGAATTTCTTGTAGTGTAGCTTGAGTTAAAGCATATCAATGTTTTAAGGAAAAAGAACATGCATTGTAGAGATATAAAAGGATACCTATTAAGATGTGAAGATGATATGATTCCAACGCATATGTTTGATAGCATGAATATCAATAAAAAGTATAGCTTAAGTTTTAGAAAGAAAGTATAAATATGAGTTTCAGGGATGTTATGACATGTGATAGCATTATGATGCAAGTTTATGATATGAAAGGCTTAGTATAACATTGTATGTAGGTTGTATTGAGAAAGGAGAACCTAGTATATGATAAAATAAGAGCAAGATAATTGAATGTGAGTTAAGGTATGATTCTCAGGAAAGAAGTTAGAATATATGTTATAACTTGAGTTTAATGCATGTGTTTAAAAGTTGAAGAAGGGTTATGGGTTTTATAAAGAGAATAAGATTGAGAAAAGAGTATAAGCTATGATAGGATCCTGAATTTGAAGCTAAGTATTAGTCTGCGGAATGATCATATGATTATAGAAAAAGGTATATGATGTGAAAAAAAGGAAAGAAAAGACTGGATATATATGAATAGCCGATATGGGTTAAAGCTATATTGAATGAGAGTATGGATGTATACGTATGTAATGTATGATAGAAATTGTGCCATGATTTAAAGAAGACATGGGTTCATAATATATGTAAAGTCTGGTATGAGTTAAAGTATGAATTTGACAACCTGAGTGTAAAGCATAGATTTAAAGTAAGCATGAGTATAAGATATAATTGAAAGAAAGCCTGTGGTCATAGCATATGAAAAGCATGGCCTAAGCTTAAAACTTGAGTTAATGGAACTTGGGTGCACATTATATAAAAAGCAAAGTATGAATTCAAAATAGGAATAAAATGCATGAGTTTCAAGAAAAAAAATAAGAAATGTTTATGGCTTGTTGAAAGCAGAGCATGATCTTGTAACTTAAAGTGTAACAGAAGGTGTATAGAGGATATGACTTGAGAGGTATGAATGGGCATACACACACACACACACACACACACACACATATATATATATATGCAAGGTAAATGTAAACTATTTTGTAAAATGAAATGTGAGCCTAAGCCTGAATTTTTAAAGTATGAGTATATTAGCATATGTTTAAAACATGAGTTGAGCATGTGTTTAAAGAAAAAGTTTGAGCATGAGTTTTTATACATGAGCTTCTGATGTCTATATGGGTATTTAGCATATTTTTATAGCATAAGCTGCAGTACATATTACTGTTGAAAACAATATATTTGGTAGCGCTCTAAATGCTCAAGGAGAAATGCTGGGAGTGAGAGAAGTTTCTATAATATCATTTCTATTAGCTTTCCTCACTCACTCTATAACTCACTACAATATGTCCTATTTATAGATATAGAAAGTGACTATTGATCTTCCCTCATTAATACATCATAATGAACCTTTTAGACTTTCCATATGACTTTTGGTTTTACAACATGACTCTTCAGATTTCAATGTGACTCTTCAAATTCTGCAATTATAGTTAATTCTTTAGAATTTATTATGACCTCTCGGATTCATCACCACAATTAAGTTTACCATTTCAACACCCCCCTTTAAACTTAATTGTCTTGTTCATCATATCTTCAATATGATTTGGACCGCAACCCAGAGGAAAATCTCTTCTTGCAAATGTCCTTCTCATTGATGTATGAGGTGGATATCTTGTATCTTCTTCAATCACCCTTTCTTCATCTTCTATTCATTGTCAGCTTCAGCTCATTTAATTCTTTAATACTATCTTCATATTTGTTCTTCAGCTCTTCATAGGCTTCATGCAAATCTTGCATTGCTATCTTGACATCTTCAATTTCCTAAAAATGAACATCTTTCACAGTAATATTATAAGTATTTTTCAAATAGATAATTACTTGTAATGCTGCAGAATTTTCTACTTCCTTCTTTGAAATAGAAACTGGACCATGAATCATAAAACTTTCACTTATATCTTCAAAAATGACTATTGCGATAAAACTTGGAGAATGATCTGGTCCAGACTTCTCACTTGTATACTTTGCTGGAGAAAAATTTAGTTTTTCAAGCATTTCTTTGAGCATTACCTTGTATGGCACAACCACAACTATTACCTTTTCATCCTCCATTTTGCTCAATTGGTGTTGAAGTTTCTATTCTTCAACCTCTGAAGACTGCTCTTGTCTTCTTTTTCTTTTGCAAAGTCTTGTTATCTTAGACTTGCACACTTCTCAACGGATTCCTTTGATCCAGAGACTTAACACTTAGATGGAGGATATAAACTTCTTCACGCCAAGCTCTTGGGCTATCTTGCTTTCTTTGACACCACTTGGTTGGAGATCGACCATGCTTTGATATGGTTCGGGATCAACTAGGCTCTGATACTACTTGTTGAAAACAATATATTTGGTAGCGCTCTAAAATGCTCAAGGAGAAATGCTGGGAGTGAGAGAAGTTTCTATAATATCATTTCTATTAGCTTTCCTCATTCACTCTATAACTCACTATAATATGTCCTATTTATAGATATAGAAAGTGACTATTGATCTTCCCTCATTAATACATCATAATGAACCTTTTAGACTTTCCATATGACTTTTGGTTTTACGACATGACTCTTCAGATTTCAATGTGACTCTTCAGATTCTGCAACTATAGTTAATTCTTTAGAATTTGTTATGACCTCTCGAATTCATCACCACAATTAAGTTTACCATTTCCAACAATTACAACATGAGTTTTAAAAGCAAAAGATTTGATATGTGAGTTTCAGATGCATACATGGCATATGTGCATGAACAGAATGTTAAAAACAATATGTTTTGATGCATGGATCATACAAAGCATTTAGGAAGCCATGGAGCTGATCACCCTATAGACTATATTGTAGCATGAGCATTGCACACTACTATTAAGCCCGCACCTCCTTGCAATTCAATCGTACAATGATCCTCAGGGTCAGGGGTGAGTACACGCTAGACCAGGCCCAGTAGGGCATGTTGCAAGCAGCCCATGAGGGCAGGAATCATAGCTCAGTGGAGCTGGTTATTATATAGCCCATGGAAGTAGAGAGGAAACCCGAGATTCCAGGGTTAAGGAACAAAGTACTTTGCCGGGTGAACCACATGGGTCAGGGGTGCTATTTGTGCGGAGATTCTGTTGCTGTTCACGCACCCGATGAGAGTATACCTGCAGGAAGGCGACTGTAGAATGATACCTCGAAGGCATCAACATAGCACCATGATGGTTTAAAATTATGCATATAATTTTATATGAGAGGCCAGTGGGCCAAGTGTAGATCTCAATAGGGATCAGAGAAGTTGAGAAAAAGAAAAGCTGGGTTGTATAAAAGAGATTTTTGTGGTTAATAAAGAAATGCATCATTCATGGATTTTTATATAAATGAGTTATTTTCGATAGAAAAATTTATTTATAGAGTATTTCAGTACTAGTATATTATTTGAAGAATAAGCTACATTTTACGTTATCTGATATCATGTTAAAAATATACTTTGGTTGATACATGCTATATTATATCAGCATACTATTGAAAATATGATTATTATGGCTCTCCACTTTCCCCATAGTCAGATAATTATCCAGTCACTGGGACTTCGGTCTCATCCCTCTATGGTTGATGTTTTTCTTGGAGATTAGTGAGCGGAATAGCAGGATTAGGCGGTTAGCCTTAGCTTTAATTCCGGTATGAGAGTTGGTAATTGTACATCGAGAATATTGTTAGATTGAAAGAATTTAGTATTGATGTTAAAAAGGTAGATAGAGTCTTATTTGTATATAAAAATGAGAGTTATGTATGTATTTGTGTAGGGGTGTTTATACAATTGTTACTATTATGGACCCTTATGAAATGAGATAAAGTCTTATGAGTATAATCTATGTATTAGTGCGACTCGTATATCGATTGTGAATGTGATCTTATAACTGTCTGAGGATGTTACAAGAAATATATATATATATATATATATATATATATATCAAGGTTAGTAGATATGATGTTATAAATGAATTAAATGAAAACTTATGAAAAGTTTTTATCGAGATAGATTTTTGAGCAGATGATTTATGGCAATTAGATAGAGTTCACTAATACCTTATGGTACGCAACATCAAGGTTAGTAGAACTCTACCCGATTTTTATAGGTTACTAGATTATGTCAGTTGTCTTGGAGAAAGAGAGGGAGCTGACACCGATGAACCAAAGTCATGTAGCATATTATGTTGTATCCTATCACAGCATATCCAGGGATGTGTATCCTCCACATATTCTTTCTGTGAAGGGTGGGTTCTAGAATCATATAACATATCATGTCATATCATAATAGATCATAGTGGGACATATTACTATAAGTACAAAGTATCATTTCCATGTCACATTTGTAAAATAGCATGTATTATTACCAAAAGCAGAATCACATATACAATGATTTGAATACATCAAAATACATATGTACCCTTATATAAAACTTTCGAGAATTTTAAATACCATGTCAAATAATCATTTCATGTAAGGGTACCAAATAATTTATCAAAAATTAGCACTTTCAAATAACTATATAAAAATCATTTACAGGTATATAGTACCAAATCCATTTTCTCATATTTCAAATAATACACTATGTATCAATATAGCATTTAAATCCATATTTTTTATACTTTAATAATTCATAAAAATCATGATAAATGGCTTACTTACCTCCTAGCACTAATTCAAAAATATAAATCAACTATTTAGGCACTTGGATACCTACAACATAATATTTTTATTTATTTTTTAATCTTCAAAATCATCGTATCAAAATAACTTCTAAATTTTATCTAGTCTAATCCTAACCCAACATGGGGCTTTAATATCTCTAAATATATAAGCCCAAATGAAATAATAAAAACTCTCTAAGAAATTAAGATTAACACCGATCCAAACCCCACCCAAAAAATCGGCCCAAAAGGATTCCTTGGGCTGAGCCAAACCTGGGCCCAGCCCTCTTTTTCTTCTAATTCACCCCTTGTTTGGCCAAGGAAAAAACTTTGTACATCGCCTCCGATGCAGCAAGTCCTACGTGGACTGCACCGTTCTTTTTTATTGGTCCACATACGCACGATACCCATTAAAAAAATGTTAAGACATCCCAAGAGAAAAACTTACGATACCATAGTTTTAAGCTTATGACACCGTAGTTAAAAAGTGAAGACACTCATTCAGAAAGAAAAAAAAAAACTCACGACATCCTAGTTTTAAGCTGATGACACCCTAGTTTTAAGCTTAAGACACCCGTTCAAAAAGGTGTCTTTATATATTCCAAAAAAAAACTGAAAAGGTATTAATGCACGTCACGTCAAAATTAAATAGCTATTAAGAAAGCAAAAAAAACCCTTAGTTTTAAACTTACGATACTATAGTTATAAAACTAAGACACCCGTAAAAAAAGCAAAAAATACTTACGATACCCTAGTTATAAAGCCACACCGTAGTTATAAAGCCACGACACCCACTCGTCTGTACACAAATTCTAAAAAAAGCTGGTATTATTAATGCACGTCATGTCAAAATAAAGACACCTATTAAAAAGCAAAAAAATACATACGACACCCTAGTTATAAAGCCACGACACCATAATTATAAAGCACCCACTAATCTGTACACAAATTCCAAAAAAAGCTGATATTAATGTACGTCATGTCAAAATAAAGATACCTATTAAAAAAGCAAAAAAAACTTACGACACCCTAGTTTTAAGCTTACGACACCGTAATTATAAAGTCAAGACACCCGTTCAAAAAGCAAAAAAAAACTCATGACATCCTAGTTTTAAACTCACGATACCCTAGTTTTAAGCTTAAGACACCGGTTTAGAAAAAGTGTGTATAGATTCTTAAAAAAAGCTGAACGGGTATTAATACACGTTAAACGATTTTTTTTTTTTGGAAGTTGTGTACATATACCTTTTCTGAATGAGTATCTTAAGCTTAAAACTAGGATGTCGTGAGTTTAAAACTAGGATGTCGTGAGTTTTTTTTGCTTTCTAAACGGGTGTCTTAACTTTATAACTACGGTGTCGTAAGCTTAAAACTAGGATGTAAGTTTTTCTCTCGGGATGTTAATATTTTTTAATAAATGTCATGTGTATGTGAACTAATAAAAAAAAATTGTGTAACCTAGGTAGAAGTTGCTGCATCGAGGCGATTTACAAAGTCTTTTCCTTCGGCCAAACTAGGGGGAAGGGAGGGCATAGCGGCCTTCTCGGGGCTTGCTTGCTGGCGACCGGCTCAGGACCGGCAACCGCCGACAGCCACCCCTTTTCTTTCCCTTTCTCTCTTCTTCCTTTTTTTCTTCCCTTTTCATCCTCCCGTTTCCTCTCTTTCTCCTCCTCCTTGCCCGTCATCATCTCCCCTTGGACGGTAGCACGGCCAACCGGACCTCATTGGACGCTACCTCGGCATCGAGATGTGAAGCCAAACCGGCTCCCACTGCAAAGGGCCGCCAGGCGGCCCTCCTTCCCTTCTCCTGGCAGACCCGAGCGGCCAGCCACTCCAACCACCGGACGCCTCCTCCACTGCGGCGGATGGGCCCCGGCCTCCGATGCTCGGCCATGGTACCATGGCTGCGGTCACAGGCCCTTGTAGGCCCTCTTCTCCCTTCCTCTATGCTTACCTTGCCGGCATGTAGGTGATCGGTGGCGTGCGGCGGATGATGGGTGAGGAGGGGGCAGGCGCGGCCCCATGCACGTACTGCCACAACGGCGCTGGAGCTGCCCCAGACGCTAACGTATACGGCACGCCTTTTTTTTTTTTCCGGGGGTTTACAGAAACAGCTTAAACATAAGTACTTGATGATCTCTCATGTAAAGCATGGATGGTGCTGCAACAAGCTCCATTCATTTTATTGACATAAGCATCACTTGCATTTCCATGGTTGGCATAGCTCTAGTCAGGACCAAACCTAGCAATCAAGCAGCGGACTTCTTCCAAATGATTTCCATATGACCTCAAATATACACTACTAACTATCCTTGGTGGATCAAAATTTCGTCTCGGAACACGATCTACATTATTGCAAAAGCACGTTGTGAACAGACCCAAAGATCATCCAAGTAACGAGCTTGAGGATTTTGAATGGCAACTGGGTGATTAACTCTGCTGGTACTTCTTAGATGATCTTCAATCTCAGTTACATGAGTTCCATGTCTTCCATAGGTTCAATCAAATGCTTGATGCTGCTGCTATCATCTTTTTGCAGGATTTCTCCATTCTGGACATCACCAATCCTGAATTTGAACGTGCAGCACTCACCCAAGGGAAACGGCTGGTCACACCTTTCTCCATCCCCTCTTTTGTTATTATAACAAGGGTAGTCTTCAATATTAAAATTAGAATATTCCACCTGAGTAAGAAAGCTCTCAGAAGCAAGTTCCTCGAGGTTCCACTGGCAAAATGGGTCATTCGTCTTATGGCTTACATGAACTTCCCCATAGGGTCGAAGCATGTCGCTTGCATTTTTAAAGAAGCCCCGAACTAGTCTCCTGTGAAATCTAAACCCCGCATAACAGAAAATATGGATGTCACAGAATATAATCTTTAAACACCACCAACACTAAAAATAGTAGCATAAGGATGACATATCAAGCATGCACACTCTTTACACACCTTACATTCTATGATTAAAAGTACGCAGATGCTTATCTGGGTCTGTAGATGATATCGTTTATAGTCTGGAGGTTAGTATAACCCACTAAGCGAGTAATACATATAGAAAAAAGAAAAGCTTCATAAGAAGCATTTATGGTTGAAAGAACATCATAAACTTAATCAATATAAATTGACTATGTCCCAAGAAAGCAAGGCAATTATAATTTGAGTTTGAATGAAAGAATATAGTTATTATCGAAGATATATATTCAACACTAGATCAGCTTGTCTATGACTAACTCGTTGCTTCAGCACTGCATTCTGTGCACAGTTATAAGTACAAGCTTTAACTGACCAATTTTCAACCACCCATGCCTTAGTCATGTGTTAAAAAATGGTAGTAGATGGATCATTCTGTTACTCATTTCTCGAAGTAGTCATAGAACTAATTCATTTATTGTCCTTCCACCAAGATAAAACTGTGATCTCATTCGAGTACAAGGACTAAAGAGAGAGAACCAATAGGGTTTCAATAGACAATTACATTTTCTAGATGGAAGGGCTATTACTTGGAAAATGCAAGCTCTATCGGCTTTACACTTATCAATCAATAGCATCATCAGATGATACCAATCCTTCTCACATGCCAAACCATCTCAAACTCTTCACGGCAGCTATCTACTCTTTAAGGGTCTTTTTCCCCTCTTCCTGATACATTCTACACAAGCAAAGCACAATCTCATTCTGGCTTTTCTGATCTTTTTCAGCACTTTTCAGCACCTTCTCAATCAGTTATTCATCAACATAGTAAAAGAACTTATGAAGAATAAGATCACTGGGGTAGATTAGGTTCAAAATATACTTAGATACAATAGATGGTTTAAGCTACCACCATGACCCTAATTAATTCATTCAACTTGAGCAATCCATCATGGTTCCTACACAAAACGAGATATTTGTAACAAAAGCAAAGGAAGACATGATTTAATGGAGGGAATTGCATTAAGGTACCAGCTTGCCAAATTGGTTCCCTTGTGTTCTTGCGTACATGTCTATGGCATCGATAGAGCTAACTAGTCAAACTATATATAGTCTCATAACTATATTTATGCTGCTACATATAATTTCTGTTTTTGTAACATGATTCCTTGCATCATTTCATTAATATCTTTGTAATACTACTTAATTCTTTATTCTGCATCATCTTGTTACAATTATAAATTGTCACAAGAAACTCAATCCCTGAAACCAGTTTGATAGAAATTAGCTTATTATTCAAGATTATCTCCAAACTCCTATCCTCTGCAATACTAGGTATCCATTGTTAGAATTATCTAGATTATATTAATCATGCATGCCCTTAAAATTTTATTTTGATTTGAGTTATTTCGTAGCACACAAACTGTCACTATGGCCAAAATTGATTGTTTTCTGATTCACAAGAGAAGGGTATATAGACATCATTAATTAGAAACATTACCATCAAAGAGACAGACATGAATATACAACTTGCAGAAGTAAAATGGCAACGAATATAAAGGAGAAAGCTAAGATCTAATGAATAAAAGGCCTTCATAAAACTAAAACTAAGAAAGTCATCTCTAAGTATAAACTGCACAGCAAAAGACACAAACAAATAGAGGCCTATATATGAATGATTTCATAAGGAAAAAAAAAAGAAGCCAATTACATATATGTGTTATAAGTAAGGTCTTCTGTACCCACCCATACTGATCGAATACACTGGTAAGATACTAGAATGGTATTGAAGTTTGATTCGATATCAATCAAACCAATTCAAACCATCCCAGACCACTTGGACTGTCTGATATGTAATAGTAATATAACTCAGAGTGCAAAAATATACTAACTTTCTGCCTCAGTGCTGGATACATATCATACCATATACATCATATCATATAGAACCAATAATGTACCAGTATAGTTTTCTAGTTTTCAGTACTGATTTTGCAGATCTTGATTATAAGTGTACTATGTTCTCATTCTATAATTAAGCATGACTACAAATGATGATAACTGGATGTGTCTATAAAAGTTTTGAAAAATACACAATTGTTTTTACTGAATGAATACCTACCCTAGTTTATTTTCTCTAGGTCACAATAAGATGGCTCATACAAATGCACCAGAATTTACACAATGAACAATGTGGGACTTTAGATGATATTTATTACATGAATTCATATACAAGTACATAAGCTAATCTTTTGGTAAATGGTCAAACAAGTCTGGACATTGATGCAAATAATATGAGTAACTAGTGATACATACTTGATTATCTTTGTTTCCTTTCCTTTAAATCCTGCATGAGGAAAGTTGAACACAATCCTATCAAACTTCCGCATCTTCAAGTCACTGTGAAGTTTCATTTTTGTGGCATCAACCTCATGTAAAATGGTTGCTCCCATCTTCTTCAGACTTTCCAAATGTGCCTTCGCTTCTGCATACTTAACCACCACAGCATCTGATTTGAGATGACATGAACATTTAAGATAGTGCAAGAAGAGGGAATCTCAAAGAACAAAAAGGTTAAAACACAAAATTATTTCCAAGCAAATGTTAATGTCAATATGGCAATGAGTGTTGTAATTTAAAAGATGAACGCACGCGGAAACAAAAGGAATTTGATTTGAGTTGCTACAGCAGAGCTCTGATTCCAGAATTTTTCTTAGGAATCTATCTCTCTACATCTTCAGACTTGTTGTTTTTCAAGAGCAGAGAGCTCTAGAGTTTTCTATCCAAGAGAACATAAGCTCATAGAAACTCTAATACAGCATTTACTTCCACATTGAAACTAGAAGAAATTGCATTAATTCCAACAATGAAAATAACTAGAAGGAGACCTTCCAGTCTCCCAATCTCTTGAAACCATTCAAGCACCTCTGAAACTCAAAAACAAAAGTCTCCTGCTGGAGGTCTCTTATTGGACCCATAGCATCTTTCAGCATCCAAAGAGCCCCCCTTCAAGTTATTGTGAAGTTCCAACAACATAAGTAGAAATCTCCTATATAAAACGAACCCCTGAAAAATGTTTCGTAAAAACACTGCAACTCAAATGCCAGACTCTGAAAACAAATCAGAAAAAAGGCCTGGAACAATGAGCGAAAGAGAAAATGGCAACACATAACCCTCATCGACTCTTTCAACTTTGCAAGCCTTTATAATATAAAGGTGGGATAAACTTAGAAAAAGCTAATAGAAAAATTAAAGAAGAAATTTTCAGGGGTTCATATCAAAGACAAGGTAAAAGGCAATGCATGTACAACATCCATAAACATTACTAATAATCCAACGTGATCTGGCACATCTACGTCGCTATTTATAACACAGGAAAATAGAAACAAAGAGAGAGAATGAGAACGAGAGAGAGAGATGGTGAAAGAGAAGGGAGGGTGACCATGTGAATCTAGAGAGGTGGCAACGATATTGGAGGCAGAGCCAAAGGCATTGGCCAGAGAGAGGGAGAAGGAAAAGTCTCCTTCCCCTACCAACAGTATCTCATGCGATGAGGAGTAGTGCTTTATCCATACCACCTTGTCCATTCTCTCCTCTTTGAAGCACTTTCCTCCAATGCTCGGAAGCATGATTTTAAGGCCGAGAATAAATAGAGCGAGGAATTTGAAACGGTACGTTGGCCGAGCCAGATTTTTTTGGCTCTTTTTCCCGGCATACTTTTGTAGCCAATCTTCGGCTCGGTTTCCTGGCTATTGAAGCCACTCAGAAGTCCCCTCTTTTTTCCGAACTGAAAAATAGCTTAACGTTGATTTCCAATGTAGTGCCGTTTGATTTCCCGAATACTTTGCAAGTTAATTTTTAATCTTCTACGTGATGTGATTCAAATTTTATTTTTTAAGCGTCCGTTGGTTTTTCTTAAAAACATTTTCTAATAAAAAGGTTTCCTAGGACCATTTTCCCATTTGGTATTTCCCAAACACACACTTTCCCAAAAAAAAAAAGCAAAAAAAATTTACCAAAGAAAATAGTTTTATATATTTAATTGAAGATAAATTTGTATAAAAATTATCAATTTAACTATAACATCTCTAACATAAAGATTTTAAGTAGTTGTTTTTCTTTATTTTTTACAAGATATTTAAATAGATCATTTGATATTCATTTTCATATTATTTTGTTAGCCTACTTATATATAATTACATAAATAAAAATATATAAAATAATTACTTTATTTAAAATTTATTTATTATATTTTTTATGCAAGTAATATGGAAAAATAATATTAAAAAATAATTTTGACACTTTAGTACCAAAATATTGTCATACATAATTTTTTAATGAATAAATTTGATTTGAGCCCTTTTTTTCATTAATATATAGATCACATAAAATTAAATTTATTTGATTAAAATAGAGAGAAAAATTAAATTTATTTGATTAATATATAGATCACATAAAATTAAATCTATCCTCTCCATCGAGCTTTTGTGCTTTCAGTGCTATCAAAGAGAGAGAAAAACAAAGTTCCTATTCCTCCCTTAGCTCTCTAAGTCCTTTCGGTGCTTTTCTTTGTTCTGCAGGTTGGTTTTCTCTTTCTTTCTTCGAGTCACCTCATTAGATTCTTTCTACCCTCCTTTAGAGTAGCCATGGTCCCTACCCCCTTTGTAGGAAGGGCAAGAAGCCCGTAATAAAAGTTCTTCTTCTTCTTCTTCTTCTTCTTCTTCTTCTGAGAACGACATTCCTCTCCGGATACACCATAGGACTGGTAGCATAGCAATCTGCGAGTCCTCGGTGGCTCCGGCTTGTTCTGCGCCTCCTGAGGTCAACGCTCCGAGCTCGGTCGGTCTGAAGAGCGTCCCTTCGACCTTGACCCGATCGAAGGTGGAAGAAATTAGGGTCGTGTATAAGGTAACGAAGGAGATTAGATTGTCTAACCCTAGTCCCGATGACAGAGTGACCGTCGGCCCTACTGGAGGAGTTGCCTTGTACGAGAAATTCTTTAGGGCAGGACATCGCCTTCCCTTCCATCCCTTCATATCAAACCTCCTAAAAGAGGTATGACCTTCTCCCGACATAGTTGTCCCCAAACTCTTTTAGGACTATTTGTGCCTTTGCAATGCTCTACCACTTCCATGGCTTAGTAGCCAAAATTTCTTTGTTTTGAGCCATGTATTCCCTTTGTCACCATTCGACTGAGGTAGGATGGTGTTTTTTTGCTTCTCGATAGGGAAGAGTATTCAAACTTAATCTTTCTTTTTCTATCAAGAGATGGAACTAGAAGTCTCATTTCTTCTTCGCCCATGTAGACAGAGTGAGAGAGAGGTGGAGGGAGCTAGACCAGTCTCTGAATAAAAACTCAGCAGTAGAGCAGGCCGACAGGGAGGTGTTTAACCAATTGTTGAACTCTCAAGTCCCTCCCTATTGGCCCAGATGGCAACCCAAGAGGGGAGGGTGAATTGGGTTCTTAAAAATTTAATCTTTTAAAAACTATGTGCTTTGGAATAAATGAGATTAAGTGCAGGATAAATATTAAGCACAAATAAAGAGATAGAGTGAGAGAGTCAAAACATGGCAAATATAAGGATTTTATAGTAGTTCGGTGTATCCAACACCTACATCCACTCCCAAGTATCACTTGGGTCCACACTATAATCTACTTGATTACAGCCGAGTTGTTTTACAAGCTCACAACTCAAAACTTATTGTTTCTCCACGGGATTACAACGAACCCAGCTGGTTTTTCGGGCTCACCAGCACAAAACCCAACCACAAGCTATCCTTAGCTTGTACCGAGGTATACCACCTCCACTAATTCAATCCCTTGATTGAACTAGCCAACAACTATGAAAAAATAGAGTTTACAATATAAGACAACTCCTTAAGTGAGCAAATATGCAATTAAATAAACAAGGGTAAGAAAAGCATGTTTGAAGCGAATTTGATTTGAGCTTTTCTTCTTTTCTTCTTTTCCTCTTCTCCTTTGAAATGTTGAATCAGGCCTCAGCTCAGATTCTTCACAAAGATTGCAGTTGAGAAGTTGGAAAAATCAGGGCTTTTGCTCTCTTTTTCTTCACTTAGAAAATCCTCGATTTTGAACTTGAATGCCTTGGATTTCTCTTTGGACTCTCTTGGATTGGTTGATGTAAGCTCTGAGTCTTTCCGTTTGATTTCTCTCTCAAAATTTTTAGATTTTTCACAAAATATTTTCTTTTCCTTTTTCTATTTTTCCTCTCTATCCCTCCACTTTTTCAAACGGACGATTTTTTCCCCTTTTTATAGATCACCTTAATCCAAGTTTTAGGTGGAAAATATAGCCGCTGAAGATGTTTGGATTCTTCTACACACAAAGAAAATAGCCGTTAGAGGTTAGGTGAAAAGAAATCTTACCATTGAAGTACGTTCTGACAGATAAAAAATCTGTTCCTGACAGGTTGGAGTCGGCTCCAACTTTTTAGGTGTCGGCTCCAAGTCGGGTGTTCAAAAATAGTAAAGAAAAAGTTGTTGGGGAGTCAGCTCCGAGAAAGGAAAGTGTTGGCTCGTCGCTTTCGGGAGTCGGCTCCGGAAACTGTAAGTGTGAGCTCCAGAAAAGTCCATAAAACATGCTCTCTGTTCTCAGGTTAGAGTCGGCTCCAGAAACTCAGGTGTCGGCTCTCGAAATCTCAGGTGTCGGCTCCCGAATTCTAGGTGTCGGCTCTAGAAACTGAAACAGAATGCACTTCTCTGTATCTCAGGTTGGAGTCGGCTCCGAAACCTTGGGTGTCGACTCTAGACCGTGCCAAAATCCTAAAAACTTTCTGATACGCCTTGGGGTCGGCTCCTGACTATTTGGGTGTCGACTCTAGGCTCTGAACTTTGAAAATTTCTTTTAAAACATTGATTCAAAACATGTTTCTTTATTCTTTTTGATTGATCAAGCATTTTTAATCCCTAAAACACTTGTTAAATCTATTAGAAACAAAATAAATATACTCATGTCTTTTATTAATCGTCAAAATTAATAATTGGGTCAACAATCTCCCCCTTTTTGATGATTATAAAAACATTGAGTATATGCATGATTAAACAATAAGATTTTCAAATCAAATATCTCAAATATTTATTCCTCACAGGTACGCTCCCCTTGAATGAGGTAGCTCCCCCTATGATACTCAATTTAACATCTATTCTTTCCTTTTAACCGTAAACTTTTAATGTTTGATACCAATTAAACAATTATATCAATTTTAACATCTATTCATCCTTTTAATGCATATATGACAATTAATTAAGCTTAATTGTTCCAATGCATCTACAAATGCAATTAAATAGTTATATCAATTTTAACATCTATTCATCCTTTCAATGCATATATGACAATTAATTAAGCTTAATTGTTCCAATGCATCTACAAATATGCAATTAAATACTCTTCCCTTTTATAACTTTCAATGCATATACGACTATCAATAACTTCTCCCCTTTTTTGTAATCAACAAAAAGGTTACAAAGTTTTAAGTGAAATGACAAAATTGATAGATGTTTCAAAGATCAAATGACATTCATTAAGTATCAAATAATTTCATTACATCATAATGTCAAACATTACATCATATTGCAAAAAGAAACTTTTACATCAAAACTTCATTACTTTAAAACTTTTAATAAAAAGTAAATCAACATCAAACTAGACTAAACATCATCTTTCAATAACATCAAAGAAACTTCATTACAATATAATCAAAAGTTAGTTCTAATGAGTCTTTGCAAATCTTCTAATATTCTTCCCATTCCTTCACTCTGAGTTCTTACAAATTCTTTTAGTCTTCTATCAACAAATGCAGTCACAATTTTGTCCTGAAGCTCAACATTGCATTTGGAATAAGTCTCTGAGTCTCCACCAATATCTTTAAGTTCTTCAAAAATGTTCTTGAGATCATTCTTTAAAGCTTCAGCGGAGGCTCCAAGTGTAGACTCAATTTTACCAATTCTTTCATCCAAAGAATAGATGGTCTCTCTCAGGTTCATATATTGGCTATCTAGCTCAGATTTCATCTCTTCCTTGAGTAGCAAAAATACTTCTAAGCTGTTCTAACTGAATATCGGAAAAACCAATAGATGATTGATCAAAAGTAGAAGAAATAGGTGGAGCTGGAGGTACATTCTGACTGGGCTCTGGTGAACTGTGTCTCATAGATGGTCCTGCCTCAGAAGGGCCAGGCACATTAGACTCAGCAACCCTGTCTCCAGTATGACCTTTCTCTCCCATTTATCCATCCACTTTCACAAATCCCATCCTATGCACAGTGGCTAAGCTGTAGTAGTCAGTGTGCCTAAGGTTCTTCGATGGCTCATTCTCAGAAATAACTACTCCTTGACTTCTAAAAACCAAGGTAAGGATCATCCCATAAGGCAATGAAGATCTCCTCTTGCCCCCGGCCTCAGCCATATACCATATCATCATTCCAGCAAGATTTATTGGTTGACCCGTCAAGATACTATCCATGACAACAATGTCTCGCTCTGAGACATACTCAAAATGGCCAGTCTTGGAAAATAGAATCCTACTGCAGATGTTATGCAATAGCCTAAGCTCAAGTGGCAATTGGTTTGCCCTAACCTCTTCAAATTCAGTTATTTCTCTTCCTAACATTCTTGATAAAGCAGCTGATCTCTCACTGTGAATGTTTGCAACAAATCCAGTGACAGGAATACTTAACATATTTCCTAAAATTTGAAAAGTAAGATGAATTCTCTTTCCTCTTACTGAACTAACAATTCCACCATCTCCTCTAGATAAATTCAGGTAAAATTCTTTAACAAGAGCTGGATAAGTAGGAACATCCAAAGAACAAACTTTATCCCAACCGAGTTCTTTAATCTGTCTACCAATGTCAAAACCCTCGGCTTCAAAAAATCAAAATCTACTTTCCTACCCATGGTAATAACTCCCAGCAAGGGTATCTACCTGTGGAGAGGAGGGCCAGGATTGTCTGAGGGAGTTGAAGAAGAATCATCACTTGGAGTAGGTTCACGGACGGGACGCCTAGCCGTACACTTCTTGTAGCAACGGGAGCATCAAAGATCGATCCCCTGCTTAGGTGCATAGAAATCTTAGGGAATGGTTGATTTGAGGAGTATTTGGCTTTGAAAAGTTTGGAGGGTTTGGAAAAGATTTGGAGAGGGTTTGGAGAAGATAAAAATCGAGAAGGTGTCGACTCTGCCCTAATATAGTTAATTTGGGTCCACTAGGTATCGACCCTCGCAAAGTCGGGTGTCGACTCCAAGTCGCTAACATAGTTAGCGCCCGAACTGGAGTCGGCTCCACTTAAGCGGGTGTCGGCTCCAAGGTCAAAGTCCGAGAGCGACACAGAAGAGGTGTCGACTCCTCAAATTGAGGTGTCGACTCTACTGACAGTTTCAGAGAAAAATAAATGAGTTTCAAACAGCCGAAACTTATCAAAATAAGGTCAATAAATTTTTAAAAAATCTTTGGAATGTGAGGAATCAAATTGCTCAAATGACTAGATAATTGTCCTTAAAATTATGAAAGAATCTCAAAAAATTGATAGAAATCTAGATAATCATTCCTTAGGGGTTTCAAAGTCATTCCAAAGGATCACAAATCCCTAATTCACCTCTAAGATAACAAAATCTCTCTTCACTCAAAGGTTTTGTAAATATGTCAGCTAATTGTTCTTCAGTACTAACATAATCAAGGCAAATTTCATTGTTAGCTACATGTTCTCTTATAAAATGATATCTAATTTCAATGTGTTTAGTTCTTGAATGTTGATTGGATTCTTAGTTAAATTGATTGCACTTGTATTATCACATCTAATAGGAGTTTTATCAAGTGTTATGCCATAATCTTCAAGTTGTCGCTTAATCCAAAGGATTTGAGCACAGCAACTTCCAGCTGCAACATATTCTGCTTCAGCAGTAGATAATGCAACCGAATTTTGCTTTTTGCTAAACCAAGAGATTAAGTTACTTCCTAAGAATTGACATGTACCACTTGTACTTTTTCTATCTAGTTTACATCCAGCATAGTCAGAGTCAGAATATGCAATTAAGTTTAGTGTTGAGTCTCTAGAATACCATAATCCTACATTTTTAGTTCCACTTAGATATCTTAAAATTCTTTTCACAGCAATTAAGTGAGATTCTTTAGGTTCTGATTGAAATCTAGCACATAACAAACAGCAAACATGATATCTGGTCTACTTGCTATTAAGTAAAGTAGAGATCCGATCATACCTCTATAGTATTTTTGATCTACCTTCTTACCATCTTCATCTTTGTCTAATTTGCATGAAGGACTCATAGGTGTTCCAAGGGGTTTGACTTGATTCCATTCCAAACTTCTTGAGAAGTTTCTTTGTGTACTTTGTTTGGTTGATGAAAATCCCTCTTTGCTTTGCTTGATTTGAAGTCCTAGGAAGAAGTTGAGTTCTCCCATCATGCTCATTTCGAATTCACCCTGCATTAACTTAGCAAATTCTTGACACAAGAGATTGTTAGTAGCACCGAATACAATATCATCTACATATATTTGTACTACTAATAAGTCTTTGTCTTTTCTTTTCAAAAATAGTTTTATCTACATTTCCTCTAGAAAATCATTTTCAATTAGAAATTTGCTTAACCTATCATACCAAGCTCTAGGTGCTTGTTTTAAACCATACAGTGCTTTGTGTAATTTAAAAACATGATTTGAAAATTCATGATCTTCAAAACCAGGTGGTTGTTCCATAAATATTTTCTCATTTATAAAACCATTTAAAAATGCACTTTTAACATCCATTTGAAATAAATTTATGTTCATATGACATGCAAATGCAAGTAGTAATCTAATTGCTTCTAATCTAGCTACAGGTGCAAAAGTTTCATCAAAATCAATTCCTTCTTCTTGATTATATCCTTTTGCAACTAATCTAGCTTTATTTCTAATTACTATGCCATTTTCATCAATTTATTTCTAAATACCCATTTAGATCCTATAACTGAATGACCTTTAGGTCTATCAACTAAGGACCATACATTATTCCTAGTGAATTGATTTAATTCTTCTTGCATAGCTAGCATCCAATTACTATCTTTTTCAGCTTCTTCAACAGTTTTAGGTTCAATTTGAGATACAAATGCAAGATGATTATTGATATTCTCATAGATGATCTAGTTCTTACTCCTTGAGATGGATCACCTATAATCAATTCCTTTGGATGACCATAGGCATATCTCCAATCTCTAGGAAGATCTACTTCATTATGATTAGTATCAATATCATCAATCCTAGGTGAATCATCATTTAGCTTCTTGTTCATGATCTGAAGATACATCTATATTTAATTTTTCAATATCTCTTTCTAGTATATTTGTATCTTCCTCATCATCAATTTTTTGAACTTGATGCTAAAGACTCATCAAAAACTACATGAATGGATTCTTCTACAATTAAGGATTTCTTGTTAAATACTCTATAGCTTTACTAGTTGTTGAATATCCTAAGAATATGCCTTCATCAGATTTTGCATCAAATTTTTAAGATTATCTTTTCCATTATTATGAATAAAATATTTACAGCCAAATGCATGAAAATAACCTAATTTGGTTTTCTATTATTCCATAATTCATAAGGATTTTCTTAAGGATTGGCCTAATTAGGGCTCTATTAAGAATGTAACATGCTGTGTTTATAGCTTCCGCCCAGAAGTACTTTGGGAGTTGGCTTTCACATAGCATGGTACGGGCCATGTCTTCTAAAGTCTTATTTTTTCTTTCTACAACTCCATTTTGTTGTGGTGTCCTAGGTGCAGAAAAATTATGATGAATGCCATTTCTTGCAGAAATTTTAAATAAGTGATTTTCAAATTCTGTGCCATGATCACTTCTAAGAGACACTATGGTGTTGTTTTTCTCATTAGTGACTTTCTTGAAGAATTTCAGAAATATTGAGAAAGTCTCATCCTTATGAGCAAAACAATACCCAAGTGTATCTAGAATAATCATCTACTATCACAAGACCATATTTCTTTCCTCCTAGACTAGTGGTTCTAGTAGGTCCAAAAAGGTCCATATGAAGTAGCTCTAATGGCTAGAAGTGGAAACTATTTTTTAGATTTGAAAGAGTTTCTAGTTTGTTTTCCAAATTGACATGCATCACAAATTCTGTTATTTTCAAAATCTAGCTTTGGAATATCCTTTAACTAAATCCATTTTAATTAATTTTGAAATTAGGTGTGTGCTTGCATGACCTAATCTACGATGCCATAACCATCCAATCTCATTACATTAGCATTATTAGCAACTAAGCAATGATTACTAGTAGACAAATTGTCTAAATCAATTAAGTATACATTGCCATTTCTATTACCAATAAATACAATGCTATTGTCAATGGGATTAGAAACAGTGCAGATAGAAGCTTCAAATGAAACTTTGAAACCTTTATCACACAATTGGCTAATACTAATTAAATTATGCTTTAAACCATCTACATATAAGACATTTTCTATAAAAGTAAAGGGAGTTATCTGAATTTTACCAAATCCCATAATTTGGCCTTTACCATTGTCTCCAAATGTAACAACTCCTCCTCTTTTATCTTCAAGGGTGATGAATTGATCCTTGTCACCCGTCATGTGCCTTGAGCAGCCGCTATCAAGATACCACTTTTTTTTGATCTTTTGGCCGCAAGACACTCCTGCAAGGTAATCAAACTTTCTGTTTAGGTACCCAAGCTTTCTTGGGTCCTTCATGGTTAGTAGCAACAAAGATTGTTCCTTTCGGAACCCATATTTTCTTTCCTTTAATACTTAAATTCTTATTAAGTTTTCTAAATTGCATTCATAGGCTTTATGTCCTTTCTTGTTACAGCAATAACATAAAAAATCATTTTATCCTGTTCTTTTCTAAAGAAGTTTTTAACATACTTTTTTTCTTATTAGGTCTATACCCTAATCCAGCTTATCAAATACAGCTCTTTGATTACTTCAATAGCAAATTAAGTTTTTCAGAGCTATATGTAAATTTATCAACTATATTTTATATTTATCAACTTCTTCTTTAAATTAATATTTTCATTAGAAATTGATTCTTTTCTTTTAGCAAATTTTTATTTTCAGATTTTAGTTTTTCAACTTCATGAGTTAGTTTATCCTTCTCTTTGGCAAGATTTAATTATCATTTTTAAAGATTTGTTTTCTTTTTCAAAGCTTTAAAATCACTAACTAATTCATTAAATGCATCATATAATTCTTCAAAGTAAAATCATCACAAGGTGTTTCAGAACTTACCTCATTATCATCGTTTGCCATAAAGCAAATGTTTGCAACTTCCTTTTGTTCCTCCTCGGATGAGGATTCTCACTTTCACTCCATGTTGCAACATATGCCTTTTTCTTCTTCTTGTGCCCCTTTTTCAGTTGAGGACAATCATATCTAAAGTGCCCTGGTTTCTTACATTCATAACATATGAGGGGTCTTTCTCTTTTTCTTTGTCCTTGTCCTTCTCTTTTTCTCTTTCTCCTTCCATTTTTGTTCCATATCTTTTCTTATGGAAGGGTCTCCTTCTTTGCATAAATTTCTTAAATTTCTTAGTAAGGAGAGCTGTCTCATCATCTTCTCTTTTTCTCACTGCTGCTTTCTCCTTTTCTGCAGCTTTAAGGGCAATTATTTTCTTCTTTTTGACTTCCTCCTCTTGATGTTGCTTTCATGGTCAGTTCATGGGTCATCAATGATCCAAGTAGCTCCTCCAAAGGTAAGGTGTTGAGGTCCTTGGCTTCTTGGATAGTTACCTTTGCTTCCCATGTCCTTGGAAGAGACCTAAGAATTTTGAACCAATTCAGAGTTAGTATAGGTCTTACCAAGACTTTTTAACCATTTACAATATCAGTAAATCTAGTGTACATGCATGTGATGGTTTCATTTTGTTCCATGCTAAACAATTCATATTTATGCACTAGAATATTAATTTTAGATTCTTTAACTTGATTAGTACCCTCATGGGTAACTTCTAATCTATCCCAAATTTCTTTTGCGGAAATACATGTAGAAATTCTATTGAACTTCATTAGCATCTAAAGACAATATAAAACATTCATGGCTTTTGCATTGAGCTGAGCCATTTTCCTATCGTTCTCATTCCAATTCCTTTCGGGTTTAGGAACTATTGAACCATCTACCAAGTGTGTGGGTGTGCTAGGTCCATTAGTGATTACACTCCAAAGTTCATAATCTAAAGCTTGAATAAAAATTTTCATTCTAGCTTTCCAATAAGAATAATTGAACCATTAAACAAAGGAGGTCTATTAGTAGATGACCTTCAGCAAATGAAGATCCAGCTTGAGCTGCCATTTGGATCTTTAGCTCTTGATCGTTGATCAAATAAAAATGAGCACTAGCTCTGATACCAATTGTTGGCCCAGATGGCAACCCAAGAGGGGGGGTGAATTGGGTTCTTAAAAATTTAATCTTTTAAAAACTATGTGCTTTGGAATAAATGAGATTAAGTGCATGATAAATATTAAGCACAATAAAGAGATAGAGTGAGAGAGTCAAAACACGGCAAACACAAGGATTTTATAGTGGTTCGGTGTATCCAACACCTACGTCCACTCCCAAGTATCACTTGGGTCCACACTATAATCTACTTGATTACAGCCGAGTTGTTTTACAAGCTCACAACTCAAAACTTGTTGTTTTCCCCGGATCACAACGAACCCAGCTGGTTTTCCGGGCTCACCAGCACAAAACCCAACCACAAGCTATCCTTAGCTTGTACCGAGGTATACTACCTCCACTAATTCAATCCCTTGATTGAACTAGCAACAACTATGAAAAAATAGAGTTTACAATATATGACAGCTCCTTAAATGAGCAAATATGCAATTAAATAAACAAGGGTAAGAAAAGCCTGTTTGAAGCAAATTTGATTTGAGCTTTTCTTCTTTTCTTCTTTTCCTCTTCTCCTTTGAAATGTTGAGTATATTTTTGTGTGCTAATGATTTTGATTTAAGAATTTTAGAGATTTGAGTTTTAATAGGCTTAAAGTACAAGAAAATCAAGTTTAGTTTGAGATTTGCCCTTAAGTGTTGTTTTAGTAATTAGAGTCGACTATAGTTTATGAGAAGTCGACTCTGGTACGGTTTAGAACTTCTGGCACGCTTTAGAGTTGATTCTTGCAGAAAAATAGAAAGTCTGCATTTCTGCTTCGTGCTGGAGCCGGCTCTAGATTCTACTTGGGCCGACTCTAAGTTTGCATATTTTCTAGGTTAAATCTTTAAAATTACATATTTATTCTGTTTTAAATTCGATTTGAGTACCGTTTAAATCGTTGGATTTCTAAAATTGAGCTCTTCTAGTTGGCAATATTGTTTTCTTAAAATATTATATAAAAGTATTAAATTTGAAAGAATAACAATAAATAATTATCGATGGCAAAATGAAGATTTTGTTAAGTCACTATTCATGCCTTACCCCTCAAGCAACCGGAAATATAAAGGAAAAAAGGTGGTTTCAGCCATAGAAAGAAAAGAAAGAAAGAGGGAAAGAAAGAAAGAAAGGAAGAGAAGAGAATCGACTTGGGAGGAAGAAGAAGAAGAAGAAGAAAGGGAAAAGCTTAGGGAGGATCTTGGTGGCCGTGTTAGCTTCTAAGGTAAGCTATAGTTTCCCTAAGCCCAGTATAGCATGGATGTTACTTGGATTTGTTGTTATGAAGACGATAGCATGTGAATCTTTGAGGAATGAAAGGGTAGAAAAAAATAATGAGATGTTTGAAGATTTAGCATGCATATGTGCAGTGTTTCAAGGAAACCTTCCAAGCATGAACCTTGATGATGTATATGGCCATATGTGATGGCATAGGTCTGTACGTGGTTTTAGGGAGCCAGACCACAGAAGATGAGTATCAGTTGGGATGCTAGCAGCTAAGGTGAGTGGGTTCCTCATCTGGCTATGTAGTTTATTTTGAAATATTGTATGAATGTTTGCTATAGCATAGATTTAAATGGTGCTATATAAAGTATGATATTCCAAAAGAAGGATTTGGAAATAAGGAGAATCAGAACTAAAGTTATATGTGTATTTCCATAAAGTATGAGTTAAAAAAAAGAATTAATATATAGCATGCCCTAAAGCATAGTGTGAGATTTTCTGGTAAAAATCTGTGTTAAATAAGATTCCAAGTATCAAAAGATATATGAGATATAGGAAGAATATGAGCTTCCTAGAAGTATAAATATAAATATGGGGAAAGAATATAAGTGTATAAAAGAATTTGAATATGAGGAGAAGATATAAATGAGAGAAAAGAGTTGGGAAATTCAAGAGAAGAACATGAATGTCATAACAAGAGTATCAAATAGAGTAAAGAATAAGAGTTATATGATAAGCATGATGTGAGTTTATATGTATGAATTGATAGCTTGAGTTAAAACATATCAATGTTTTAAGGAAAAGAACATGCATTATAGAGGTATGAAGGGATACCTATTAAGATGTGAGAATGATATGATTCTAACGCATATGTTTAATAGCATGAATATCAATGAAAAGTATAGCTTAAGTTTCAGAAAGAAAGTATAAATATGAGTTTCAGGGATGTTATGACATTTGATAGCATTATGATGCTAGTCTATGTTATGAAAGGCTTAGTAAAACATTGTATGTGGGTTGGATTGAGAAAGGAGAACCTAGTATATGATAAAATAAGAGCATGACAATTGAATATGAGTTAAGGTATGATTCCCGAGGAAGAAGTTAGAATATATGTTATAGCTTGAGTTTAATGCATGTGTCTAAAAGTTGAAGAAGGGTTATGAGTTTTACAAAGAGAATGAGATTGAGGAAAGAGTATAAGCTATGATAGGATTCTGAATTTGAGGCCAAGATATTAGTCTGCGAAATGATCATATGATTATAGAAAAATCTATATGATGAGAAAAAAGAAAAGCCTGGATATATATAAATAGCCGATATGGGTTAAAGCTAGATTGAATGAGAGTATGGATGTATATCGTATGTAATGTATGACAGGAATTATGGAATGATTTAAAGAAGACATGGGTTCATGATATATGTAAAGTCTGGTATGAGTTAAAGTATGAATTTGAAAGCCTGAGTGCAAAGCATAGATTTAAAGTAAGCATGAGTATAAGATATAATTGAAAGAAAGCATGCGGTCATAGCATATGAAAAGCATGGCCTAAGCTTAAAGCTTGAGTTAATGGAACTTGGATGCACATTATATATAAAGCAAAGTATGAATTCAAAATAGGAATAAAATGCATGAGCTTCAAGAAAAAAAAAAAGGAAATGTTTATAGCTTGTGGAAAGTAGAGCATGATCTTGTGTCTTAAAGTGTAATAGGAGGTGTACAAAGGATATGACTTGAGAGGTATACATGGGCATGTACATATATATATATGCAAGGTAAATGTAAAGTACTTTGTAAAATGAAATGTGAGCCTAAGCCTAAATTTTTAAAGCATGAATATATTAGCATATGTTTAAAACATGAGTTGAGCATGTGTTTAAAGGAAAAAGTTTGAGCACGAGTTATTATACATGAGCTTCTGATGTCTACATGGGCATTTAGCATGTTTTTATAGCATGAGCTACAGTACATATTACAAATGAGTTTTAAAAGCAAAAGATTTGATATGTGACTTTCAGATGCATACATGGCATATGTGCATGAACAGAATGTTAAAAAGAATATGTTTTGATGAATGGATCATACAGCGCATTCAGGCAGATATGGGACTACTTGACCCTATAGACTATGTTGTAGCATGAGCATTATATACTACTATTGAGCTGACACCTCCTTGCGATTCGATCGTACGATGATTCCTAGGGTCAGGGGTGAGTACATGCTAGACCAGGCCTAGTGGAGCTATATTGCAAGTAGGGGTGCAACTCGGGCTCATGAAGCTAGGGTTTTCCTCAACCCTAACCCTAATCCTATTTATAAAATGTCAATCCTAACCCTAACTCTAACCCTATTTGTAAAACCTCAACCCTAACCCTATTTTTAAAAATCAGGTTCGGGTTGAGTTTCGAGTTGGAATTCGGGTTGATGAGAAAAAAATGCTTTTTTCAAAGTAAATAAACATTGAATTATGGATCCCAAAGATGGGAAAATAAAATTTCTTGTCGAACGCATAAACTAGACTCGGGGCTTTAACATTGTATTTAAAAAAGTCTTACTTAAAATAAAGAAGAGAAGGAGGTACCGTAAACAAAGAAGAGGAGGTGGGAAGTGAAATAAAATGTGTAGACGGTCCGCCTTTATGTTTGTCCTTTTTCTCGCTTGCGACCGACGGCCTTGCCCTCCTCGCCCTCAAGTTGGCCATCTCGTCCGATCCGATTGGCACCTTCAACACCCCAAAAATCTGGTGCCGATAAGCTACCCCCATTCGGGTAACCCTCGGGTTCGGGTTATCTCGGGTTCGGGTTGTGGTCAACCCAAACTTGGGTCAATTGCAAATCGGACCGGGTTAAATCCAGGTCTTTCGGGTTCGGGTTGGGCAAACATGAGTTTAAAAATTACTGTAAATCGGGTTCAGTGGGCCAGGTTCGGGTTGAACCCGGCCCAAGTTGCACCCCTAATTGCAAGTAGCCCATGGGGACATGAATCATAGCTCAGTGGAACTGGTTATTATATAGCCCATGGGGGCATAGAGTAAACCCAAGGTTACAGGGTTAAGGAACAAAGCACTTTGCCGGGTGAACCGCACGGGTAAGGAGTGCTATTTGAGCAAGGATCCTGTTACTAGTTCACGCACCCGATGAGAGTATACCTGCGGGAGAGCGACTGTAGGATGGTACTTCGGAGGTATCACACACAGCCCAGCACCATGATCATTTAAATTATGCATATGATTTTATATGAGAGGCCGATGGGCCAAGTATAGATCTCGGTGGGGATTAGAGAAGTTAAGAAAAAGAAAAGCTGGGTTGCATAAAAGAGATTTTTGTGGTTTATAAAGAAATGCATCACTCATGAATTTTCATATAAATAGTTATTTCCGATAGAAAAAGTTATTTATAAAGTATTTCAGTACTGATATATTATTTGAAGAATAAGCTACATTTTACGTTATCTGATATCATGTTAAAAATATAATTTGGTTTATACATACTATATTGTATCAGCATATTGTTGAAAATGTGATTATTATGGCTCTCTATTTTCCCCATGGTTAGATGATTATCTAGTCATTGGACTTCAGTCTCACCCCTCTATGGTTGATGTTTTCTTGCTGATTAGTGACACTACAAGAAAATACTAAGATAACAACGCAAATTTAGCGACGCATCTTTGCGTCGCTAAATTGCGATCAAATTGCGATGCCTTAGCGACAACAAAAAATAGCGACACATTTAGCGACGCAATAGCGATGCATAGCTCAAAAAATTAAATAAATATTAAATTTTAATTTAGCGATGCAAATAGTGCGTTGCTATTTTAAGAAAAATTAATATTTATAAAATAAAATTATGAAATAAAAATATTGCGACGCATTTCATTGCATCGCAATGTTTTTTTAAAAAATTAATTATATTAAATAGTGATGCATTAGCGACGCAATAAAGCAGAAAATTGAAAAAAAAATTTAATTTCGCGATGCAAGTATTGCATCACAATTTTTTTTTAAAAAAAATAAAACATTGCGACGCAACAAGGTGCGTCGCAATTATTTTAAGAAAAATTAATTTTTATAAAATATAATTATGAAATAAAAATATTACGAAGAAATTCAGTGTGTCGCCATTTTTTTAAAAAATAATTAATTATGTTAAATAGAGACGCATTAGCGATGCAATAAATTAGAAAATAAAAAAAATTAATTTTTAATTTAGCGACGCAAATAATGCGTCGCAATTTTTTTACAAAAATTAAATTTTATAAAATATAATTAAAAGATAAAAAAATTAAAAATAAAATAATGCGACGCAATGAAATGCATCGCAATTGTTTTAAAAAAATTAATTATGTTACATGCGTTGGAACGATCGTCGCCGATCGGAATCATGGCTTGGATCGATTGCAACTGTCGAATCATCGCCGATCGGATTGATCGTAACGATCCGAGATCGATCATCACCGACCGGGATCATGGCTTAGATCGATCGCAACCATCGGATCGTCCTTGATCAGATTGATCGCAACAGTCCGATATCGATCATCACCGATCGGGATCATGGCATGGATCGATCGCAACCGTCGGATCATCGCCGATCAGATTGATCACAACGGTCCGAGATCGATCATCGTCGATCGGGATCATGGCTTGGATTGATCGCAACCGTCGGATCGTTGCTGATCGGATTGATCGCAACGGTTCGAGATCGATCGTCACCGATCGGGATCATGGCTTGGATCGATCGCAACCATTGGATCATCGCCGATCGGATTGATCGCAACAGTCCGAGATCGATCGTCGCCAGTCGGGATCATGGCTTGGATCTATTGCAACCGTCGGATCATCGCCGATCGGATCGATCGCAACGGTCCGAGATCGATCGTCGCCGACCGCGATCATGGCTTGGATCGAACGCAACCGTTGGATCATCGCCGATCGGATTGATCGCAACGGTCCGAGATCGATCATCGCCGACCGGGATCATGGCTTGAATTGATCGCAACCATCGGATCATCGCCGATCGGATTGATCGCAACGTCCGAGATCGATCGTCGCCGACTGGGATTATGGCTTGGATCGATCGCAACCGTCAGATCATCGCCGATCGGATTGATCGCAACGGTCCGAGATCGATTGTCGCCGACCGGGATCATGGCTTGGATCAATCGCAATCGTCGGATCATCGCCGATCAGATTGATCGCAACGGTTCGAGATCGATCATCGCCGATCGAGATCATGGCTTGGATCGATCGCAACCGTCGGATCATCGCCGATCGGATTGATCGCAACGGTTTGAGATCGATCGTCGCCGATCGTGATCATGGCTTGGATTGATCGCAACCATTGGATCGTCGCCGATCAGACTGATCACAACGGTTCGAGATTGATCGTCACCGATCGGGATCATGGCTTGGATCGATCGCAATCATCGGATCGTCGACGATCGGATTGATCGCAACGGTCAGAGATCGATCGTCGCCGACCGGGATCATGGCTTTGATCGATCGCAACCTTCGGATCATCACCGATCGGATTGATCGCAACGGTCCGAGCTCGATCATCGCCGACTGGGATCATGGCTTGGATCGTTCGCAACCGTCGGATCGTCGCCGATCGGATTGATCGCAACGGTCCAAGATCGATCGTCGCCGATCAGGATCATGGCTTGGATCGATCGCAACCGTCGGATCATCGCTGATCGGATTGATCGCAACGGTCCAAGATCGATCGTCGCCGATCAAGATCATGGCTTGGATCGATCGCAACCGTCGGATCGTCGCCGATCGGATTGATTGCAATGGTCCGAGATCGATCATCGCCGACCGGGATCATGGCTTGGATCGATCGCAACCGTCAGATCATCATCGATCGGATTGATCGCAACGGTTCGAGATTGATCATCGCCGATCGGGACATGGCTTGTATCGATCGCAACCATCGGATCATCGCCGATCGGATTGATCGCAATGGTTCAAGATCGATCGTGCCGATCGGGATCATGGCTTGGATCGATCACAACCACCGGATCGTTGCCGATCGGATTGATCGCAACAGTGTGAGATCGATCATAGCCGACTGGGATCATGGCTTGGATCGATCGCAACCGTTGGATATCGCCGATCGGATTGATCGCAATGGTCCAAGATCGATCGTCGCCGATCGGGATCATGGCTTGGTTCGATCGCAACCGTTGGATCACCGTCGATCGGATTGATCGCAACTGTCCGAGATCGATCATCGCGACCGGGATCATGGCTTGGATCGATCGCAACCATCAGATCATCGCCGATTGGATTGATCGCAATGGTCCGAGATCGATCGTCGTTGACTGGGATCATGGCTTGGATCGATCACAACCATCGGATCATCGCCGATCAGATTGATCGCAACGCTCCGAGATCGATCGTCGCTGATCGGGATCATGGCTTAGATCGATCGCAACCGTTAGATGTTATAAAAAATAAATGTTATAAAAAAATAAATGTTATAAAAATATTAAAAATAAAACATTGCGATGCAACCATGTGCGTCGCAATTATTTTAAAAAAATTATTTTTTATAAAATATATTTATGAAATAAAATATTATGACGCAAATCGATGCATCGCAATTTTTTATTAAAAATAAATTATGTTAAATAGCGAAGCATTAGCGACGCAATAAACCAGAAAATTAAAAAAAATTAATTTTTAATTTAGCGACGCAAGTATTACGTTGCAATTTTTTTTAAAAATAAATGTTATAAAAAAATATTAAAAATAAAACATTGTGACACAATCATGTGCGTCGCAATTTTTTTAAAAATAAATTATTTTAAATAGCGACACAATAAACCAGAAAATTAAAAAAATTTAATTTTTAATTTAGCGACACAAGTATTGCGTCGTAATTTTTTTAAAAATAAATGTTATAAAAAAATTAAAAATAAAACATTGTGACGCAATAATGTGAGTCACAATTATTTTTTAAAAAATTAATTTTTATAAAATATATTATGAAATAAAATTATTACGATGCATTAGCGATGCATTTTTTCAGAAAATAAAAAAAAATCACACTAGTCATTGCTGCCAAATTAGCGACACATTAGCGACGCAATTATTTGCGTCGCTAATTTTCCCAGAAAATTAAAAAAAATTTCCGCCGGCCAATATAGCGATGGATTAGCGACGCTAATCCATAATAAATTTTAAAAAATTAGCTAGGGATTAGTGACGCAAAATTGCGTCGCTAATCCCTAATATATAACCTGAGTCGCGCCCGGCCCCCCCTCAGCCTCTTCTTCTTCCTCTTCTTGCCCTAACCCGCCGTCCCCTCCTCCGGCTTCCCCCGTCCCCTCCCTCGGCGCTAGGAACCCACCGACGGCAGGCCCCCCCCGGTGCAAGGAATCCTCGGCGGCATCCCCGATTTAGCGAGGTAAGCCCCCATTTTTTTAAAAAAAAGTGTCGGGGTGGGGTTTTTCCCTCACCCCTAAGGCCACGGCCATGACCGTGGCCGGCGGTGGCCTGGCCATGGTGGCCAGGCCACCGTTTTTTTTAAAAAAATGTCGGGTGGGGTTTTTCCCCCACCCCTGAGGCCACGGCCACAGCCACGGCCGTGGCCGTCGTCTCAGGCCACGGCCGCTGCCATGGCCGGCGGTGGCCTGGGCACGGTGGCCAGGCCACCATTTAAAAAAATGTCGGGGTGGGGTTTGTCCCCCACCCTGAGGCCACGGCCACGGCGGCGGCCGAGGCCGGCGGTGGCCAGGCCACCGTTTTTTTTAGAAAAAATATCGGGGTGGGGTTTTTCCCCCACCCCTGAGGCCACGGCCACGAGGGTGGCCTGGCCACGGTGGCCAGGCCACCGTTTTTTTTTTTAAATGTCAGGGTGGGGTTTTTTCCCCACCCCTGATGCCACACGGTGGCCGTGGCCGTCGTCTCAGGCCATGGCCGCGGCCGTGGCCGGCGGTGGCCTGGCCACGGTGGCTAGGCCACCGTTTTTTTTTTAAATGTCGGGGTGGGGTTTTTCTCTCACGCCTGAGGCCACGACCACGGCGGCGGCCATGGCCGGCATTGGCCAGGCCATCGTTTTTTTTAAAAAAATGTTGGGGTGGGGTTTTTCCCCCACCCCTGAGGCCACGGCCGCGACTGTGGTAGGCGGTGGCCTGGCCACCGTAGCCAGGCCACCGTTAAAAAAAAAACTATCGGGGTGGGGTTTTTCCCCCACCCCTGGCAGCGGTGGCCGTTGTCTCAGGCCACAGCGGCGGCCGTGGCCATCGTCTCAGGCCACGGCAGCGGCCGTGGCCATTGTCTTAGGCCACGGCCGTGGCCGTGGCTGGCAGTGGCCTGGCCACGGTGGCCAGGCCATAGTTTTTTAGAAAAAAAAGGTCCAGGGTGGGGTTTTTCCCCCACCCCTGCCGTTTTCGGCCATAGCCGCGGTCGTGACCGTGGTCTCAGGGGATGGGGTTTTTTTTCATTCATTATGAAATTTTTTTATTTAATTTATTTATATTTATGAACTCAATTTTACATAAAATATTAGAGAAATTTACATGTAATCTATAATCTTGTAATGCATAATTTGATATTTGCATAATATTTGATATATTTAAAATTTATATATTTAGATTTATAAATGTCTTGTGTAATCGAATATGTTTATTTTTGAAATATTGTTCATGATATATTATTATTAGAATGCTTATCATGCAATTTATATGGTTTTGATAGTTTAGATGATTAAATTTTTAATAAATTTATATTTCTTTATTACCTATTATATTTTGGGTTAGCAAATTTTAAATATTTAGTTTTTAAATATTATCACAATCATTTTCTTAGCAATTAGAAAAAATTTAGAGTATTCATGTTCTTCAATTGAAAGAAATTTGATATAGCAAACCATAATTTGATATAATTCCTCAAATTCTAAACCAACCAATCAAAATAAATTCGATATCATGAAGGAAAAATGATATAGCTCATTTAGAACTAAATTTAATGCAAGAATATTAAATTTGATATAGTGAACTAGATTCAAGTACTGAAAGAATATAACTCCTTCTAATAAAAAGAATTTGAGATAAGAGCATAGCTTTTGTGTGATTTGAGTTATTAGATTGAATCGGATTTAGTTTAAGCCAGGTTGAATCCATTTTTACTTATCTAAAATAAATCCATATGACATACATACTATGTCAAGTTCGTTCTTTAATTTTTCATATTATTTCTCACAGCACTATAACCTTTAGACCCGTTTGAGACTTTGCAAGACTTAGTCTTGCAAATTCTCAAATTGTCCTAGTGGACAGTTTAAGATTATTTTTGCGATATGTTTGTCTGCTATTCGTCATCGTTAGTTGAGCTTGCAGTTTGTATATCCTCATACTTCTCCTAGTGTGGCATATAAGCCACACATTTAGGAGAATATAAGGGAAATTGCTGCCAAAATTTCAACGTAAACGATGATAATTTCGAGCAGAATAACATATCGCATAAAATAATCTTGAATGGGATAGGGCCTTACCTAAGTCCTAGTGGAGTGAAAGTGGAATTCATTTAGGACACTTGCTTACTTGTGAAGTCTAATGATTGAACGGACCCCAGTCCTGGGCCTCGATCCTGGATAGCACGTCAAGGATCGTAGCCATGGCCCGGCCTTGTTTTATCGGTATAATTAAAGAGGCACAATATTTGTTATTTAGCTTAGATGTGTAAAAGAATTAATCTATTGCTATAATGACTAATGCAAAATTAAATTGTTGTCTCCTTTAATGGTTTATCAGGAATTGTATAAGTTGGTTAAAAATGAGCGGGGCTCGCTCGTGGATGTATGTAAGGTTAAAAGATGGGTTGCTTAATCCAGATTTTCTGAATGGATTGGAAGAATTTATAGCATTTGCATGTAGTCAACCCGAATGGATGGATAGGCCTAGGATCAGGTGCCCCTGCAACTTATGCAAGTGTAAGAATAAAGCCTATAGAGATGTTGAAACTGTGAAGGTACACTTGTGTAAAAAGGTATTTGTTCCTGGGTACGATGTTTGGAACTGTCATGGTGAAACTGAGAAAATATTTGCAACTGTCACTAGCCAAGAAGTGTCAAATAATCATTTCATGTAAGGGTACCAAATAATTTATCAAAAATTAGCACTTTCAAATAACTATATAAAATAATCATTTGCAGGTATGTAGTACCAAATTTATTTTTTTATTTTTCAAATAATACACTATGTATCATTTAAATTCAAAATTTTTATACTTTAATAATTCATAAAATCATAATGAATGGCTTCCTTACCTTCTAGCACTAATTCAAAAATATAAATCAACTATTAGGTGCTTGGATACCTACAACATAATTTTTATTTTTTATTTTAATCTTTAAAATCATCATATCAAAATAACTTTTAAATTTTATCCAGTTTAATCCTAGACCCAACATGGGGATTAAATATCTATAAATATATAAATGTCCACTTAATTGTCTTAAAGACACAGTAATTTTTTGTTCAAAACATTAAGTGTATACAAGCATAAGAAACAAGAAATAATAAATAAAACCAGAAACATATCATATTAATGAGCTCAAGAGTGGCACAACATCATCATAATCAATCTTCAATTCATAACATCATCATAATCAATCTTCAATACAACAAAGACCCATTCTATGTATATGTTCTTTAAATGTTTTTGATTGTAAACCTTTAGTTAAACGATCTGCAATCATAAGATCCGTTCTAATATGTTCAATGCACACTCTTTGTTTCTGGACCTTCTCCTTTACAGTAAAGTAATTTAATTCCATATGTTTAGCATCTATGGAATATTTGTCATTCTTGAAGAAGAAAACTATCGCGGAAGCCCAAATAAAAAAATAAAAACTCCCCAAGAAACTAAGATTAACACCGATCCAAAGGAAAAGTCTTTGTACACCGCCTCCGGTGCAGCAAGTCCTACGTGGGCTACACCCCTCTCCTTATTGGTCCACGTGGATCCTGCGTGGACTGACAATGCGTGATGGGATGGCTCTGATACGATGTTACGTTCTGATCATGACGTCCATTAAAAGAGCTTCACCTTTATTTTAAAATTAGTGTGCAAACGAAAATGCCCTTTTCCACCAGCCTACTTCTACCGCCATTTTTTCTTGGACAGCAAGAAAAACTCTTTTCGATTCTAAAACATTCTTCCCCCTTGCTCTGGCTTTCGGATGCAAGGAATCAGTCCAAGGTTTGAGCACGATCTTGAGCCCTCGCTCTGAGAGTCCGGTGTTAGGTTTTCCTCCTATTTTGATTTTTGGTCGAAAGAAATTATTTCAGCTTTGAGGCTGAAATACGTAGCTACCAAAGACTTCTTCATAATCTTCTGGAGAAAATGTCATCCACAGCAGAAAGTAAAAAGTTCTTGTTCCCACTTCTTTTTAAAGTTCCTTTATTACACCAACTATTTTTATCGTTAGAGGAAGTTAATGCATTAGGAAACCGTTTAATGCGCAGGTAACATCCTTAGACCAAAATAGTTATGACATTCTTGGACTTGTAACTGTTTAGTGTTTAATGTTTTTCTGCACGAATGTCAAAACCTTGAGTTTAGTGTTTTGTAGCACGAATGCCATACTCTTTTAACTTGGATGTTATACCTTATGAACTGGGGTATCGTCAGTGTTTCGGCCTATATTCCCGTTATTTTTGTCCATATAGCTCTAGTGTTATCATTTGACAACTCGGGTGTCCTACAATTTTCGGCATTCGGTTTAGCTAGGGTGTCCCAATATGAGAGCTGATGACGGTTGGGGCATGGCTTAACGGTTACATCCGGGGTGTCATTATATAAGAACTGAGGTGTTGAAGGTTTGTAACTGCAGTGTCGTAATATTTCCTTGGGTGTCGTAAGGCTAGGGTGCCGTCAGATTATTTCTGAGGTGTCATAAGTTCTATAGCTAACATTTGGAGCTAGTGTGTCATCATTTGACACCATGGGTATCGTAAGTTGTTTTCTGGGTGTCATCATGTTACAGCTATGAGAACTAGGGTGTCGTAACAATCTTTCTGGGGTGTCGTAAGATATTTTCTAGGGTATCGTAGGTTGTTTTATCGGGTGTCGTAGGTTGTTTTAATCAAAAGTGTCGTAGGTTGCTATCCGGGGGTATCGTAACGTTTTAATCATCATAAAAGCTACGACACCCCAGATTTACTATTAAGATATCGTAGTTACAAGCCTATGACACCCGCGCTTCAAACGAATGCTGGAGAAAAGCCTCGCGACATAGCAGGAGAAAATTGGCCAAAAATCAGTGATGACACCCCAGAAAAAAAGTCGGGAGTATTGCGACACCCAAGTTAAAGAAATAAGATACCTCAGTTAAAGAAATACGACACCCCAGTTATGCTCGGCCGAAAATCCTTCGCGACACTGCAGTTCAAACATCACGATACCCTAGCGACAATGCTACGACACTAGTGCTTATAACAGACGCTGGAGAAAAGGCCCGCGACACCCAAGGAGAAATTCGGCCAAAAATCATTCGTGACACCACAGTTGAAATGTTACAACACCCTAGCAGCAACGCTACGACACCCATGCTTATAACCTTTGCGATCGAAAAGGCCTACAGTGTCGTAATGTTTCATTGGGTGTCGTAAGGCTGGGGTGTCGTCAGATTATTTCAGAGGTATCGTAAGTTCTATAGCTAACATTTGGAGCTCGGGTGTCATCATTTGACAGCTCGGATGTCGTAAGTTATTTTCTAGTGTGTCGTCATGTTTACAGCTATGAGAACTGGGGTGTCGCAGGTTATTTTCTGAGGTGTCTTTAACTGCTAAAGGGTGTTGTTATATTTTATATGGGGTGCCATAAGTTTTTCATTGGGTGTCATTAGTTCCTGCCTGAACAGTTTTAGCTAAGACACCCGTGCTTATAACGGACACTGGAGAGAAGGCCTGCGATACCCCAAGAGGAATTTGGCCAAAAATCTTTGCGACACCCTAGTTGAAATATTATGACACCCTAGCGACAACATTACGACACCCATGCTTATAACCTTCGCGATCTTCGTTTGTTGCTTTCCGGGGTGTCGTAGTTTATTTTTTGGGGTGTCTTTAACTGCTAAAGGGTCTCGTTATTTTTTATATGGGTGTCGTAAGTTGCTTCATGGGGTATCGTTAGTTTCTGCCTGAACAATTTTAGCTACAGTGTCATAATATGTGTACTTTGGTGTCGTTAAGCCCTGCCTGAACAGTTTCAGCTAAGACACCCGTGCTTATAACGAATGCTGGAGAGAAGGCCAGTGACACCCCAAGAGAAATTTGCCCGAAAATCTTCATGACACCCTAGTTGAAACGTTACAATACCATAGAGACAACGCGAGACACCCATGCTTATAACGGACGCTGAAGAAAAGCCCCGCAACAACCAAGGAGAAATTCGACAGAAAATCCTTTGCGACACCACAGTTGAAACATTATGACACCCTATCGACAATGCTACGACACCCATGCTTATAACGGACGTAAAAGAGAGGGCCCGCGACACCCCAGGAAGAATTCGCCCGATAATCGTTCGTGATACCCTAGTTGAAACGTTATGACACCCTATCTACAAAGCTACGACACCCGTGCTTATAACGGACTTTGGAGAGAAGGCCCATGACACCCCAGGAGGAATTCGCCCGATAGCCTTTTGTTGCTTTCTAGTGTCTCATCAGTTCGTGGCTTAACGGTTACATCCAGGGTAAAGAACTAGAGTGTCGAAGGTTTGTAACTGTAGTGTTGTATTGTTTTCCTTGGGTGTCGTAAGGCTGGGGCATCGTCAGATTATTTCTAAGGTGTCATAAGTTCTATAGCTAACATTTGGAGCTAGGGTATCATCATTTGACAGCTCGGGTGTCGTAAGTTATTTTCTGGGGTGTCGTCATGTTACAACATTCAGTTTCATTTCAAGTGTCGTAATATGAGAACTAGGGTATCGCAACAGTCGTTCTGGGGTGTCATAAGTTATTTTCTAGGGTGTCGTAGGTTGTTTTCTGGGGTGTCATAAGTTGTTTCATGGGGTATCGTTCATGATACCCCAGTTGAAATATTACAACACCTTTGGTATAAACTTATGACACCACTACGATATATTTGAACTAGGCAGGAATTTTGACGTCACCCTAGTTATAATTCGACGACACCTTAGTAAGTCAGCTATGCCATCTTTTCTAGAAAAGTTACATAATGTGGCTGGTTGTTATGGATTTGCGTATCAGTGATATGATCGTACCGCTCCTGGTGTCCTTTCATCTTCCTCTAAGGTCGGCATAAAAAAATTTATGAACCCTAGAGGTCCTTCATTTGTTGCTCAAGAAGCCACTAGTGTCCTAAATTTCTTCCATAGTTCTTTCTTCCATCTATTTCATTCATGGAGATGAGTGGTTTCGTTTGTGGATGAAGACCGCGAACAAAGAAGAACCAAAAGGAGAAAATGGCGGAACAAAGCAAAGACATCGTTCTTTATTCGAATGAGGATGCGACTCCTTCGGGTATGTTTATCCCTTTGTTAAGATATTATGACATCCTCTCTTAAAATGTCATGACACCCTAGTTCATATACAATGGTACCCAGCTGACAAGTATGTTTTATCCCGTCTGTTTCCGATGACATGAAACTTATTCCAGTCACCCCAGTGAAAGCTTCCCAGTTGTTTAAGAATAGTTGCAGGCCGACCGCATACGTTCAGAAGGTTTGGAAGATGGGGTTTACTACACAACATACAAAACTTATCCGAAGGAACTCATTTGATGCCTTCGTCGACATGCAGATGTTCACAGTCGACGGGTGACTGCTAGCAGACATCATAAGATGTCACAATGGAGGCTACGAGTTCATTTTCTATGGCAAGCCGATCTTATTCAGTGCTGATGAAGTCGCACTTATTCTAGGTCTTCTAGCTCATGGAAAAAGATCGACACGTCCAGCCAGTTGTTCAATGGAAGGTTGTTCAGATGATTTGGCCAGGGTTTAGATCTTCGACAAAAAGGGTTGGAGAAGTTAAAATTTTGACTCTGATCATCCAAGATACAGGAGGATGTCGAAGACACCGTTAGACTTTGGATCGCCTACATGTTTGCCATGTTTTTGGCTCCAAAGTCTAATCAGACATGTCCATGGTATCTCATCCAGCACTTGGATGACTTAAGTCCATTGGAGAGGATCAACTGGGCTTCGGCATTCAAGGAGTTGATTGTTCTGGCTCTCCCAGAAGTCGCTACTTGCTTGCGTTCCGAGGAGCTGATCCACTCAAAGAGAGCAAACAAGGTTAGGAGGCAGTCTATTCTGTTCGGATGCTCGGCAGCGCTGGTGGTAATGATTATTGAGATGCAGAAAGAGTGTCCTTAGTATAAATTTTTTTAATATTACATTTTTTCATATCCCAAAATTATCATGTTCAGGCGTGATTCCTCGAGCATACATCAATGTGAGCACCAGCATATCCCAATAAATTGCCCCAGCTATTGAAGTGGTATAACAACCAAATGAAGATTCAGTCTGTTCGGGTTGCCAACATGCAGCCTCACGACTTGGTAAGCTAATACATTGCTCTATTGCTCTGACCATATTTTTTTATTTAATGTGTTAATATTTTTACTTAATATTAATTTGTTTATCATCTTTCTTTGCAGATGAAGGGAGCTACTGTACCACTGTCATAAGAGCATTGGCTTCTCACTCAATAGACAGTAGCATCGCCTGAACCAACAGATAGCTGTGCAAGCTGTGCCGAGTTGAGGGTTGAATTGGCATGCGTTAAGGATCAACTCAACGATGTCAGGCATAGGCTGACCATAGCTGATAGCCTCCTCAGTTCATTGCTCAGAAAAGAGAGTAATGCAAGAAATGAGGAGGACAAGGGAGATGGGAAGACAGAGGAGGGGCATTCCCTGGAGTATCTTTGCGAGTCTGGGAATGAAAATATGGAGGAGAAGAAGAGGGAGGAGGACCATTCCTCTGAGTGTCCAACTGAGTCGGGTAATGAAAAACAGAGGAGAAGATATTGGAAGGGGATTCCTTGGATTATCAAACAGAGCATGAGAATGAAAATAAAGAGGAGGAGAAGAGGGGGGAGGGGCATTCTACAGAGGGGCAAGAGGATGTTGACCCAATTATTAATTTTGATGATAAACAAAACTATTTGAGTATAACTCATGAAATTACTAATGATTTTGATTAAATGTTTCAGTTTATAACTTGTTTAAATGATCAAAATCTCGAGAGAAATCAAGTTTGGAACTCAATTGTAATGTCAAGGTAAGATTGCAGACATTAGAGTCGACACCTAGAATCACAGAGTCAACTGCGGAAAACGGCACGGACTAGAGTCGATACCTGGAACCTGTAGAGTCGACTCCAACAGAAAAACAAAAAGATGGTTTTTCGGATCTCAAATTATAGTCAACCCCAAAAAAGTTAGAGTCGACTCCAGAAGCAAAATGTGTCGATTCTAGAAAAGTTAGAGCAGACTCCAAATCGGGCTGTTTGGGGATTTCAAGTTAGAGTCGACCCCAAAAAAGTCAGAGCCGACTCCAGATCAGAATCAACTTTCAGATGTGTCAGAACGTCTTTAAACCTACTTTTTACTTTAAATCTCAATGGCTATTACCTTATTTGTTCCTAACTTTTCTTTCACTTTGATTCTAACGGATAGTTTTCATCTATTCTTAGTATTGGAAGGATCTATAAAAGGATGATGAATATGACCGTTTAAAGAGAGAGAAAAATAAGAAAAATAGAGAAGAAAAAAAGAAAAATCTGAGAGAAAATCAGAGGAAAAAATCAAATGAAAGATCGTATTGATTCCCTGAAAGAAAAGAGAGAAATTCCAAATCTTCACACTTTCATTTTGAGAAGATTTCCAAGTTTGAAGAAGCAAACGAGCAAGCCCTAGTTCCTGTTCTTCAACTGTTCTTCCGAGCTTCAAGAGAATACTCAAGGAAGATCCATTCAAAAGCAAGAAAGAGGAGAAGAATCAAGCCATAGAAATCTGCAAATCAGGCTTTTATTTCTATCTCTTTGTTTGATTAGTTAACTTATCTTATTTGCTCATTTAAGGAGCAGTTATTGTATCAAACATTCTTATTCTTCTTGTGAACTGAGTCAATCAGGTGATTGAATCAGTTGAGGCAGTTTGCCTTGTGCAAGCAGTTGCTTGTGTGTAAGGTTTTATGCTGGTGAACCTTGGAAACCAACTGGGTTCGTTGTGCACCCGGGAAAACAACAAGTTTGAGTTGTGATCTTGTAAAACAACTCTGCTGTAATCAAGGTTGATTATAGTGTGGACCCAAGAGGTACTTGGGAGTGGACGTAGGTGTAGGTACACCGAACCACTATAAAATTTCAGTGTTTGCCGTGCTTGTCTCTTTATCTCTTCCTCTTCATCTTCTCCTTGCATATTCTGTCTTAACTATTGCATATCTGTGATTTATTTTAAGTTGGGGGTTTTACTTCAAAAGTGTTTAAAATTTTTAAAAGACCCAATTCACCCCCCCTCCCCCCCCTCTTGGGTTGCTATCTGGGACAACAGAGGAGTCCAAATCTGATAATAAACTTGGTACCCCTGCACCAAAGGGTAATGATGGGGACACAAAAATCGTTGGAATGCCTTCACTTATTAAGAGGGTTAAAAAAGAGCTGAGGAAGCATAAGGCATCCAAGGTTAGAGGAGATTCTTATAAGACAACCCATCCTAGAAAGTCGTCGAAGACAGTGGGCACATCAAAGGCCAACATAATAGTCGAAGATGACCAAATGGTTATCAAAAATTTTCTGAGCGAACGAATAACCGAGGAGATCGTGTACACCAATAAGTTAGGTGGCGCTATAATAAGGAAAAGTATTCAAGATCTCATTAACAATGATATGATAATGGACGATGTAAATATCTCAAGATCCTTTTCTCGTTGTTGATTTTAGAATATTATTAATTAGTTTACATTGCATTGGCAGATAATTGATGTCGGCCAGGAGTTTTTGATGAGCACCTGGACAGAGCATTCGGACCGATACCATAAGTGTATCTTTGCATCAGTTTTTGTAGCCGCTATGTGTCTGACTTCTCCATTAAGTGCTCATGAACTCGCTGCAACATCAGGGGCTTCGATATTTAACAATGTATCCGATGAAGATAAGGCCCAATTCTGGTTTCTTTTCATAATAATCAACTCGGATAATTCGCACTGGCATCTGATTGCTGTCGACATAGAAAGAAAGGTGTTCATGCATCTGAATTCATTAAAACACAACGCCAGGTTTAAGGCCAATGCAAAGAAATGACATCAAACTCGTCCATCAAAGTTTGATGTCATTTCTTTGCATTGGCCTTGTACCAGCATTGCGTTTTAATAAATTCAGGTGCATGGACACCTTTCTTTCCATGTCGACATCAATCAGATGCTAGTGCAAATTATTCGAGTTGATTATGGTGAAAAGAAACCAGAATTGGGCCTTATCTTCATCGGATACATTGTCAAATATTGAAGCCCCTGATGTTGCAGCGAGTTCATGAGCACTTAATGGAGAAGTCAGACACATAGCGGCTGCAAAAACTGATGCAATGATTCACTTATGGTATCGGTCTGGATGCTCTGTCTGGATGCTCTGTCTAGGTGCTCATCAAAAACTCCTGGCCGGCATCAATTATTTGTCAATGCAATATAAACCGATTAATAATATTCTAAAATCAACAACAAGAAAAGGATTCTTGAGATACTTACATCGTCCATTATCATATCATTGTTAATGAGATCTTGAAGACTTTTCCTTGTTATAGCGCCACCTAACTTATTGATGTACACGATCTCGTCGGTTATTCGTTCGCTCAGAAAATTTTTTATAACCATTTGGTCATCTTCGACTATTATGTTGGCCTTTGATATGCCCATTGTCTTCGACTCTCTAATAGGCATCCATCCTTCCTATTTCTTGCAAAAAGAAAAAGGGTATTGCGTACATGTCTATGGCATCGATAGAGCTAACTAGTCAAACTATATATAGTCTCATAACTATATTTATGCTGCTACATATAATTTCTGTTTTTGTAACATGAATCCTTGCATCATTTCATTAATATCTTTGTAATACTACTTAATTCTTCATTCTGCATCATCTTGTTACAATTATAAATTGTCACAAGAAACTCCTTCCCTGAAACCAGTTTGATAGAAATTAGCTTATTATTCAAGATTATCTCCAAACTCCTATCCTCTGCAATACTAGGTATCCATTGTTAGAATTATCTAGATTATATTAATCATGCATGCCCTTAAAATTTTATTTTGATTTGAGTTATTTCGTTGCACACAAACGGTCACTATGGCCAAAATTGATTGTTATCTGATTCAAAAGAGAAGGGTATATAGACATCATTAATTAGAAACATTAACATCAAGGAGACGGACATGAATATAATCAGAGAGCTACAACTTGCAGAAGTAAAATGGCAAGGAATATAAAGGAGGAAGCTAAGATCTAATCAATAAAAGGCCTTTATAAAACTAAAACTAAGAAAGACATCTCTACGTGTAAACTGCACTGCAAAAGACAGAAACAAATAGAGGCCCTATATATAAATGATTTCATAAAAAAAAGAAGCCAATTACATATATGTGTTATAAGTAAGGTCTTCCGTACCCACCCGTGCTGATCGAATACACTGGTAAGATCCTAGAATGGTATTGAAGTTTGATTCGATATCAATCAAACCAATTCAAACCATCCCAGACCACTTGGACCCATACTGTCTGATATGGAATAGTAATATAACTGAGAGTGAAAAAATATACTAATTTCTGCCTCAGTGCTGGATCCATATCATACCATATCGATCATATCATATAGAACCAATAATGTACCAGTATACTTTTTTAGTACTGATTTCGCAGATCTTGATTATAAGTGTACTATGTTATCATTCTATAATTAAGTATGATTACAAATGATGTAAACCGGATGTGTCTATAAAAGTTTTGAAAATACACAACTGTTTTTACTGAATGAATACCTACCCTAGTTTATTTTCTCGAGGTCACAATACGATGGCTCATACAAATGCACCAGAATTTACGCAATGAACAAAGTGGGACTTTAGATGATATTTATTACATGAATTCATATGCAAGTACATATAGGTCAAACAAGTCTGGACATTGATGCAAATAATACGAGTAACTAGTTATACATACTTGATTATCAGTGTTTCATTTCCTAAAAATCCTGCATGAGGAAAGTTGAACACAATCCTATCAAACTTCCGCATCTTCAAGTCACTGTGAAGTTTCATTTTTGTGGCATCAACCTCATGTAAAATGGTTGCTCCCATCTTCTTCAGACTTTCCAAATGTGCCTTCGCTTTTGCATACTTAACCACCACAGCATCTGATTTGAGATGACATGAACATTTAAGATAGTGCAAGAAGAGGGAATCTCAAAGAACAAAAAGGTTAAAACACAGAATTATTTCCAAGCAAATGTTAATGTCAATATGGCAATGAGTGTTGTAATTTAAAAGATGAATGTATGCGGAAACTAAAGGAATTTGATTTGAGTTGCTACAGCAGAGCTCTGATTCCAGAATTTTTCTTAGCAATCTATCTCTCTACATCTTCAGACTTCTTGTTTTTCAAGAGCAGAGAGCTCTAAAGTTTTCTATCCTAGAGAACATAAGCTCATAGAAACTCTAATACAGCATTAACTTCCACATTGAAACTAGAAGAAAGTGCATTAATTCCAATAATGAAAATAACTAGAAGGAGACCTTCCAGTCTCCCAATCTCTTGAAACCATTCAAGCACCTCTGAAACTCAAAAACAAAGTCTCCTGCTGGAAGGTCTCTTATTGGACCAATAGTATCTTGCAGCATCCAAAGAGCCCCCCTTCAAGTTATTGTGAAGTTCCAACAACATAAGTACAAATCTCCTATATAAAACGAACCCCTGAAATATGTTTCCTAAAATCACTGCAGCTCAAATGCCAGACTCTGAAAACAAATCCAAAAAAAGGCCCGGGACAATGAGCGAAAGAGAAAATGGCAACACATAACCATCATGGACTCTTTAAACTTTGCAAGCCTTTATAATATATGTTGGTGGGTGTTTGGCAGATGGTGGCTACCTAATGAATCAGACTGAGGCTAGAGTTTCACTCTATGTTCTTAAGACAATTTCATCCCGCAATGGTGTTTACGATCAGTATAACGATTATCTCCCAGGATACAACAGTCTCTTTTTGATGAAAGCAGCACTACAATTCACCAAAAATATCGAACCAAGAATGTACTCTCTTTTCAATGCACTATTGTTACTATCCTAGGAAAGTATGCAAATGCTAAGAGAAAAGAAGACTAGAATTGATTCAAATTGAACTCAATTCGGAATGGCTTGGGATGAATGAAATGCTTAGGTCTAGGATCCTATTTATAGGTTTTTAGGTACCCTTTGAAAGCAACCCTACGAATTTAATTTAATTTAAATTCTAAAATCAAAGGATGTGAGGGTTAAGGGCTTATCACCCTTGATATGCCCTTTAGACATCATGATCTTCAGATCAGGCGATCGGATAAGCCTTTTCATGGTGCAAAGTGCGCCTACAAAGCGCCCATTGCGCCCTTCGCACACGCGCGTGCACGTACGCGTGCGCGAGGGTGATGCTCCACTTATGGTGAGCCTAAGGAACTTAAGCTTCAAGGAAGTGATTTCCATATAAGTGAACCTTTCTTTCTTGATCTTTCTGATATGGGACTAAATGTCCCCGCAATTTCTCATTCACACACTAAAAGGCGGTGATGGGCTTTCAAGGCCCATTAGGGTATTTAGGCGTATTTTGGCCCATTACCCAACAATCCCCCACATGAATGAAAATTGACTTAGATCAATGATCATCAAAGATCAACAAAGGCAAACCCCTACATAAAATGATTTTAATGCAAATGAATATGCAGACACACTAAAGAGAGTATAATGGGATGAAGTTGTATCGGGATAGGTAGCTTGTGGCTTTGAACCTTCCTTAGTGAGTTGTTATCGAGTTTACTTGCTAAAAGGTGAACATGAAGTCTTGAACTTTTCAGCATTTTGTGTAAACTAAGACAATAACAATCACGCAACTTCTTCCCAAGCATTCTTTTGGTTCTCATGGTTGTGTTCATTTTGGCCCCGAATAACTCCTGGTCTCATGAGTGCTTCAGAGAATTAAACCTTTAAAAATTCTCATAGAATTGGCCCAGTTCACACTCACATAGGTGATTCTTATTAAGAGTATCCTGCTATACCCCACATGAATGTTCATGTCATAAGAATCATTAAAAGCAATGCTTATCCTAGTACCTTTAGCAGGTAGCACCAATTATAATAGGAATGAGTAGGATTGTACATACTTAGTGCTATCAAGTCTCTTCATAATTTAGTTGTCCCTTTTGAACCTAGATCTTGGGATCTCCAGTCAGCTAGGTTGGGTATCCACTATGAAGATTTTTCAGTTATAGGTTTTAAACCCATTCCCCTCGATGAACAGTTTACTTGATCTCTTGGTAACCCCTTTGTTAATGGATCTGCTAGGTTTTTCTTTGACTGAACATAGTCAATAGAAATTACACCAATTTCAAGTAACTGCTTAATGGTATTATGTCTGCGACGTATATGTCTAGACTTACCATTATACATCTTATTCTGTACTCTGCATATTGCCGATTAACTATCACAATGTATGCATATTGCAGACACAGGCTTTGGCCAACATGGAATATCTTCTAAAAGGTTTCGAAGCCATTCTGCTTCTTCAACGCCTTTTGTAAGGCAATAAACTCAGATTCCATAGTGGATCGAGCTATACATGTTTGCTTAGAAGATTTTCATAACACAGCACCTCCTCCTAAGGTAAATACATATCCACTTACGAGTAACTAGTTATACATACTTGATTATCAGTGTTTCATTTCCTAAAAATCCTGCATGAGGAAAGTTGAACACAATCCTATCAAACTTCCGCATCTTCAAGTCACTGTGAAGTTTCATTTTTGTGGCATCAACCTCATGTAAAATGGTTGCTCCCATCTTCTTCAGACTTTCCAAATGTGCCTTCGCTTTTGCATACTTAACCACCACAGCATCTGATTTGAGATGACATGAACATTTAAGATAGTGCAAGAAGAGGGAATCTCAAAGAACAAAAAGGTTAAAACACAGAATTATTTCCAAGCAAATGTTAATGTCAATATGGCAATGAGTGTTGTAATTTAAAAGATGAATGTATGCGGAAACTAAAGGAATTTGATTTGAGTTGCTACAGCAGAGCTCTGATTCCAGAATTTTTCTTAGCAATCTATCTCTCTACATCTTCAGACTTCTTGTTTTTCAAGAGCAGAGAGCTCTAAAGTTTTCTATCCTAGAGAACATAAGCTCATAGAAACTCTAATACAGCATTAACTTCCACATTGAAACTAGAAGAAAGTGCATTAATTCCAATAATGAAAATAACTAGAAGGAGACCTTCCAGTCTCCCAATCTCTTGAAACCATTCAAGCACCTCTGAAACTCAAAAACAAAAGTCTCCTGCTGGAAGGTCTCTTATTGGACCAATAGTATCTTGCAGCATCCAAAGAGCCCCCTTCAAGTTATTGTGAAGTTCCAACAACATAAGTACAAATCTCCTATATAAAACGAACCCCTGAAATATGTTTCCTAAAATCACTGCAGCTCAAATGCCAGACTCTGAAAACAAATCCAAAAAAAGGCCCGGGACAATGAGCGAAAGAGAAAATGGCAACACATAACCATCATGGACTCTTTAAACTTTGCAAGCCTTTATAATATATGTTGGTGGGTGTTTGGCAGATGGTGGCTACCTAATGAATCAGACTGAGGCTAGAGTTTCACTCTATGTTCTTAAGACAATTTCATCCCGCAATGGTGTTTACATCAGTATAACGATTATCTCCCAGGATACAACAGTCTCTTTTTGATGAAAGCAGCCCTACAATTCACCAAAAATATCGAACCAAGAATGTTACTCTCTTTTCAATGCACTATTGCTATACTATCCTTAGGAAAGTATGCAAATGCCTAAGAGAAAAGAAGACTAGAATTGATTCAAATTGAACTCAATTCGGAATGGCTTGGGATGAATGAAATGCTTAGGTCTAGGGTCCTATTTATAGGTTTTTAGGTACCCTTTGAAAGCAACCCTACGAATTTAATTTAATTTAAATTCTAAAATCAAAGGATGTGAGGGTTAAGGGCTTATTACCCTTGATATGCCCTTTAGACATCATGATCTTCAGATCAGGCGATCGGATAAGCCTTTTCATGGTGCAAAGTGCGCCTACAAAGCGCCCATTGCGCCCTTCGCACACGCGCGTGCACGTACGCGTGCGCGAGGGTGATGCTCCACTTATGGTGAGCCTAAGGAACTTAAGCTTCAAGGAAGTGATTTCCATATAAGTGAACCTTTCTTTCTTGATCTTTCTGATATGGGACTAAATGTCCCCGCAATTTCTCATTCACACACTAAAAGGCGGTGATGGGCTTTCAAGGCCCATTAGGGTATTTAGGCGTATTTTGGCCCATTACCCAACAATCCCCCACATGAATGAAAATTGGACTTAGATCAATGATCATCAAAGATCAACAAAGGCAAACCCCTACATAAAATGATTTTAATGCAAATGAATATGCAGACACACTAAAGAGAGTATAATGGGATGAAGTTGTATCGGGATAGGTAGCTTGTGGCTTTGAACCTTCCTTAGTGAGTTGTTATCGAGTTTACTTGCTAAAAGGTAAACATGAAGTCTTGAACTTTTCAGCATTTTGTGTAAACTAAGACAATAACAATCACGCAACTTCTTCCCAAGCATTCTTTTGGTTCTCATGGTTGTGTTCATTTTGGCCCCGAATAACTCCTGGTCTCATGAGTGCTTCAGAGAATTAAACCTTTAAAAATTCTCATAGAATTGGCCCAGTTCACACTCACATAGGTGATTCTTATTAAGAGTATCCTGCTATACCCCACATGAATGTTCATGTCATAAGAATCATTAAAAGCAATGCTTATCCTAGTACCTTTAGCAGGTAGCACCAATTATAATAGGAATGAGTAGGATTGTACATACTTAGTGCTATCAAGTCTCTTCATAATTTAGTTGTCCCTTTTGAACCTAGATCTTGGGATCTCCAGTCAGCTAGGTTGGGTATCCACTATGAAGATTTTTCAGTTATAGGTTTTAAACCCATTCCCCTCGATGAACAGTTTACTTGATCTCTTGGTAACCCCTTTGTTAATGGATCTGCTAGGTTTTTCTTTGACTGAACATAGTCAATAGAAATTACACCAATTTCAAGTAACTGCTTAATGGTATTATGTCTACGACGTATATGTCTAGACTTACCATTATACATCTTATTCTGTGCTCTGCATATTGCCGATTGACTATCACAATGTATGCATATTGCAGACACAGGCTTTGGCCAACATGGAATATCTTCTAAAGGTTTCGAAGCCATTCTGCTTCTTCAGCTGCCTTTTCTAAGGCAATAAACTCAGATTCCATAGTGGATCGAGCTATACATGTTTGCTTAGAAGATTTCCATGACACAGCACCTCCTCCTAAGGTGAATACATATCCACTTGTGGATTTTGTATCTTCTGTGTTAGATATCCAATTTGCATCACTGTATCCTTCTAATACAGCTGGATATCTTGAATAATGTAATCCATAACTTAGGGTATATCGCAGATATCTTAATACCCTTATTAGAGCTGTCCAATGATTTGGACCTGGATTACTTGTAAATCTACTCAACTTATTGACAGCATATGCTATGTCAGGACGAGTACAATTCATGACATACATTAAACTGCCAATTATACGTGAGTATTCCAATTGAGATATGGGTTCTCCAGTATACTTAGCCAAATGTAGATTAACATCTACAGGTGTTTTCACCGGGCTAGTATCATACTTTTTATACTTATTTAATATTTTCTCAATATAATGAGATTGAGATAATATTATTTCCTCAGATGTTCTAGTGATTCGAATCCCTAGTATAACATCTGCAACACCCATATTTTTCATATCAAAATGTTTGATCAACATTTTCTTAGTCTGTTTAATCATTTCAGTATTACTACCAATGATTAACAGGTCATCTACATATAAGCAGATTATCACATACCCTTCAGATAGGGATTTGGCATATATGCATTTGTCACATTCATTTATTTTGAATCCATTTGATAACATTACATTATCAAATTTTATATGCCATTGCTTAGGTGCTTGCTTTAATCCATATAAGGATTTAACAAGTCTACACACCTTCTTTTCTTGTCCTGGAACAATAAATCCCTCAGGTTGTTCCATGTATATTTCTTCATCTAATTCACCATTCAGAAAAGCAGTTTTAACATCCATTTGATGAATTTCAAGATTGTTAATGGCTGCAAAAGCGATTAACATTCTTATAGATGTTATTCTACTTACTGGTGAATAGGTATCAAAGAAGTCTATACCTTCTTTTTGTTTGAAGCCCTTAGCCACTAATCTGGCTTTATACTTGTCAATTGATCCATCAGCTTTTAGCTTTTTCTTAAATATCCACTTGCACCCTAAAGGTTTCATACCAGATGGTAGGTCTACCAACTCCCAGGTATGATTATGCATGATGGACTCAATTTCATTATTGACAGCTTCTTTCCAAAAGGGTGCTTCTGGATTAGACATTGCCTCTTTGAATGTCTGAGGTTCATCTTGTAACATATAAGTTACATAATCAGGACCAAAGGACTTGCAACTTTTGGTCTCTTACTGCGTCTGGGTTCATCTTCAGGATATTCTTCCTGATGACTACTACTAGCAGTATTATCATAAGTTCTTTTATTTGAACTTATTTCTAATTTCCTTTTACTTGGAAATATATTTCAAAGAATGTTGCATTCCTTGATTCCATGATTGTATTTTTCTGTATATCAGTTATATCTGATTTATACACAAGAAAGCGATATGCACTACTATTATGTGCATATCCGATAAATATACAATCAACAGTTTTAGGTCCTATTTGACCTTTTTGGGGTCCGGAATAGCTACTTTAGCTAGACACCCCCACACTCTTAAGTAATTGTAAGAAGGCTTCTTTCCTTTCCATAACTCATATGGAGTAACTTCCTTCTTCTTAAGAGGTATCTTATTAAGAATATGATTTGCTGAGAGAATTGCTTCTCCCCATAAATTCTGTGGTGTACCAGAATTTATTAACATAGCATTCATCATTTCTTTTAATGTGCGGTTTTTACGTTCCGCAATTCCATTAGATTGAGGTGAATAAGGAGCAGTAGTTTGATGAATAATGCCATGCTCCTGACAAAATTCGTCAAAAGGTGCATCATATTCACCACCTCTATCACTCCTTATGGCCTTAATCTTTTTGCCAAGTTGATTTTCAACTTCATTCTTATAACATTTAAACATTTCTAAAGCCTCATCTTTAGACTTTAGTAGATACACATAGCAGTATCTTGTTGAATCATCTATAAATGTTATAAAATACTTTTTACCTCCTCTAGTTTGAATTGACTTTAAGTCACATAGATCACTGTGAATTAAGTCAAGAGGTTCAGTATTTCTTTCAACTGATGGAAATGGTGTTTTTGCTAACTTAGCTTCAACACACACTTCACACTTGTAATGTGGATCGATTTCATGATTAGGTAATAATTTAATTTCATTAATTTTCGTAATGAATTAAAATTCGCATGTCCTAATCTATCATGCCATAAACAAGAAGAGTCAATCATATAAGCAGAAGAAGAAGCTTTATTCATTTCAAGGTTTCTGTGTACAGTCATTACATTCACCTTGAATAATCCATTATTCAAGTAACCCCTTCCAATAAATATCCCCCCCTTAGTGAGTACAAATTTATCAGACTCAAAGACCATCCTAAAGCCATGTTTGCTTAGGAGGGAGCCTGATATGAGATTCTTCCGGATGTCAGGGACATGTAGCACATCATTCAGTAGAAGCTCCTTGCCAGATGTCATCTTCATAACGATGCGGCCAAGTCCTTCTATCTTGGATGTAGCGGAGTTACCCATGACCAAATTTCTACCATTGATAGGAGTATATGATGAGAACATACTCTTATCAGAGCAGACATGTCTGGTAGCTCCAGTGTCGATGTACCACTCATTTGCTTTGTCAACCATGTTTGCTTCAAATACAACAGCTGACAGCATCATCTCGGATACCTCTTTGGATAGGGTTTCAGCAACGTTGACTTCTTTCTTTTCTTTATCCTTGAAACGGCAGTCCTTGGATTTGTGTCCTTGCTTTCCACAAACAAAGCACTTTCCCTTGAACTTATATTTCTTTGGATTGCCCTTCTTCTGTTTAAAGCCTTCGCCTGGAAACTTGCGTTTCTTCTTCCCTTCTATGAGGTTGGCCTTTGGCTCAGCAGGTTGTCCTCCTGCCTTCTTTTCTTGGCTCTTATTGTCCTCCTCGATCCTTAGGCGGACAATTAGGTCTTCAAGTCCCATCTCCTTCCGCTTATGCTTCAGGTAGTTCTTGAAGTCCTTCCATAGTGGTGGTAGCTTCTCTATGATGGCAGCTACCTGGAATGACTCGCTGAGAGACATTCTCTCTGCATGTATCTCATGCAGGATGATCTGGAGCTCTTGGACTTGCTCCATAACTGTTTTGTGGTCGACCATTTGTAGTCTAAGAACCTTCCAACCACAAACTTCTTGTGTCCAGCATCCTCTGTCTTGTACTTTTTGTCCAGGGATGCCCATAACTCCTTGGCAGTAGCAATACTGCTGTACACATTGTACAGGGTATTGTCCAGACCATTCAGGATGTAATTCTTGCAAAGGAAGTCTGAGTGCTTCCATGCCTCCACCGCAGCAATGACTTGCTTGTCGGTCTCCCTTCCTTCAGGACAGGCGGATCTTCATTCAGCACTCTGACCAGGTTCAGAGTTGTGAGGTAGAACAGCATCTTCTGTTGCCACCTTTTGAAATCCGTGCCAGAGAATTTCTCCGGTCTCTCGGCTTGAATGGATGTCGTCATAGTAGCCATCTGCAGCAGCACTTCCGTGGTAGCAAAATTGTCTTAAGATTGTTTGGGTATGTCTGGCAGATGGTGGCTACCTAATGAATTAGACTGAGGCTAGAGTTTCACTCTATGTCCTTAAGACAATTTCGTCCCGCAATGGTGCTTACGGTCAGTATGACGATTGTCTCCCAGGATACAACAGTCTCCTTTTGATGAAAGCAGCACTACAATTCACCAAAACTTTCGAACCAAGAATGCTACTCTCTTTTCGATGCACTATTGCTATACTATCCTTAGGAAAGTATGCAAATGCCTAAGAGAGAAGAAGACTAGAATTGATTCAAATTGAACTCAATTCGGAATGGCTTGGGATCATTTAAATGAGAGGGTCTAGGGTCCTATTTATATGTTTTTAGGTGCCCCTTGGAAGCAACCCTACGCCCCTTGGAAGCAACCCTACAAAGTGCGCCTACAAAGCGCCCATTGCGCCCTTCGCACACGCGCATGCGCATGCGCATGCGCGTGCGCGAGGGTACGCATCACCCTCAAGCTCTCCACTTGTGGTGAGCCTAAGGAACTTAAGCTTCAAGGAAGTGGTTTCCATATAAGTGAACCTTCCTTTCTTGATTTTTCCGATATGAGACTAAATGTCCCGCAATTTCTCATTCATACACATAAGGCGGTAATGGGCTTTCAAGGCCCATTAGGGTATTTAGGGTCTATTTTGGCCCATTACCCAACACATAGCAGGATACGAAGGACTAAATTAATTAATTGGTTATGTATGCATATAATTGTACAGAAATATCGAGGTCATAAGACCACTGTGAGCACGGGACGACTATAATCACGTAACACCACTATAATCATCTAACATTGGTCTCTACCACGTAATTAAGACCATGCTAATTAAATCCCTATCCATAAGCATATGTGACGATTGCCATGCGCACAGGAAAACCGTAACCGCTTCACGACGGGACAGACAAACCCTTCTTGCCTTGGCCTTAATTAATGAATAACACTATAATTACATAACACTGGACCACATAAGAAGGCTTTAAAAGAATTGCATCACAATCACGTAACAACGGTCCACATAAGACCACTAGGTTTAAGAGGATTACAACAGTAATGATATTGTAAACGAGTCCAACTAACACCACCATGGCAATAATGGTTGTCTGCGAAGAAAGGTTGCCTCAATGCAATTAAGCTTTCCTGACAGAAAATAATTAGAAAATTTGTAAATAAATAACAAAAGTGGCCGTGCATGGATAGCAAAAAAAAAAAAAAAAATTCTCTTTAAGCCGAATCATCATTTGCATCATGCCCGTCTTCTTCTTTAAACCAGTTGCTGCCCAAGCCTCTTTCACGAGACTACCTATATGAAACGCAGCGATGCTTCTTACCATTTTTGCATCACTGCAATCCCAGCCATCAGATTTAATTTTGCCTGTCTGGCACGCTTCCCTTCTACTAGCACCAACCAATTTTGTGCCTAGTTGGTGCCATAATTATCATAAGAAAGAAAAAATGGAGAATGAACTTATATACCTATAAAATTAAAGCAAGTTTAATAAAAATAAAGAAGTATAATCAGAATATTATATGATCATAAAATATAACGAATAATTTTATAAAAGAGCTATAATACCAGCTATACTTTATAATATGAAATACTGAGCAGTTGAAAAATTACTATATGTTGCCGCCGGGATCCGTCCTCCGACTCGGGCGCGATCGATCTCCAGGAAGAGGGGGGGACCTGAAAAGAAGTCCACACGCGGGGGACGTCGGGGGTGGCCCTCCGCAGAAGACCCTCCGACGCTCAAGTCAGTGGAGAAGAAATCGGCGATCAACCAGACAGTGGGGAGGTGGATCTCTCCGAGAGACCTCTCCGGGGGCGGCCAATCAGAGGCTCCAGAGGGCAGGAGCGCCGACGAGCTACCGGGGAGAGCAGTGAGGTGCGCGTGTAAGAGACGCGTGCCCGTGCCCAAGGAGAGAGAGTGTGTGTCCGTACCTGAGGGAATCTATGAGTCTGATATTTATGGACTGTCACCTGGGTCTTGAGCGCCTTCTGAAAGGTTCGGAGGTTGTTACGATATGGAGGTAGGCAGAATCAGGCCGTTGTGGGGCCGTTAGAATCCGTCCCGTCTGTTCAGAGATCAACGGCTGGGAGAGCTCCTTGATGTCTCGGGATCTGGTTGAGTAGGCATGGGGCAGTTATGATAGGTTTTAGGCCACGTTCCGACATGATTCCTTTTCTAGGATGCCGCTCTGGTAGGCTCGGGCTCTCCCGCATCAGGTTCCACGGATGTAGGTGTTAGGTTGTGGATCGCTCGATGAAGCCGACCTACGGAAGCCCGGAAGGGCCGAGCTAGGGAAGCCCGGAAGGGCCAAGCTAGGGAAGCCCGGAAGGGCCGAGCTAAGGAAGCCCGGAAGGGATGAAGGGAGGAGGTTAGCCTTAGCCGCCTCGCACGACATTAATGTAATGATGATTTTACCCCTCAACACATGCCCTCCACTCCCTAGTTCGAAGAGTAGGTTCGGGCGTAGGGAGTACAAGTTCGAATGGCGCATCCTGGATGGACGTCTTGGTTTAGGCAGCTCGCGCAATGATGCCCTAATTAATGCGACAGGGCCGTCCCGCCTTCGGGGCTAAGGCTCCTTCACGAGTGACGGTTGGGATTGTGCCACGCTACGAATCTCGATCGATCGGACGTTTGTCGAGGTGATTCCGGATGCCTGGGATGAGACGCCCCGCCTCCTCAGGGCGGCTTCCTTGGCGGAGAAGCGAAGTGACAGCCGCATTGTATATATATATGTGTGCATGCTCTCGGCGTCTTCTCGTCTTGCTTTCAGAAGAGTTCTGGTCTTTCATCTTCTTCGACGCTTATCGTTTTCGTTTGATACCTCTTTCAATGGCGATGAGCCCCGACGACGTGGCCTCAAAAATCATTGCCGAGGATTTGGGGAGGATTCACCAGCGGTATGGCTTGCCTTTGGATGTCGTCCTACGGGCGCCGGAACCCAAAGATAGAGTTACCCGGGATTTAGAGTCTGGGGTCTTCATCTACGAAGATAGTTTGAAGGCGGGTCTTCGTTTTCCTCTCCACCCCTTGGTGAAGGAAATCATGACCCACTATAACATCTGCCCGTCAATGGTGGCTCCAAACAGCTGGCGGAATATCATCGGGTTCATTTCGATGTGCCACCAGATTCGGATCGCCGCCACTCTCCCCCTTTTCCGCACCTGCTACCACCTGATTCCTGGAGGAAATCAGAGTGGCCCTACATCGGGCCTCGAAGATCCTTCAACGTCATTGCGGATAAGCCCTCTTCCATCAAGGGGTGGAAGAGTCGGTTTGTTATCGCGGAGGGGAACGTTGGTTCCGACTTTCCTCAGAGATGGGGGGATGTTGCAAGGGATGCGGAGACGCATCCGGCTTTGTCGCGCAGGAGGAGAAGGACTTGGACGTCCTTCGTAACGGACAGGTGTTTTCGGCTAACGACTTGCTATCGGAGGGGGCCCTCTTCGCAGCCGGGCTCAGCCCCCTGGATTCGCAAGGTGAGTCTCTTTCGTGCTGTGTTTTTTTTCGATTAATGTGCTTGGACCTGAGTATGTGTGTTCTGGTCTGACAGCCGCAAGGTCGGCGTTGTCGAACCTCTCCAAGAGGAAGAGAGGAAAACGCCCAGGGGAAGGAAGCGGCGCGGATAGTGGCCGTCCTGAAAAAAGGGCTCATACTTCCGCAAGAAGCCCGCCGGACGCGGAACAGTCTTGGCAGAAGCGCCGGGGGCGAAGGAGGGCCCGGGGAGAGTGGTTATGGCCTCCGACCCTCTCGTGTTAGAGATCTCGGACAGCTCGGACGAGGCTCCGTTGGCTCGTCCGACTGCGTCCCCCCTGAAAGAAGAATCAGCGGTGGATTTGGCGGAGGTGGTCATCGCCGAGGAGCATACTGTCCCCGCGGGATCGCCGTCGGCTCGGCAGGAGAGGAAGAGGTGGCAGCCGCAGCCGGGGAGGTGCAGGGGGAGCCTTCTTGGTCTTTCTGCAGGGGAGTCCGGAAGTAGTGAGGCAGGTCAGATCGAGGCTTCGGGGGAGCCTGCGGAGGAGATGCAAGTGGTAGGACAGGCCGGGACCTCGGGGGGTCCGGTGGCGAAGACACAGATGGTGGTAACCGAGGAAGGGGCGTCGGAGGAGGAGACGCGGCAAGGCGGGAGCTCCGCATTGGGAGCTTCTTCGAAAAAGGTTTTGGGGAGGCTGGCGCTTGGGCTAGCTGAATTATCCGAAGAGGTCCAAGCCAGGGCCTTGACGGAGGAGGCTGGGAAATTGGGAGCCTCTCAGGCGGAGGTTGCCCACGTTGGTCCCTCAGGCGGGGACGGTCAGCCCAGCAGTTCAGGCGCCGGCGTTGAGGAGGCGTTTTCCGCGTTGATGAGGTCGGCCCTGTATCCGGGGGCAGACCCTTCGTCGGACAAGTTTGCCGATTTGGAGTTGGTGGATGCTGCATTCGGTGAGCAGGGCGTGGCCGAGAGTATCCATCTCCTTCCCGACATTGACAACACAATTCTGATGAGGATGACTCGGACCTATGCCTCGCGGGTAAGTTACTTTTCTTGTGCGGTAGATGTTTCCCGATTGACCCCATCGTGGGTTCTTATTCATTTTTGCCTTTGCAGAGCGTTTTGCTTTCCCGGGCGATATGCTGGCGCTTGAGTTTGGCGATAGGGGCCAGCATTCAGGCCAGGCGGGACAATGCCGAGCTCCAATCACGACTAAAAGTGTCTGAGAAGTTCGAAGAGCTCATGGATATGACTGATAGGAGCTTGAAGGGAATAGGGGCGGCACACCAGGCCGCTCTGGCCGAGGTATCCAAGCAAAAGCGCAGGGTAGAGGAGTTGCAGGAACTCCTGGCGAAGAACGACGACGTGTGCCTGGAGCTGGCCAGAATTGAGTCGAAACATTCTGCGGAGGTGAAGGCGATGCAGAGAGAACATAGCGAGAGTATGGGTCGGCTGGGGAAGGAAGCTGCCGACGAGAGGAAGCGTTTAACTAGGATGCTTGGCGAGGTGGAGGAGCGACTGAAGTGCCGCGACAGCGAAATTGCTCATTTGAAGGAGGGCGCTAAATGGCAACAAGGAGTGATAGCTCGGGTGAACAACGAGCTAACCCAAGCCCAGGAGGCAATCGAAGCCAAGCAGTTGAAGATCAACAATCTGCAAGAGAGAGTTGAGCTGGTCGGGGCTGATAGGACAAGAGCCAGAAGCGAGGCTGAGGAGTCGGCCAAGAGGTTGGCCAGACGAGAGGAGGAGGTACGACATCATTCTTCTCCTCCATTTTTAGCTTTTTCTACTGGCTTCTTGTGACGCCGACCTATTTCGGCTTTTTCAGGTGGCGGAGTTGGGACTGGAGGTTCGGGCTCTTCAAGGCGAGCTTGTGTCCAGCCGTAATAAGAGCTCAGAATTCAAGACGCGGGCCGGCGAGTTCGAGGAGCAAAATATCATTCTGCGGGCCCAAGTCGCGGAGGCTGAGAAACAGGCCGCCGAGGCCAACATGCAGCTCGCCATACTTAAGGGGAGGCAAGACGCTATCAGCGTAGACGCGTTCCATCATGGGATGGAAGAGTGCAAACAGAGGATACTCAGTGGGCACCCGGAATGGGACCTTTCTTTCCTGAGTGCTAAAATCCCGAGATGGCGAGTCTGAAGAAGAAGATGAAATGAATATGTTGATGTTCTGACGCCGAACTTGGCGCCGCCCCTGGTCCCAGCGAAGCTGCAGCTTCTGAGGGACGGTCGCAAAGCTGCCGCTGAGGGGGCAAAAGTATTAGAGAAGGGCGAGTCTAGTCACACTTTCGCAGATGTAACTGAGGGCTCTTCTAAAGCTGATGCGGCTCCCGGTCCTTAAGAGTCGTTCTTGTATTCCGTCTTTTAGACATTAGTCTGACGTTTCTTAATAAATGAATTTCCATTTCCACTTAAGTGTTTTCCTTGCGTGACCTTGTTGTCGTTTCCGCCTCGATTGCGAGCGACCTATGGCTTACTGACGCTCTTAGGTCATCCTTATCTCGAGATTGAAGGAAACGCACCGGCTAAGGCCAATGGGCAAACCAGGTCGGCTTGGGCCGACGAAGAAAAGTAGGTCGGCTGGGGCCGACAAATAGAATAAGTCGGCTGGGGCCGAAGCGAGATAGGTCGGCTGGGGCCGACAGGCAAAGTAGGTCGGCTGGGGCCGACAGGCAAAATAGGTCGGCTGGGGCCGACAAAAGTAGGTCGGCTGGGGCCGACAAGAAGAATAGGTCGGCTGGGGCCGACAGACAAAATAGGTCGGCTGGGGCCGACAGGCAAAATAGGTCGGCTGGGGCCAACAGGCAAAGTAGGTCGGCTGGGGCTGAGGCAAAATAGGTCGGCTGGGGCGATAGGCAAAGTAGGTCGGCTGGGGCCGACATAGACAATAGGTCGGCTGGGGCCGACAGACAAAATAGATCGGCTGGGGCCGACAAGCAAAATAGGTCGGCTGGGGCTGACAGGCAAAGTAGGTCGGCTGGGGCCGAAAATAGGTCGGCTGGGGCCGACAGGCAAAGTAGGTCGGCTGGGGCCGACGGCTGGGGCCGACAGGCAAAATAGGTCGGCTGGGGCCGACGGGCAAAAATAAACTCGGCCGCGCAAGCTATAGGTCGGCTGGGGCCGCAAAGTAGGTCGGCTGGGGCCGACAAAATAGGTCGGCTGGGGCCGACAGACTCGGCTGGGGCCGACAAGCAAAATAGGTCGGCTGGGGCTTAGGTCGGCTATAGGTCGGCTCAGGTCGGCTGGGGCCGACCTTAGGTCGGCTGTATAGGCCTTCGCGCTTTCTGCTATTCTGTCAATCGTCCTGCTGTTCCGGGTGATTCGTTTTTATTTCACCAGAATTGATGATATGGCGTAGTGGGGGGCATAAAGCTGCATCAGAGCTTTCCGGAAGGTGCTCTTTTCCCATGCGATCACTTCGTCGCGCACGCAATCGCTTACCATTGGAGGACGTCACTTTCGAAGGACGATACTCTGACCCGCCAGTTTTCGAGGTGTTGGCTGGCGATCTCCCGCATTAATGACCGTGATTCGGGATCAAGAGGAGATCCCCGTACACGTCATAACTCAGGCAGTGGGCTTGGCGCGCAGTGGGGCGCCGCATCTATCCTGAGGGGCCACGTGGAGGCGTGGGCCAGATGTTTGAATCTCGGGACTTTCAGCTTGGGATAGCTTGTTCCCGGTTCTTTTCTGCCTATAAAAAGGGGAGAAAGGGGTCATGTTTGGTTATCCCCAAAGTGTCTTTTCCACCAGAGCTTCCATTATGCTCATTTCTCTGCTGCTGCGAGTGGGAGGACCGAGCTTTCCTCTCATAGGCTCCTTGCCGCCGGATAGCTGGGGCGACGGGGAGCTGCTGAAGAATGGCTCACCCTTAGGGGATGGGTCCCGGAGATCATATGGAGAGCGCACAAAGAGGGCGCAGAGATCACACGGAGAGCGCTTTATAACTCTTCCAGTGTGACCTTTGCGGTTCCCTTCGGGGACGCATGGTAGGAAGTGCACGCGGACCCCCATGGGTTGTGTGAATTTCGCCTCCTCCCCTGGTTCGGATTCCCGGGCTCAGCCGCCTGGGGAATCTTTACCACACGGGAAGGGGGTGAAAGAGCCCGCCCGCCGACTCCTTGTCCTTGAGACTTGGAAGGCATGGCGGTACGCACTCGGTTTGGGAGAGCGTTCTGACGCCAGGGTCCGCTGGCCTCCTGCTGCTCGTCGAGGGGTTCCTCGGTTGGGTGGTCTGGGATGGCCATCCAGATATCTCGGTTGGGCCACCGAGATATCGCTATTACTTGAAGCCAGTCGCAACTATTGGTCCATGTCGACCGGCTATTATCAGCTCGAACTGACTGGATGCGATTCGTCTGGCGATCGGATGCTGGAGCATCACAGTTGGCTAGGTCTGCTTTGGAGCAGTTGCCCGAGTTTTGTATTTGCCTTTATTTTATGCATTTCAATGCTCTTGTAACGCCTGTGAGGCATTTGTAACTGATCTTGATCGGCAATAAAGAGAGTTATGTTCTGTTTTCAATCTCTATCTTTTTGTGCCGAGCTTGTTGTATTGTTGTTTGTGGGGTACAAAGGCGTCCCGCTTGTCCTTAGACGAGGATCTCACGCCGTCCGAACTAATCGAGGTTCGTGAGCGGTTCAGAGATCATTCGGCGAAGCATGCTCCTTACTTTGGTCAGAAGCCTGGTATTTTTGTGCTTCGCTTTTACCGGAGCTCGGATTATCGCGGGTCGGCCTTGGCCGAAGTTCAGGAATCCGTACTTTTTCCCATTATGGTTCAGGGAACCTGTCACTCAGGCCAGCCGAGTTTCGGAGATATTTGTCTTGGCCCTGCCAAGGTTCGGAGATTCATTCACTCGGCCCCGCCGAGGTTCAGAGATAATTGACTTGGCCCTGCCAAGGTTCGGAGGTTTGTTGCTCGGCCCTGCCGAGGTTCGAAGAATACTTGGCCCTGCCAAGGTTCTTCGGCCCTGCCAAGGTTCGGGGATTTGTAGCTCGGCCCTGCCGAGGTTCGGAGAATATTTTACTTGGCCCTGCCAAGGTTCGAAGATTTTGTAGCTCGGCCCTGCCGAGGTTGGAGATAATTGACTTGGCCCTGCCAAGGTTCGGAGATTTGTAGAGGTCCGGAGATCCGGGCTCAAGGGAGCGACTCAGTTGTCATTGTGGGCCACAGCGTTGGTCCACGTGGCGCTTGATAAGGGGCGCCAGAGCGGAACGGGCGGTATATTGTCACGCTTTTATTGGTGACGCCACTCTTCCCGAGGGGACAGGTTATTGGCCGAATGCCGGACTTCTGCGTTTCCCGAAAAAGAGGCCAGCATTAAGAGGCTCGGGGAAGCGCCGAATGCATTTATTGCGAGGGCCGACAGATCAGAAAATGTTTGCTTGGGGAATTCCCGAACAACCTGCTCGCGCTTACCGATCTCGCTTGGGATGGGGCGCGACACCTCGGATTTTGCAAGCATTGAAATGGCGACGCGTGGCAAGTTCTTATGGGTCGGCGGTTACGGCGCGACCGATAGAGATATCTGCCTGGCGAGTATAAATACGACCGAGGGGCGTCGGTTTCGACCATCCCTCGGTTTAAGCTCCGAAAAAATGGCCTCCCCAGGGCGATCATCAGTCGGGTCGCGTTCTCGCTCGACAGCCCGCCGCGTTCGGAGGGGAGGCGTACCTCCATCACTGTTGATGGACAGAGCCTAGCGTCGGCCTTTGCGAGTAACCAGCAGCTCGCGAGGACCGCCGAAGAATACATGGACGTGTCGGTCAGGGAGGCGGAGGCCCTACGCCGGTTGGTGGACCGGCAAAGGGAGGAGATTGCATCCCTGCGTCAGCAAGTGGCTGATCTGACGGAGCGCCTGGAGGAGCTGCTGTCCCCGGGGAGTGACTCCGGATTCTGATTTAGGGCCTCTCCTCCTATTTTTGTTTTTTGCTGCCTTTTGTAATCCTCTTTTCTAAATGAAAAAACGGATCTTGCTTTGGAAGTTCTTTTCTTCAAGAATTTATGGCCTTGATCCATGCAATGAATCGGGGTGTTGGCGTGACCCATCATTTTTGTGTGTTTAATACGGACGCTTTGAACGACGGGCTATAGGGGTGTCACCCAAAGGTTTTCAGTAGCAGAGGGGAATCTCCTAGCTCTGCCTGGGGCCTCTGAGCGATTATGCGGGGCTCGATGACCTCAAAAGGGGTTTTCCAATGGTGGCTTCTTTTGTGAGTCGACGGTTTTTATTTAACGCGTTCATTTTCAAACCGGACGAAGTCCTTCGGGGACTATTTGGGGGCTGCCCGGCTTTATTCGGGGCCTGTGTACTTTGGTTTTTATCTGGGATTTCAGCCCGAATGATTTTTACCTGGCCTTACCACGGCTCGGAGGATTCGTTGCTCGGCCCCGCCGAGGTTCGAAGAATATTTTACTTGGCCCTGCCAAGGTTCGGAGATTTGTTGCTCGGCCCGCCGAGGTTCGGAGAATATTTACTTGGCCTGCCAAGGTTCGGAGATTTGTTGCTCGGCCCTGCCGAGGTTCGGAGAATATTTTACTTGGCCCTACCAAGGTTCGGAGAATTTGTTGCTCGGCCCTCGAGGTTCGGAGAATATTTTACTTGGCCCTGCCAAGGTTCGGAGATTTGTTGCTCGGCCCAGCCGAGGTTCGGAGAATATTTTACTTGGCCCTGCCAAGGTTCGGAGAATTGTTGCTCGGCCCTGCCGAGGTTCGGAGAATATTTTACTTGGCCCTGCCAAGGTTCGGAGATTTGTTGCTCGGCCCTGCCGAGGTTCGGAGAATATTTTACTTGGCCCTGCCAAGGTTTTTGTTGCTCGGCCCTGCCGAGGTTCGGAGAATATTTTACTTGGCCCTGCCAAGGTTCGGAGATTTGTTGCTCGGCCCTGCCGAGGTTCGGAGATATTTTACTTGGCCCTGCCAAGGTTCGGAGAATTGTTGCTCGGCCCTGCCGAGGTTCGGAGAATATTTTACTTGGCCCTGCCAAGGTTCGGAGATTTGTTGCTCGGCCCTGCCGAGGTTCGGAGAATATTTTACTTGGCCCTGCCAAGGTTCGGAGATTTGTTGCTCGGCCCTGCCGAGGTTCGGAGAATATTTTACTTGGCCCTGCCAAGGTTCGGAGTTTTACTTGGCCCTGCCAATTTGTTGCTCGGCCCAGCCGAGGTTCGGAGAATATTTTACTTGGCCCTGCCAAGGTTCGGAGATTTGTTGCTCGGCCCTGCCGAGGTTCGGAGAATATTTTACTTGGCCCTGCCAAGGTTCGGAGATTTGTTGCTCGGCCCTGCCGAGGTTCGGAGAATATTTTACTTGGCCCTGCCAAGGTTCGGAGATTTGTTGCTCGGCCCTGCCGAGGTTCGGAGAATATTTTACTTGGCCCTGCCAAGGTTCGGAGATTTGTTGCTGTTCTACTTGGCCCTGCCGGAGAAGCCGAGGGAGAATATTTTACTTGGCCCTGCCAAGGTTCGGAGATTCCTGTTCAAGCAGATAGCTCGGTTGTGCCGAGGATTGGTAAGCAGCATCTGTTTCTTCTTGCAATTTATGGCAATATAGTGCATAATGATTCACTGAGGAAAAGATAACAACGTGAGGCATGCGAAAAGGACATACCCTATTGATAGTATTTGCGGAGGTTGTCCGAGTTCCACGTTCGGGGGATGGATTTCCCATTCGAGATCCTGCAGCTTGTAGGTTCCTGGCCCAATGATCTCCGTGACTTGGTACGGGCCTTCCCAGTTCGGCGCCAGCTTTCCTTGCTCCAGCGGTTTGGAAACAGAGGCTTTCGGAGGACAAGGTCGCCAGGCAGGAAGGTCTTCCCTTAACTCTGGAGGCATGGTACCGGGCCACCCTCTGTTGATAGGCGGCCGTCCTGATTCGGGCCTTCTCTCTGACTTCCTCTACCAAGTCGAGGTTGGTGCGGAGTTGCTCGTTGCTGGCTTCTTCCGAGTAACTCTCCACCCGCAAAGATGGGAGGCCCACTTCCACAGGGATGACGGCCTCCGTACCGAAAGCCATTCGGAATGGGGTCTCGCCCGTTGGGATTCTCGGGGTGGTGCGATAGGCCCACAAGACATGGTGCAGCTCATCTGCCCACCTGCCTTGGGCTCTGGAGAGGCGAGCTTTGATTCCTTGGAGGAGAGTCCTGTTGGTACCTCGGCCGCTCCGTTGGCTTGTGGGTGCCCGACCGAAGTAAGGTGGTGACGAATTCCATGCTCCTCGCAGAATTGGCGGAATTTGGAATTGTCGAACTGCTTGCCGTTATCGGTGATTATGGTGTGGGGGAGGCCGAACCGGCAGATGATGGACCTCCACACAAAGTCTCTGGCCCGGCTTCGGTGATTTGGCAACTGCTTCCGCTTCAACCCATTTGGTGAAGTAGTCAATGGCGACAAATAAGAATTTTCGCTGTCCGTCGCCAAGCGGGAATGGGCCGAGGATGTCCATCCCCCATTTGGCAAAGGGCCAAGCGGAGGATATGGAAACTAGCTCGGCGGAAGGGAGCCTCTGGATGCTTGAATGTCTCTGGCAGGCGTCACAGGCTCGGACTAGATCGTCCGCATCTTTCTGCATGGTCGGCCAGTAATAGCCTTGCCGCAGCACTTTGTGGCATAGGGACCGGCTTCCCAGATGGTTGCCGCAAATCCCTTCATGTACCTCCGTAGAGCGTAGTCCGCCTCGGATGGGCGGAGGCATCTGAGCAGCGGCATGGAAAAGACCGCTTGTAAAGCTGGCTGTCAATCAATACATAGTGGGTCGCCTGCAGCTTCAATTTCCTGGCCTCCTTCGGTCGGACGGGAGCGACCCTTCTTTGAGATAGCTGAGGATAGGGTCGAACCAGGATGGTTCGGTCTCGATTTGCATCACCCGGTCGGCTTCCATGATACTCGGCTTCTCCAGAGTCTCCAGATGGAATTTTTGTTCAGCATCCATCGTCTCCGTGGTTGCCAATCGGGAGAGTAGGTCGGCACGGGCGTTTTCCGATCTAGGAATTTGAATGATTTCAAACTCTGAAAAGTGAGGAAGTAGGCCGCGCACCTCTTGGAGATATCGAACCATATTGGGTTCTCGGGCTTCAAACTCCCTCGCACATGGCCGGCCACCAGCTGAGAGTCGGTGAAGGCGCTAAGCTTTTCCACCTTCAGGTTGCGGGCGATCCGGAGACCGGCTAACAGGGCCTCGTACTCGGCTTCGTTGTTGGAAGCCGGGAAGGAGAATCGGACGCCATATTCGAAGATCATCCCCTCGGGCTGGTGAGAACTAAACCCGCACCGGAAGTGATGGGCGTTGGACGACCCATCGACGTGAAGGAGCCACCGAGCTTCAGGTTTTGGTCTTCGGGATTTGGGGTAGAGCCGTCTTCCGGGATGGTACACTCGAGGAGGAAGTCGGCCAGCACTTGGGCTTTGATGGCCGGGCGAGGTTGAAAATGTATGTCGTGCTCGCTTAGTTCGACGGCCCATTTGGTCATCCTCCCCGATGTTTCTGGACGGTGGACCACCGCCTTGATGGGTTGATCGGTCAGGACCGTCACTGAATGTGCTTGGAAATATGGTCGCAGCTTCCGGACGAGGTGATCAAGGCCAAGCACTATTTTCTCGATCCTGGTGTACCTCGTCTCCGCGTCGCGGAGCAGCCTACTCACATAGTAGATCGGTCTTTGGATCTTGCCTTCTTGCTTGACAGCACCGAACAAACTGCTCCCTCGGAAACGGCCAGGTACAGAAACAGAGTCTCCCCGGGACCGGACTACTGAGAAGCGGAGGCGAGCCGAGGTACTTCTTGAGATCTTGAAATGATTTCTGGCATTCAGGAGTCCACTGGAAATTCTTGGCCGATCGGAGGTTTTGAAGAAGGGGAGGCATCTCTCGGCTGACCGAGCCACGAAGCGGTTAAGGGCCGCTATTCTCCCGGTTAGGCGCTGGACCTCTTTAATGGACGCTGGGGGCGCCATTTGTTGGAGAGCTTGAATCTTCTGAGGGTTAGCCTCAATGCCGCGCTGGGAGACCATGAAGCCGAGGAACTTCCCAGAATTGACGCCGAAGGCGCACTTGGTTGGGTTGAGCTTCATTCCATATTGCGCAGCGTGGCAAAGCTCTCCGCGAGGTCCTCAACATGCCGCAGCGCTTCCTTGCTTTTGACCAGCATATCATCCACATACACCTCCATGTTCCGGCCGATTTGCTCCTTGAACACCTTGTTGACCAGGCGCTGGTAGGTCGCTCCTGCATTTTTAAGACCGAAAGGCATAACTCGGTAACAGTAGGTACCTCGGTCGGTTATGAAGGCTGTCTTTTCTTCATCCTCGGGGGCCATCCGGATCTGATTGTAGCCCGAATAGGCATCCATGAATGACAGCATTTGGTGGCCCGAGGTGGCATCCACAAGCTGGTCGATCCGAGGGAGGGGGAAGCTGTCCTTCGGGCATGCCTTGTTGAGGTCGGTGAAGTCGATGCAGATCCTCCATTTGCCATTCGACTTCTTCACCATGACGACGTTTGACAGCCAACTGGGGTAGTTTACCTCTCGGACAAAGTTGGCTTTGATGAGTTTGTCGACCTCTTCTTCAATGGCTTTTGCCGCTCTGGGGCGAAGCTTCTCTTTTCTGCTTAACAGGCCTGTGCATCTCGTCCACATTGAGACGATGGACGAGGACTTCGGGGCTAATTCCTGGCATGTCGGAGGCGGTCCAGGCGAAGATGTCCGCGTTGCTTTGGAGGAATCTGATTAGCTCGCGACGAGGCTCTCCTTCAAGCAGCGACCCGATCCTTGTGGTTCGGTCGGGCCGAGCTACGTCCAGCGGTACTTCTTCCAGCTCTTCCACCGGTTCTCCCCGTTGCTCGGCGAAATCTCGCGGGCGTCTAGCCCGTCAACCTCGGGAATTCTGGACTGAAGGCTCGTGACAAAACATTGCCGAGCCATGGCTTGACTTCCCCGAACTACTCCAACTCCTTGCTCGGTGGGGAACTTCATCGACAGATGGGATAGAGACAACCGCCTTAAGAGACATCAAGCCGGGCCTGCCGAATATGGCGTTGTATGGGGACCTGAGGTCGGTCACTAGGAAATCGGTCTGTACAACGGTTACAAAGGGCCAGGTTCCTGCGCGGACCGTCAGGGTGACGATTCCTTCTGGGATGATGACGTCGCCGGTGAATCCCATCAAGGTGGAATCCACGGCTCGAAGGTTTTCCATGAGCAATTTCATCCTGGCAAACACACCGAGGTACAAAACGTTCACCGAGCTTCCACTATCAACCAGGATTCGGCTTACATCATAATTGTTCAAATTTAGGGATACAACAAGTGCGTCCTCATGGGGAAGCTGTATCCCAAGAAGATCATCAGAGAAGGAGAGCTCGCCCGTGCGCGCCTTCTTTGGCACCGGTGCATCACCATTGCCCCCGGAGCCCGATCCGCCGGCCTCTTCAATCATGTTGATGCGGCCAACCACTGGCGGATTTGGTGGAGGAGGAGTTGTGGGAGCTCGGGCTGGCGATCACCTCCTTGCTGCTGTGGCTCGGGTGCCCTTCTGAACTGGTCCAACCGTCCCCGCCGAATCAGTCTCTCGATCTCGTTCTTCAGCTGCCAGCATTCTTCAGTGTCATGGCCGTGCTCCCTATGGTAGCGGCAGTACTTGGCGGGATCTCTCCGGGTTGGGTTCCCTCGGAGAGGCACTGGTCGGGGAAGCTGGCGCTCTATCTCCATGAGGATTTGTGCCCGGGGCACAGTCAACGGAGTGTAGCGATCGAATCGCCTAGGGGGACTCCGGGAGCGATTCCTTGGCGGCGGCGGAGGGACTCTTGGCGGCGAGGCGGACTTGGCCGACGGACAGGGCGGTGTCTGTCGGGAACTTTGGGCTCTTGCCTCTTCTTCGCTGCTCAGCGCGGGCCATTCTCCGCGACTCCTCGACCCGAGCGTATTTGTCCGCAAGGGCCATCATATCAGACAGACACGGGGGGTAGCTGACTTCCATTGCCAGAAGTCGCTCTCCTTCGAAACTCCCCCCGCTAGGGCGGACATGGCCACCTCATGATTAAGGTGGTCCACCTCCAACATGGCCTTGTTGAAACGGCCAAGATAATTTCTCAAGGACTCCCCCTCTCTTTGCTTGACTTCGGAGAGGGAGTCGGATCTCCGTCGGTGGCGGCGGCTGCTGACGAACTGGCCAATAAAAAGGTGGCTCAGCTCATCGAATGAATCAATGGAACCTGGTTTCAGGGCGTTGAACCAGGTTCGGGCGGATCCTCTGAGGGTGGATGGAAGGCCGGCAGAGGATCGCATCAGATGCTCCATGGAACATCATTATTGACCGGAAGCTGCTGAGATGGTCGTCCGGATCAGTGGAGCCGTGATAGGGCTCGACGGTTGGCAGCTTGACATGGGAGGGAATCACTTCCTCCATGATCCCCTTAGAGAAAGGGATGCCCTGCTCTGCCTTGGGCTGGGGCAGGTGGATCTGCTTGGCGGCGTCCAGCTCCTGACGCATTTCCTGGATCTGACGGCGGATCTCCTCCTCACCGGCGAGAGGAGGAGCTGGGCGNNNTCACCGGCGAGAGGAGCAGCCGGGCGGGAGAACCGCAAAGATGGTGTCGAATCATGGTGAGACGTTGCCGGAGAGAGGGAGCGGGCTCGCCGAGATCTGGGAAGATCTCTATCGCAACCGGTTCGAGGGACCGGTTTGTCTCCCCCGGGGCGACGTGGGGGATCCGCTGATTCACGCGGATCAGAGGAGGAGGTTGCCGGTGAAGAGGAAGTCGTCGTTTCTTTCTGGGGATGCGAAGCAGGAGGAGGTGCAAGTCGCTCCTGGACCAGGTGGGTGAGAGCCTGGACTTGTTGGACCAGCGTAGCAAACTGGTCCTGGGTCACCGGAATGGCAGGCGGCGACGGAGTCTCGACAGGTGGGGGTTGCGGCGCTGTGGCGCCAGTCGGATCAGGCCTCTGGGAGGCGACCTGATCGGGAGCATCAGAGGTTGCTCCTCTCTTCCGGTTGGCCATCAGAGAGGTTCTTCTCCGGATCAAGATCCTTGTCTCCTTCTTTCAAGTTTTAATGGGACTTGAGACCCTTCCTCTAGCGCCAATCTGTTGCCGCCGGGATCCGTCCTCCGACTCGGGCGCGGTCGATCCTCGGGGAGTGGGGTGCGGCGGACCTGCAAAACAGGAAGCCCTGCACGCGGAAGGACGCCGGGGGTGGTCCTCCGCGGAAGGCCCTCCGACGCTCAAGTCAGTGAGGAAAGAATTCGGCGATCAACCAGACAATGAGGAGGTGGATCTCTCCGGGAGACCTCTCCAGAGGGGCGGTCAATCGGAGGCTCTGGTAAGGGCAGAGCACCGACGAGCTGCCGGGAGAGAGAGAGGTAACCCTAGAGTTTTTGTGTGTCAAGGGTTGCGTACCTGAGGTAATCTGCCAAACTAGTATTTATAGACTGTCACCTGGGGACTTGAGCGTCTTCTGGAAGGTACTGAGGTTGTTAAGATTCGGGGGTAGATAGAATCAGGCCGTTGTGGGGCCGTTAGAATCCACGCCTTGTCTGTTAAGGGATCGACGACTGGGAGAGCCTCTCGATGTCTTGGGATCTGGGTGAGTAGACCTGGGGCGGTTATAATAGGTCTTAGGCCACGTCTTAATATGATCCCCTGCTCAGGGTGCTGCTTGGGTAGACTTGAGTTCTCCCGCGCCAGGTTCCGCGGAGGTGGACGTCGGGGCGTGGATCGCTAGGTAGCAGCGGGCTATGGAAGCCCGGAAGAAGCCGAGCTGCGGAGGCCCGGAAGAGGCCGAGCTAAGGAAGCCCGGAGGAGGCCGAGCTAGGGAAGCCCGGAAGAGGCCGAGCTAGCTACGGAAGCCCGGAGGAGGCCGAGCTAGGGAAGCCCGGAGGAGGCCGAGCTAGGGAAGCCCGGAAGAGGCCGAGCTAGGGAAGCCCGGAAGAGGCCGAGCTACGGGAGCCCGGAGGAGGCCGAGCTACGGAAGCCCGGAGGAGGCCGAGCTAGGGAAGCCCAGAAGAGGCCGAGCTACGGAAGCCCGGAGGAGGCCGAGCTAGGGAAGCCCGGAGGAGGCCGAGCTAGGGAAGCCCGGAAGAGGCCGAGCTACGGGAGCCCGGAGGAGGCCGAGCTAGGGAAGCCCGGAGGAGGCCGAGCTAGGGAAGCCCGGAGGAGGCCGAGCTACGGAAGCCCGGAGGAGGCCGAGCCCGGAGGAGGCCGAGCTACGGAAGCCCGGAGGAGGCCGAGCTAGGGAAGCCCGGAAGAGGCCGAGCTAGGAGAGGCCGAGCTAGGAAGCCCGGAGGAGGCCGAGCTAGGAAGCCCGGAAGAGGCCGAGCTAGGGAAGCCCGGAGGAAACCGAAAGGAGGGGGTCAGCCTTAGCCGTCTTACACGAATATCAATGCAATGACGATTTTACCCCCCAACAGACTATAATCAGAATATCTAAGTCATTCAAAGTCTGCATGGCCCTCTAGTATGAAAGCAAGAAAGCAAGGAAGCAATGAATAGAAATATAAAAGAGCCGACAGATGCAATTTTGTCTCGAGAATATTCTTGCAGACAATGGACAACCACATGATAAGGATCTAATTGTTCTCTTGAATTCCTTAGTCAAAAACTTAAATGGCTGAGAATGATGGAAAAGCTAACACTCAAGAAAAAAAATTTTCTAAGTTATTTGATTTTTTTGAAGAATTTTTTGAAGCTTCCTCTTCTCTTCCATAGTCTTCCTTGGTTGCAATTGCCCTTATAATTATCCCTCGGTCAAGATAAGTATCATGATAAAGTTTTTTTTCATAAAGGAAGCTAAATTCGCAATATTCTTTCTAGAGACTTTTAAAGCTTCAAGACTGAATGATTTTTTTTTGCTTTTATCAAAAATATTTGGTTCTAACTAAAGATGGCATCATAGCACTCCCCTGTGATTTTTACAAACCACAAATATATCCTTGGCATGCAGAGGCTGAACTATACTCATATAATTATGATTTTTTTAAAAAAAAAATCATACCAGGAGTCCTGAAGGAATTGTGGTGGGATAATCCCTCCCAGGATTTCATCATGGAGCTTTGACTTTTCCAACGACACAAATGGCAACAGCAAAGTGATTGCGTCCATTATCGTCTATAAAAATGATTAATTTATTATCAATCCAATCTCTCATTGGCCCACATTATCGTCTAATCTTGGCAAGGTTGGATTATCTTCGTGCTTTTAATATTACGCTTCTGACATGTGTTGTTAGTACCGTAATTTTTTTTAAAAAAGAATGATCTGATCACAAGAAGATGGTGCAAAAGGCTGAATGCATTTGGATGGAACTCTGAACTTTGAACGGTGGGTGGTGTTTCGAAAAGAACTATAAAAAAAGAAAGAAAGAAAGAAAGAAAGCTGAACTCTTTGAACCAGAGAACTCATTTATTCTCAATTACCAGTCTTTCACGTTTCATGTGTTGTTTTGCAATTTAATGAGATTGAGACCAGGCAACGCATCGTTGTTATGTTGACCGGTTTAATTGCGGCCGTCTCAAAATACGTGAATTAACTGGTGATATTAAACCTAGAATTGGTGAGGATTCTGTTGGGAATACACCCTCAATCATCCTCAGAACAAATATGCGTGCACAATCACAGAAAAATATACCGATCTACCACAATCACAGAATATGCGGAATAAAAATAAACACCACACAAAAACACCAAATTTACGTGGAAAACCCCTCCAATGTGAAAGGGAAAAACCACGGGGCAAATTCCGAGAGCACTTCACTAATCTTAATAAAAGATTACAACTTTTCTCCTAATTTTTTTTGCCCAAAAATCAGGAAACACTTCGAACTTAAAATAATAGTTGATGTGGGTACAAGAAGGATCTCACCAACGTGTGGTTGCTCTTCCGTGCCCCCCAAATCTGCTCTCAGACTCGTCCGTATCGACCTCCTGAGGTTGCACAGGATTTTTCCCAAGCCTGGGCTTCTCTGGATCTCTCTCAGGCCGCGCACTGCTCTCTCCCCCCTACTTTATTTCCGGGTTTGTTTTCCCTTTTTGAAAATAGCTCCGTAACAAACTGTGATGCAGTTTGTTATCATGGGCTCCGTAACAAACTGTGATGCTGTTTGTTATCATGGGCCGGTTCCCTCCCCACGTGGAGGGAGCACCCAACAATATCTCCCCCTCCCGACTACGTGGGGAAATCCACCAAGCCTGCTTTCTTTCTACAAGCTTCAACCTTCTTGATAGGTAATGACTTTGTCATTATATCTGACCCATTATCATCTGTATGGATCTTCTCCAACAGCAACTGCTTCTCTTCCAGGACCTGTCTGATCCAGTGATAACGCATATCAATGTGCTTCGACTTGGAGTGAAAAGTCGGATTCTTGCTCAGGTGAATAGTGCTCTGATTGTCACAATAGACCACATAAGTATCATGTCTAACACCCAGCTCCTGAAGAAATCTCTTCAGCCACAATATCTCCTTGCATCCTTCTGTCACTGCTATGTACTCGGCCTCTGTGGACGATAATGCAACACACTTCTGTAACTTGGACTGCCATGAAATTGCACCTCCTGCAAATGTAACCAAGTAACCGGATGTGGACTTCCTGGAGTCAACATCTCCTGCCATATCTGCATCTGTATATGTCTGTAACACAGGTTCTCCCTGTCCATAACAAAGACTCAAGCTAGTTGTACCTCTCAAGTACCTCATGATCCATTTGACTGCTGCCCAATGCTCCTTTCCTGGATTCGCTAGGAACCTGCTCACTAAGCCAACTGCATATGCTAAGTCTGGTCGGGTACAGACCATAGCATACATAAGACTACCCACGGCTGAGGCATAAGGGACTCTATTCATCTCCTGCTTCTCTTCCTCTGAGGCTGGGCTCTGCTCTGAACTCAGCTTGAAGTGTCCAGCTAGTGGACATGCCACTGACTTGGCATTGCTCATGCTGAATCTCTGAAGCACCTTCTCTATGTATTTCTTCTGGGACAACCATAACCTGCATGCTTGTCTATCCCTGAATACATGCATCCCCAATATTTGTTTCACTGGCCCCATATCCTTCATATCAAAAGCTTTCCCTAACTCCTTCTTCAGTGTGGCAATCTTGCTGGAGTCCTGCCCAACAATCAACATATCATCCACATATAAGAGAAGGATGATAAAATCACCTCCAGGGAACCTTCTAATGAAGACACAATGATCTGTGGTTGTTCTTTTATAACCAACCTGTACCATGAAAGCCTCAAACTTTCTGTACCACTGCCGGGGCGCCTGCTTGAGACCATACAGACTCTTTCTAAGTCTGCACACCATGTGCTCCTTGCCTTTCACCTTGAAACCTTCAGGCTGCTCCATATAGACCTCTTCCTCTAAGTCACCGTGCAAGAATGCTGTCTTCACGTCCAACTGCTCTACCTCCATGTTCATGCTAGCTGCCAATCCTAACACCGTCCTGATTGAGGTCATCTTCACTACTGGAGAAAATATCTCATCGAAATCAACTCCCTTCTTTTGTGCAAAGCCCTTCACAACTAGTCGTGCTTTATATCTAGGCTGTGAGCTTTTCTCTTCTGCCTTTACCTTGTAGACCCACTTGTTTCTGAGTACCTTTCTCCCCTTGGGCCTAGCTACCAAGTCATATGTATGATTATGCAGAAGAGAGTCCATCTCCTCCTGCATAGCTCTCTGCCACTGCTCCCGCTGCTCACTGACATGGGCCGCCTCATATGACTCTGGCTCATCTGCATCTGTCAACATGATATATTCATGCACTGAATACCGACTAGATGGTTGCCTTGCTCTCGTGGATCTCCTCACCTCTGTCGGTAGCTCCTCCTCAGGGATCTGAATCTCCTGATCTGTATCCTCAATAGGTGTAGGCTGCTGCTCATCTGCACCCTGTACTGGCTGTTTCTCTGGCTCATCTGCATGAACTGCTGGAGGACTGACAGGCTCTATATCTACTGGGCCATACATATCTGACTCAGACTGATGCTCTGCCCTCTTGATGTCTTCTATGGTTTGATCCTCATAGAATATGACATCTCTGCTCCTGACTACCTTCCTATCAACTGGGTCCCACAGCTTATAGCCAAACTGCTCATCACCAAACCCCAGAAAGATACATTGTCTTGTCTTGTCATCTAACTTTGTCCTCTCATCCTTAGGCACATGCACAAATGCCCTGCAGCCAAAAATCCTTAGATAATCATATCTGACATTCTTGCCTGTCCACACCTTCTCTGGCACCTCTCCATCTAGAGCTGATGAGGGAGATCTATTTATCAAATAACATGCTGTCTGGACTGCCTCCCCCCAAAAGCTCTTGGGCAACTTGGACTGGGAGAGCATGCACCTGACTCTCTCCACTATTGTCCTGTTCATTCTCTCAGCTACTCCATTCTCCTGTGGAGTCTTTGGCACTGTTTGCTCATGTCTGATGCCTTGTGCTCTGCAGTACTGGTGAAAGACTCCTATGTACTCTCCCCCATTGTCTGTACGAATGCATCTCAACTTCTTTCCTGTCTGCCTCTCCACAAGCCTGTGAAAAAACTCAAAAACTGCTGCCACCTGGTCCTTGGACTTTAAAACAAAAACCCACACCTTTCTGGAAGCATCATCTATAAATGTGACGAAATATGAGGCTCCTCCTAAGGTCTTCTCCCTCATGGGTCCACACACATCTGAGTACACTTGCTCCAAAAGGCCAGTCTTCTTCTTGGAGCTACTCTGAAATGTCACCCTGTGCTGCTTACCCACCACACAGTGGGTACAATCACTGAGAACTCTGTCCTGTATCTCTGGTAAGACCCCTGCCCTGACGAGAGTTTGCAATCCCTTTCCGCCAATATGGCCTAATCTCTTGTGCCACAAATCTGCAGTATCATGCTCTGCTGCGCATACCTCTCCCCTAACCAAACTGGACTGCAACTTGTATAATGTGCATGATCTCTGTCCTTTGGTAATCACCATAGCACCTTTGATTAACTTCCATTGATCTCCCCCAAACTGGCTAACATATCCCTCTTCATCTAGCTTGCCTGCTGAGATGAGATTCATCCTGAGATCTGGAACATGTCTGACCTCTTTGAGTATCAATCTGCTGCCTTCACGGGTCTGGACCACTACTTCTCCTATCCCACATATTTTGGAAACACCATTGTTTCCCATTCGGATCACACCAAGATCACCTATCCTGTAGGATGTGAAGAACTCTCTCCTGGGTGTGGCATGATAAGAAGCTCCAGTATCCACCACCCAATCAACCTGATTTGATGTGGTGGCTAAGCACTGATCAACACATTCTGTAAATAGAATGATGTCTTCTCCTGAGGCAACTGCTGCTACCTCTCTATCTTTCTTATCTTCTGCCTTACCGCCTTCATTGTTCTTCTTCTTTAGCAGTCTACATTCACTTTTGTAGTGTCCTTTCTTATGACAATGGTAGCATTCGATTTCCTTCCTTGGTCTGGATTTGCTTCTGCCTCTGTTGTTTTCTTTTCTAGTAAACTGTCTCCCTCTGCCCTCTGTGACAAGTACATCTGTCTGTGTTTGAGACTCTCCAGTTCCCTTCCTTCTTTCCTCCTCATTGAGCAAGCTGCTAGTAGCCTGACTCATGGTGATAACTCCATCAGGGGCGGAGTTACTCAATGACACCACCAGTGTCTCCCAACTATCAGGTAGAGAACTCAACAACAGGAGTGCCTGAAGTTCATCTTCCATAAGCATCTTCATTGTGGCCAGCTGGTTCACAATGCTCTTCATCTCATTTAGGTGCTCTGCAATTGATTTTCCCGGCTTGTACTTCAGATTTACAAGCTTTCTGATTAAGTATGCTTTATTTCCGGCAGTTTTCCTCTCATACAACCCTTCTAACTTCTTCCATAGTTCATAGGCTGAGGTTTCATTTGAAATATGATGGAATACTGTGTCATCCACCCATTGCCTGATGACACTGATTGCTTTTCTATCCATAGTAGCCCAATCTTCATCATCATATTTTTCTGGCTTCTCTCCCATCTTCTCAATCGGCTTGGCTAAATCTTTGCAATACAAGAGATCCATCATCTTTGGTTTCCAAATCAACCAATTACTGCCATTGAGACTAATCATCCTGCTAGTATTAGTGGTAGAATCCATCTGTGGCACGCTCAAATAATTTGTTCTGGGCTTGCAACCAGGCTCTGATACCACAATTGTTGGGAATACACCCTCAATCACCCTCAGAACAAATATGCGTGCACAATCACAGAAAAATATACCGATCTACCACAATCACAGAATATGCGGAATAAAAATAAACACCACACAAAAACACCAAATTTACGTGGAAAACCCCTCCAATGTGAAAGGAAAAAACCACGGGGCAAATTCCGAGAGCACTTCACTAATCTTAATAAAAGATTACAACTTTTCTCCTAATTTTTTTGCCCAAAAATCAGGAAACACTTCGAACTTAAAATAATATTGATGTGGGTACAAGAAGGATCTCACCAACGTGTGGTTGCTCTTCCGTGCCCCCCAAATCTGCTCTCAGACTCGTCCGTATCGACCTCCTGAGGTTGCACAGGATTTTTCCCAAGCCTGAGCTTCTCTGGATCTCTCTCAGGCCACGCACTGCTCTCTCCCCCCTATTTTATTTTCGGGTTTGTTTTCCCTTTTTGAAAACAGCTTCGTAACAAACTGTGATGTAGTTTGTTATCATGGGCTCCGTAATAAATTGTGATGCAGTTTATTATCATGGGCCGATTTCCTCCCCACGTAGAGGAGCACCCAACAGATTCCGACTGTTTTTGCTCTGTTCTCCGTGAGCCCTTCGATCACGCAATCTGCCACTTTTCCACAACGATATTAATATCCTACAATTCTTTCGCTTGTTGGAATTAATAATTAAAATGTTTTTAGAGATAGGATAGAGTCCGGTGGGAACGCTTTTCATATTGAAAAAAGGTTTTGTGTTTACATTTTGGAAAGTGATTTTTTTCCATGGAAATCTTGAAAAGTAAAACTTATTAAAGTCATAAAAAACATATAAAAAAGATAAGGATATGTTAAGAAAAAAGAAGATTATAAAATATTTTATAAGAATTTAACTACTTTCTAAGGCAGGGAGTATCTCATAAATAAAGCTGGCCATAGACTCCGCATATTCCATATATGCTATATAAATGGCATAATTAATTAATATCATCTTCTTTTTATGCACGATATTTGGATTCAAATTTAATTCATTTTATCAGTTCCAACTAAATGAATTTAAGAGAAAAAAATAAAAAAATAAAAACTCTGCGGCTGATTGAATTATCGCCAAAGTGGCTTACCAGTTTTTGGTATTGAAAGTAGGGTGATCCTTGCCCTTTTGTTCTTATCCAAATTTTGTATTCTGATATTTCAGGTCTGACTTATCCTACATTGATGTGATCACTCGTCTTTTCCAAAAAAAATAAAAAAATTAAAATAAATTGAGTGCCTAAAAGGAAAGAACTCATCTTGGTTCTATAACTATTTCAAAATGATAGTGATACAGCTGATCAAGCCATGTTAAGATTAACGGGCGTAGTCGATTGACGAAGCTAAAAATAAACGATGATTTGCTTGGTGTCGACGTGTCACCTCCAGAGACGGTATCAATGCTAGCATTGGCCCAGCACCGACTTCAGTGTTAACATTGGCACCGATGTACCGACTCCAACGTCGGTCTCAGCACCAACTCCAGCGTTCGACTCCAGCATCGATCGGACACCACGTGGCCCATCTACCGTCTGCGGCTACCATGTGGCCGCCTATGGTCACTACATGCCCACCTACCGTCTGCGGCCACCACGTGGCTCATCTATCAATTGCAGTGCAATGCACGATAAGAACTGGCCTACCAACTGTCTGTGGTGCTGCACTTGCCAAGACTTGGCCCACCAACCAGCAGCAGCCACCTGCAGCTATCTATATCAGACAAAGAGGTGGCCTGTCAGTCTTGATAGGCCACAAGGCGGACACCCTCAGCTGCTGTTGGCCTCACAGCTTATTCCATACTAGATAGTGACATTTCAGAATTAGTAACCGTCCAAAAAGGGATAAGAGATCGAGGCTTCCGACCGGGTATAAGAACCTTTACTCATAACGAGGGAGGAGACTTCAAGCTCTTATCAACTTCTTCAAACATTTATCGCTGTTTTTTTCAGATCATTTACTTGAGCGTGGAAGGGTTTTTGTTAAAATATCTGGTTCAAATTTTTTGCAGGTTTTCAAACTAGAGAACCTCAGACTCATCGAGGAGAGTGATTGAATGCTCACGGACATTCAAGAAGGATAATTTGACAATAGCAAATAGAACTTATCAAAAGCCTTCTAACCCCTGCATACCCAACTCTAAAACCTCCCTCAAACAATTGATCATTAAGAGAGGGACTTTGATTTAATAGATCTGAAAGAATAGAGCGTCGATTAGAGCAGGATAAAAGATCATTGGAATCGATCAAGGTGAACAGCGGCTGGAACGGATTTGATATATCTTACAGGTGAACGGTAAATAATTTATTCATAAGGTGAAATATTTCATAAATATTATCAGTTTATTAAAAATTTATTTTATAATTAATAAACGAACACTGAAGTACAAACGATGTCCTTTTAAATTTAATATAAGAAGGGATGTCGATCTACTGAGCTAAGATGATTGACTCCATCTAACGCACGATGTTGCCACGTAACTGGGAGGCCTGGGCCTTTTGCAACGAGGAGAATGTCGGCATAAGTGGGGACATTTCGACAAATTTCCACACGACTTGGGCATCGTCAAGTACAAGGGCCAAAACTCGACGTGACGAGAAGAAGAGAGAGAAAAAACGAAGCGAAGACAGAATCCATAGCTTTCCGCGTCAATGGAAATTTTGTCTCTAGATTCTTGCAGACAATGGGCAACCACAGGATAAGGATCTAATTGTTCTCTTGAATTCCTTAGTCAAAAACTTATATGGCTGAGAATGATGTAAAAGCTAACACTCAAGAAAAAAAAAAAATCTAAGTTATGTGATTTTTTTGAAGAATTTTTTTTGAAGCTTCCTCTTCTCTTTCATAGCCTCCCTCGGTCAAGATAAGTACCATGATAAAGTCTTTTTTCGTAAAGGAAGCTAAAGTCGCAATATTCTTTCCAGAGGCTTTTAAAGCTTCGAAACTGAATAATTTTTTTTTGTTTTTATCAAAAATATTTGATTCTAACTAAAGATGACATCATAGCATTCTTCCGTCACAAATATATTCTTAGCATGCAGAGGCTGAACTATACTCGTATAATTATGATTAAAAAAAGGTAATCTTTCAATGCATGATTTCTATCCTATTAACCACCTCAATAGTTTTTGTAAAGTTATTGCCAATATATTAACTTTTTGTTAGGAAAATGCTTTAGGATTGAAACGTGTCCCTGTGCCGGACTGAAACATGTCCATGTGCTGATTCTGGTGTTTGCTGTCCTGGTTTTTAGGAAGCAGTTAGGCTGTTTTAGAATTACTGATCATGGCTTATTTGTAGGACCATATTATTAGTGGTTAGTTATTCTTTTGAAGTTTAATTTGAAATGTTTTTCTGATTTTGAACGTATGTAGGTTCCAGTTCCTCTTCTTCCAAAAATTTTAAAAAATAAATTCTGTGTTCCTGTTATTCTTCTTCCTGGAATTCTTTCTTTTCCTCTCATATTTAACAACAATTGGTATCAGAGCTGCACTTCTTACGGGATTTGTGTGTTTTTTTTTAAAACATCATGGAAGGCGAAGCTAGTTTCTCCTCAATTGCTCCACCAGTGTTCAATGGAGAAAATTATCAGATTTGGGCAGTTCGTATGGAGTCATATTTGGATGCTTTGGATCTTTGGGAAGCAGTGGAAGAAGACTATAATGTTCCTGCACTTCCAGACAATCCCACCATGGCACAGATCAAAACACATAAGGAAAAGAAGATGAAGAAATCGAAGGCCAAAGCTTGCTTGTTTGTTGCGGTATCGTCAACAATCTTCACAAGAATAATGTCCCATAAGACAGCTAAGTCTATATGGGATTATCTCAAGGAAGAATATGCAGGGGACGAAAGGATCAGAGGAATGCAAGTTTTGAATTTGATAAGGAATTTCGAGTTGCAAAGGATGAAGGAATCTGAAACAATCAAAGAATATTCAGATAGACTTCTTGAAATTGCAAACAAAGTCAGACTACTTGGGTCTGAATTTAATGATTCAAGACTTGTAGAGAAGATTCTGGTCACAGTACCTGAGAGGTATGAAGCGACAGTAACAACCTTGGAAAATACTAAGGATTTGTCAAAGATTTCCTTGGCAGAATTACTTAATTCTCTGCAGGCACAAGAGCAGAGAAGGCATATGAGGCAAGATGTCAACACTGAAGGAGCCTTATTAGCAAAACTTCAAGGAGATGACAAAACCAACAGAAAAAAAAAGGCAAGAAGGTAATTCTTTTGTTCCTACATCAAGTAACAACAAAGGAAGAAAAGGAAGCTTAAAGAGTAAATATCCTCCTTGTCATCATTGTAACAAAATTGGTCACCCTCCTTCAAATGTTGGAGGAGACCTGATGCAAAATATCCTCCTTGTCATCATTGTAACAAAAACGGCCACCCTCCTTTCAAATGTTGGAGGAGACCTGATGCAAAATGCAGCAAATGCAATCAGATGGGACATGAAGCTGTCATATGCAAAAACAAAAATCAGCAGCAAGGTGAAGAAGCACAAATTGCTGATCAAGAGGAAGAAGATCAATTATTCGTGGCTACATGTCTCACAGGCAGTGAATCAAGTGAAAGCTGGCTGATTGACAGTGGCTGCTCTAGTCACATGACCAATGATAAGGAACTTTTCAAAGATTTGAAGCCAACCAACATCACCAAAGTCAGAATCGGCAATGGAGATTACATCTCAGTCAAAGGAAAGGGAACAGTTGCAATAACAAGCTGTTCAGGTACAAAACTGATTCATGATGTTCTTTTTGTTCCTGAAATTCAACAAAACTTGTTGAGTGTTGGCCAACTGATTGAAAAAGGTTTTAAAGTTGTTTTTGAAGACAAGTATTGTCTAATTAGAGATGCAGCCAATCATGATATTTTTAAAATCAGAATGAAAGGTAAAAGTTTTGCTCTAAATCCATTGGAGGAAGAGCAAATAGTCTTTTCAGTCAAGGAAAATATCACAGAAGTTTGGCACAAAAGGCTTGGGCATTATCACCATCAAGGGCTGCTGCAAATGAAGTCCAAGATGATAGTAAAAGATCTTCCAGAATTTGAAGATCAAATTCCAAGCTGCAAGGCATGTCAATTTGGCAAGCTCAATAGACAACCATTTTCAAAGGCAACTGGCAGAGCTTCAAGGAAGCTGCAATTAATTCACACGGATGTCTCAGGCCCTCAAAGAACACCTTCTTTGAAAGGTAGTCTTTATTATATTATCTTCATTGATGATTTCACTAGAATATGCTGGATATTCTTCTTAAAGTTTAAATCTGAAGCAGCTCAAGTCTTTTGGAAGTTTAAGGCAAGAGTTGAGAATGAAAGTGGCTGCAAAATTCAGACTGTGAGATCAGACAATGGAAAGGAGTACACTTCTAAAGAATTCAACGGTTTTGTGAAGAAGCAGGCATTGAACATCAGCTTACAGCTCCCTACACACCACAACAAAATGGTGTTAGTGAGAGGAGAAATAGATACATCATGGAAATGTCAAGATGCATGTTACATGAGAAAAATTTGCCAAAGAAGTTTGGGCAGAGGCAGCAAATACGGCTGTGTTTCTTCAAAACAGGCTCCCAACAAAGGCAGTAAAAGATCAAACACCATTTGAGGTTTGGTATGGTTACAAACCATCACTGAAGTTTCTTAAAGTATTTGGTTGTTTGTGTTTCACTTATGTTCCACAGAGCAAACGTGACAAGCTAGATAGAAAAGCATCACTGAGCATTTTTATAGGCTATAGCACTGTCAGCAAGGCCTATAAAATTTACCAGCCACAAACTGAAAATATTGTTGTTAGCAGGGATGTTCACTTTATAGAGGATAAAGAGTGGGACTGGGACAATGCAGAAAAGAAGGGTCAGACCTTGACAGAGTTGAAACTCAAGTTTCTTGATACTAATACTGAAGAAGAAGTAGACTGGCAAAATGAAACAGTGGATGAAGTTCCTGTGAGAGGAACTAGGTTGCTCTCTGACATTTATGAAAGGTGTAACATTGCTGTGTGTGAACCTGCAGATTATGAAGAAGCAAAAAAGGATCAAAGGTGGATAGCTGCAATGAAGGAGGAGTTGTTCATGATAGAGAAAAATAAGACATGGATTTTAGTGGAAAGACCTCAAGATAGAAAGGTGATTGGAGTCAAGTGGGTGTATAGAACTAAACTAAATGCTGATGGCTCTATCAACAAACATAAGGCAAGACTTGTGGTGAAAGGCTATGCTCAAGTTTTTGGCGTGGACTACTCAGATACCTTTGCACCAGTTGCTCGTCTAGACACCATAAGGCTTTTGCTTGCTGTAGCTGCTCAAATGAATTGGAGAGTGTATCAGCTTGATGTAAAATCAGCATTTTTAAATGGGGTTGTGCAAGAAGAAATTTTTGTTGAACAGCCTGAAGGTTTTGTGAAGAAAGGAGAAGAGGACAAGGTGTTTCTTCTCAAGAAGGCTCTTTATGGGTTGAAACAAGCTCCAAGAGCTTGGTACAGCAGGATAGATGACCATTTGCTTAGCCTTGGTTTTAAGAAAAGCTTGTCTGAGGCAACTCTTTATGTTAGAAATCAGAACAATAATATTCTGATAGTTTCTCTTTATGTTGATGATCTTTTATTGACAGGAAATGATGCATGCCTAATTGAAGAGTTCAAACAAGAAATGATGAAGGTTTTGAAATGACAGATCTCGGGTTGATGACCTTCTTTCTTGGTATGGAAATTAAGCAGGCTGAGTATGAAGTCTTCATATGCCAGAAAAAGTATGCCAAGGAGATTTTGAATAAGTTCAAACTTGAAGAATGCAAGGCAGTAAGTACTCCTATGAATCACAAGGAGAAGCTGTGCAAGGAAGATGGTGCTGATAAAGTTGATGATAGATACTTTAGAAGTTTAATTGGTTGCTTGATGTATCTTACAGCAACACGGCCTGATATTTTAAATGCTATAAGTATTCTGTCCAGATTTATGCATTGTCCAAGTGAATTGCATCTCAAGGCTGTCAAGAGAGTAATTCGATATGTTAAAGGGACAAGTGATTTTGGTATTAAATTCACAAAAGGCAAGGAGTTCAAGCTGATTGGTTTTTCTGACAGTGACTGGGGAGGTTCCATTGATGATATGAAAAGTACTTCAGGCTACTGTTTTACTCTTGGATCTAGTGTTTTCTCATGGAGCTCGAAAAAGCAAGAAACTGTGGCGCAATCCACCGCTGAAGCAGAATTTGTTGCTGCAACAGCTGCTGTTAATCAAGCTTTGTGGTTAAGGAAGATTTTAATTGATCTCAATCTGGAGCAGAAACAAAGCACTGAGATTTTTGTTGACAACCAAGCTGCCATTGCTATTTCCCATAATCCTGTGTTTCATGGGAAAACTAAGCATTCAACATCAAGTTATTTTCTTAAGAGAAGTGCAGAAAGAAGAATTTGTGACTTTGGTTTACTGCAAGTCTGAAGATCAGCTGGCAGATTTGTTTACAAAGCCACTTCCAATGAGCAGGTTTGAGTTTTAAAGAAGAAAATTGGTGTTTGCAGCTCCTAAAGCAAGGAGGAGTGTTAGGAAAATGCTTTAGGATTGAAACATGTCCCTGTGCCGGACTGAAACATGTCCATGTGCTGATTCTGGTGTTTGCTGTCCTAGTTTTTAGGAAGCAGTTAGGCTGTTTTAGAGTTACTGATCATGGCTTATTTGTAGGACCATATTATTAGTGTTAGTTATTCTTTTGAAGTTTAATTTGAAATGTTTTTCTGGTTTTGAACGTATGTAGGTTCCAGTTCCTCTTCTTCCGAAAATTTTAAAAAATAAATTCTGTGTTCCTGTTATTCTCTTCCTATTATTCTTTCTTTTCCTCTCATATTTAACAACACTTTAAACTATTTTTTCATAGATAAAGCCCAATCAGCTTTTACTAAAAAAAAAGATTGATGATAGAAAACTTTCTCGCAATTCAGAAAATTCTATCTCATTCTAAAAGATCTCTTTTAATAGAATCAACTAGTTTTCTGATAAAAGTATTGATGATTAGAAGTTACTCCTCCTCTTTATAAATAATCTTATTTTTTAATAAATTTATTAGTATAAAAAAAATACCTACTATTTCTTTAGAAAAAAAAAATGCTAAACTAGTATAAAAAGAACCTAGCAACTTTAGTTAGCATCCAAAAGCTTCAATACGTAAAGACTACCACCCATATAAATCCTATATATAAAGACATATCTTTATTGGCTTTGCGATAAAAATTACAAATATTTTGATATATATATATATATATATATATATATATATGGTCTTACTATAGCATTTTTTATTTTTTAAATATTAAAAATATCAAACGTTCGATTTTATTTTAATGAGTGTAGATACATTATTAGCAATTAATTCCAATCAATTTTACCGGTAGCTAGTGCAGTAAAAATATTAAATTTTGTGGAATGTTGTGGCAAAAAAATTAAGCATTTGAACAAATATAGTGAAGATAATAAGGTGTATTAGGCATACTGAACGGTCATAATGTTAGCAATGGTGATAGAGAGAAGATGCTTCCTTCTCTAATTTATAGTAGCAATGAGGTGTAGCAAGAACATAAGGTGGTGGCAATGGTAGGAGTGGTGATGAGAAGAAGAGGGGGATGATTTGGACCGATGGAGTGAGTCGCCAAAGAGATGGATAAGGGCCTAATAGATAAGAAGACGGTGTATTATTAGTTGGAGTGGACGATCCACCTCCACTATCGCAATAGGGCAACCAAGTGGAATTGCTAGCTTTTCTGAAAGCCTCTATCGCGATAGGGTCATGGTGTAATGATGAAGCAGATGAAAGGGGGGAGTAGAGCATTTTTATGCTTCACTACTATGTTGGTGCTATGACACTTCTATGAAGGTTGCCGCAATGTGAAGCTGTGGAGGAGATAGCAACTTTAAACAAGATAGAGATAGCAAACAAAGGAGGCAATGGCTCTGATGCTGGGGTCCTGGGGAGAGGGGTAGGCCTTAGAGCTAAGGAGATGACCAATGTTTCTACTGATGATCAATTTAATTGATCATAAAAGTTAAATAATAAAAATTCTTTTTTATATAAATAGTTTTAATTGAATAATATTTTTTTTGGAAAAAAACGAAGCAAAACCATCTATAAGCGGAAGCAAAAAGAAAGTAAACTCTCTATTTTTCTTCCTTTTATTTATGTCCCATGTCAAACCTCATTTAAAACCTTTCCCTTTAAATCCCCCTTCTCTCTATCTCATCTCAATTGCTCCAGGAAAGAGAGCTTCTACCGTTCTACGTTTCAGGCTTCATTTAAAATACTTCCCCTCTCTTTTTGCTTTTTTTTTTTTTTTTTCCTTTTTCTAAACTATTCATTTATTTTTAATCTCAGCCCTTGGCATGATTTTTATTTTATGCTATTAAAAATTTTAATCCATTAATTTGTTTTTGATCTAAGCTATTAATTTAATTTTTCTTTTTCTTTTCTTTTTTTAAAGCTATTAATATCTCAACTCTTAGGATGATTTTTTTTTACACTATCAATTTTTTTAGATCCTAACTCATATTCCCTTTTTTTCGTTTTCTTTTTTTTTTAAGCATTTTTTTAAAATCTCAACTCATGTTCCTCTTCACTTTTTACCTTTTTTTATGAAAAAGAAATTCATTCTTTTCTTTTTCTTTTTGTATGGAAGAAAGCAATGGTAAATCTTTGAAATCAATTTTTTTAAGCTCATATTTTCTTTTTCTTTTCTTATTTTTTCCCCTTTTTTTAACTAGTTTGTTTTAAATCTCAACACTTAACTCATATGCTCTCTGTTCTTTTTTTTATCTTTTTCTTTTCCCTTTTTAAGATATTATTTTTTAAAAATCTTAGCTCATATTTTTCTTCTTTTTTATCTTTTTTCAATGAGAAAGAAAGCTAACTCTTTTCTTTTTTAATGTGGAAGAAGATAATGGTAAATCTTTGAAAATCAATTTTTTTCTACTTATAAAAAATTAATAGTAAATACTTGAAAGCTATTAATTTTTTTTAATCTAAGCTCACATATTCTCGTTTCCTTTTTTCCTTAGTAGGAAAGGAAAAATCAATTTTTTCTCTACTTTACAAATAAGGAAACATTAATGGTAGATATACTTATAAAAACTATTACTTTTTTAATCTTAGCTAGTATTCCCCCCTCCCCCCCACCCTTTTTTTTATTCTCAATAGAAAAGAAAGCTAGCTCTTCTTTTTTTTCTTTTAAGTGACTAATGAGGCAATGGTAGGTCCTTAAAATCAACTTTTTCCTATTTTATAAATAAGGAAATAATAGTAGATACTTATGAAAATATAATTATAAAATACATAAGAATTTTATTTTATAGTAAGTCAAAAAGTTATCTTTTTTATCTCAACTCATGTTTGGATTTTTTTTCTTTCGATAGAAAAAGAATCAATAGCAAATGAGATCCTTAGAAAAGCACAGCTATTTTTTCTATTGCACTTTCGAGCCTATTACAGAATTAGGTATTGTAATTCAAAATTTGGAATAATATAAAAATTTATATGAAACTTAGTTAATCATATTAATATTTAAACATAAAACATAAGTTAATTATAATAATATTTAATATTTAATTATATTTAATTATTTAAAAATAAAAAATTATGTAAACAATATGATAAATAAATAATAGATGATGAAACGTTTCAAGCTAGAAAATCAACTTCTTTTGTTTATATCATATATAAAGTTAAATTAAATAATTTTTAATATTATTTAATTATGAAATCGAAGATTTAGCTATGGAGTAGCCTTTTCACTACTATAACGGTAATTTTCTAAATGATCACACCTTTATCACAAAAAAAAAAGCTTTGTTTCATTTAGATTTTATTTTTTAAAATTTTTATAATTTTTTTAAAAAAATTATCTTTTAAATTTAAAGTTTCAGATCAATAAATTTTTGAAAATTAAAATAATTTAATCCAATAGAGGTATATCAATAATTTAATCTTTATGTGCTATTTTTTTAATTTAAAAAATGGGCATATTGTGCTTCCAATTGGGCGGGTGACCAGCACTTTATGCTATATTTGGATGAAGAAAAAAGTAGGGAGAAAAGAAAATGAAGAAAAAAAAATAAAGATAAGAGAAAAATGGAAAGAAAATTTTTTTTTTTTGTTTGGATGAATAGGAAGAAAATAAAAAGAAAGAAAAGCTGATAATTTATAATGATAATAATGCCTTTATTATAAATAATTAAAAAATACATCATTTTTTTTTTGAAGGGTCAATATCTAAATAAAAAAAATTGAAAGAGCACCATTGTGTTTTCTCTCCAAAATCTCTTCAACTTTAGAGAAAACTTTTAGATGGACCTACCAGTTTTTTTCTTTTATTTTTTTTAATTTTTTTCTCTATTTTTCTTTCCATTTAAACAAGATAAATTTTATTTTTTCTTCTATTTTTCTTTTAATTTTCTTTCTCTCCATCCAAACATAGGCTTAACGCATTTTTAGAGGATTTTCAGCTTGCACGCAACCTGCTTGCAAGATGCTTCGCTAGAATGCCAGTGCAGCCACCATCCCAAGGGCCAAATTCGCAAAGAAAATTTTTATTTGTACTGCTCAGGTTGTTTAGTGTAACCTTCAAAAAAATTTAAAAAAAAAATCCTAAACATCTATGTCTTCCTCCTCCCGGCCCCTCTCGCCTCCCTCCTCTCTCCTTCTCCCTTCTAGCACCACTCTCCCATCCCTCTTTTCGGCTCCTGTCTTCTCTTCTTTCCTTTTCAGCATCATCTTTCCATCTATCTCTCTCCCTTCTCTTCACTCTTTATCATCTCTTCTTCTTTTGGCATGGAGCCTGAGGAGAGGAATGAGGAAGCTATGCTAGAAGAGGAAGAAGAGAGGCTATCGGAGAGAAGAAAGAAAGGGGTAGAGGATGATGCTAGAAAAGAGGAGAGGGGGACATCGGTGCAGGGAAAGGGAGGGGAGAAAAAAAAGACGATGGGTGCTGAGGATTGTTTAAGATTTTTTTTTAAAAAAAAAAATTGGGATGCCGACCAATCCGACGGTGCGAATAGAAATTCCGGTTCGCAAAATGCTTCTTTGGAATGCCAGTGCAGTCGCCATCCCAGTGGCCAAATTCCAACGGGCGCTAAAAACGTCAAAGCCGGTTGATTTCGATTGCGCCTTTGACGGTGCCAAGAATAGGCTTTCTTTTTTAAAGGAAGCCCCTCTTTTGGCAGCACCACCACCAAAACGGCAACAATGGAATCCTCGCTTCACTGGCACTCACCCTCCTTTATTTTTCTCCTGTTCTCCCTTTCCTCTCCGTCCTCTTTCCTTCCCCGCAAGCAGCAGCACCTCCACCATCCGAGACCGCAGCTCTCCTCCGCTGGAAATCCACACTCCAAGACCCCTCACAAGCTCTCCTCTCATGGACCACCCCCCGTAACTCCACCACCACCCCCCATGCTCATGGGATGGCATCGCATGCACCAACTCTCGCATCACCAGGCTCAGCCTCTCGCGTGCCGGCCTAGTCGGCACGCTCGACGCCCTCGACTTCTCCGCGCTTCCATACCTCACCGTCGTCAACCTCCGCCGCAACTTCTTCACCGGCGCCATCCCTGCTGCTGCCGCCAACCTTTCGGGCCTCGTCTCGCTTGACCTCGCCCACAACCGCCTCTCAGGTGGCCTCCCCGCCTCGCTCGCCACCCTCTCCCTCCTTGCAAAGCTAGACCTCTCGGCTAACAAGCTCACTGGAGAGATCACACCAAACTTCTTCTCCAATTGGACTAGACTCACCCACCTACAACTCCAGCAAAATCAGCTTGCTGGAAAAATTCCGGCTGAAATCCGCCACCTATCTAATCTCCGTGTCCTTCGTCTCTCTGACAACCAAATAGGTGGCTCCATACCTCACCAGCTATGCGATCTCAAGAGCCTGGTTGTGCTAGACTTGAATACCAACAACCTCACTGGCTCCATCCCTCAAGAAATCGGAGGCCTCAAAAGCCTACAGATCCTCGTACTGGCGAAAAACGGTCTCACCGGTCCCATTCCGCCATCGATCGGCAACCTGAGCCAGCTCGAGATGCTCTTTGCAAACCTGAACAGCATCTCCGGTCACATACCTCCGGAGATAGGAAAGCTCGCGAATTTAGAAAAACTGTATTTGTATCTCAATCTTCTGACAGGTCCTATTCCTCGTAGCTTGGGAAATTTAACCCAGCTTACCGGTTTGGCCCTTCTCTTCAACAAGTTAACCGGACCTATCCCCCATGAATTAGGTAAGCTTGTGAACCTACAGACGCTGACACTCAGCAACAATTCTCTGACCGGTTCCATCCCTTCCAGTTTGGAGAACTTATCCCAGTTGAATATTTTGCACCTCGCCATGAACCAGTTATCTGGGTCCATTCCTGCTTATATAGGAAATCTAACCATGCTTCAATCCCTGTCCTTTTACAGCAATCATCTCTCTGGCTCCATCCCTCATGAACTAGGAAATCTAATAAACTTGGCTGATCTGATAATTTCCAGCAATCAGATCTCGGGTTCGATGCCGCCATCTTTAGGCAATTTGACTAGCCTATCATACCTAGAGGTCTTTCAAAATCGATTATCCGGTCCTCTGCCAAGAGAAATGACCAATCTCACAAGCATGGTATCCCTTCAGTTAAGTGACAACAATTTCTCCGGCTTCCTACCTTCAGATCTATTCAAAGGAGGAGAACTTCAGTGGCTTTCCATGCATGATAACCATTTCGAGGGACCAATCCCACAAAGCCTCCGAAATTGTACTCTGTTGATAAGGCTCCAACTTGAGGGAAACCAGCTAACAGGAGATGTCTCCAAAGACTTTGGGGTGTATCCACATCTATACCTCATTGATCTAAGCGACAATAGATTCCATGGCGAGCTCTCGTCAAGCTGGGGAGAATGTTTTAATTTGTCCACCTTACGCATGCCAGGGAACATGATCACGGGAAAAATACCACCTGAGCTTGGTAGATTGCCTCGGTTGGCATCGCTCGACCTCTCTTCCAATCAGCTAGTCGGAGAGATTCCAAGGGAATTGGCAAATATAACTTCGTTGCTCGAGTTGAATCTAAGCAGCAACCGACTCTCGGGAGGGATACCTTCAGATATTGGAAATTTGCAGCACTTGAGCTCTCTTGATCTCTCGAGGAACAACCTGACTGGCGTGATGCCAGAACAGTTGGGAGAATGCATTCGGCTAATCGCCTTGAAGTTGAGCATGAATGACTTGAATGGAAGCCTACCAATCGAGATTGGGAATCTAGCAAACCTCCAAGAGATGCTTGATCTCAGTCATAACTCGCTCACCGGAGCCATCCCACAACAGTTTGGCAAGCTAGTGATGCTCGTAAACCTGAACCTCTCCCACAATCGACTGTCGGGCTCCATTCCATCATCTTTCGAAGGCTTGATCAGCTTGTCATCGCTCGACGTATCATACAATGATTTGGAGGGTCCGCTGCCGAATGGTCGATTCTTTCAGAAGGCTCGGGCAGAGTGGTTCCAGCACAACAAAGGCTTGTGCGGCCAGCTGCCTGGGTTGCCTCCATGCCCATCATCCATCAGCCAACATCACGCGAGGAACGCTCGCAAGGTGATCCTTCTGGTCGTCCTTCCCACTGCGGCCGTGCTTCTGCTGTTGGTCATCGTCGGAGCGTTTATTCTTCGCAAGAGAGCAAAACCTACCAAGGAGGAGGTGAGGGAAAACGCCATCAAGAATCTATTTTCCATACTGGATTTTGACGGCAAGGCCATATACGAAGAAATCATCGAAGCCACGGAAAATTTCGACGACAAGTATTGCATCGGGACGGGAGGATATGGCAGCGTCTACAAAGCGCGGCTTCGAACGGACCAGGTGGTCGCTGTGAAGAAGCTTCATCCACCGGAAGACGTAGTTGACGAAAGAGGCTTTCAGAACGAGATCCAGGCGTTAACCCAGATGCGTCATCGTAACATAGTGAAGCTCTATGGGTTCTGCTCTCACGCTCGATGTATGTTTCTCATATATGAGTACGTGCCAAGGGGAAATCTATCGGCAATTTTGAGCGGCCAAGAAGAAGCCACGGAGTTGGACTGGGATAAGAGGGTGAACGTCGTTAAAGACGTGGCACATGCTCTATCGTACATGCACCACGATTGCATCCCTCCTGTCGTCCACAGGGACATATCGAGCAAGAATATTCTGCTAGATTCGGACTTCAACGCTTATGTTTCGGACTTTGGAATTGCGAGAATTTTGAAGCCCGATTCATCGAATTGGAGCGCGCTTGCAGGCACAGTTGGATACATGGCGCCAGGTAAACCACTCAGCTGATGTTCTTTAGATATTGAAGAGAAGAAACTTGGTATGACTGGAATTTCTCGATTTCTATCTTCACTTAACAGATATTTAAACATCTTTGTTTTCAATTATTATTTCGTTATATTTGAACATGATTACTTTCTCAAATAAATATTGCATTTCCTTGCCACTAAAGCATATTAAATACATACATTTTGGCACATGTAACTACGCTGATATATATATATAGAGAGAGAGAGAGAACCATAATTACTCGCTGCTTTGATTATAGATTATAATTATAAGAAAACAACTTGCCAACGATTGTTACCTCTGCTGGTAGACACCAAGTCATCCTTTCAATCTAAAAGAAGGCGGCTTTGAGTATGGTTTCTTCTTCCTAAAATCAACAGTGCTTCTTAGCAGTATTACCATTAGATAATATGAGTAGAATTTATGATGTATTATAATCAGTACGTTGTTTTGATAGAAAATTATGGCTAACTTCTCTTCCTTTGCTTATTTCAGAGATTTCATATACAATGAAGGTCACCGAGAATATGATGTATATAGTTTTGGTGTACTGATACTTGAAGTACTGCAAGGAATGCATCCAGGTGATCTTATGTCCTCATTGTCAACGGATGGCCAAGACATGCTCCTTAGGGATGTGCTTGACCCACGCATCACAGTTTCCACACCTCAAGTTGCTGATGATGTGATACAGCTAGCTAAGGTAGCACTTGCTTGCATAAGTACTAATCCAGATGATCGACCGACGATGAATATGTGTCCCAGTTATTCACCAGTGCTAAAAGATCTCGGACTTCTTTAGAGCAGTTTCACACAATTACACTACATCACTTGATGAATTTACAAGCGTAGATTGAATTTTGGATGTCGAAGACACAGGTATTATGAGACTTAAGTGGCTATAATTTATTATGTATGTTTGTTGTACTGCAATAATAATGTCAATGCATCCATGTATTGTCACGGTGTTATAATTATCCTACAAATAAGAACTCTTATGTGAGTGATCTTTTTGTTATTATTATAAAGAGAATGAATTAGATCGTTTGAGTGTGTTTGTTCCTTGTGAAACTAATTTAGTTTTGGGAACACAAGGTGAAGTACAGTTGGTGTTAAGCCACACTCGCTATCTGCAGCCTGCACGGCCTCAATTGTTTGGAGCTTTTATTCAGGTAAAAGGCCTGTCGGGTTCTCTTTGCCCAGAAAAGTCTTTGTTACCGGATATGATGATCTACTCTAGACATGGTAATTTGTTTGTGCATGAATCTATATGCCTACGGTATGAAAACCAGGAGCAGGCCTTTCAGTGTGGGTTTAGGCATGGGTGAATTATGGTGTAGATCATTCTGCATCGAAGGTGATGTATAAAAACTTTTCCTTTTTGCTCAACTGGCTTTCTAAGATTGGCCAATAGTAGAAAAACCTACCGGTGATAGTGTATTCTGGCGGTCTTGCCGACCAGCGGGTTTAGCCGCTTAACCGATCATACTTCTGGTTGTTTGGATTCTATTGGTGCAATGAGGAGACCTGGCACGTTGAGACTTTAATTGGGCTTGACTAGGGAGAAGGTTGAGACTCCTATATATTTTCTCAAGGATCTTGAATCAAGGTAGCTTGAGGGAGGTTGATCACTTGCTACATACTTTGAGGAATGTTGAGCGTGATCATTGGAAGCCATTCATCTGAAGTCTTTTTTTTTGGTTTAGAGTTTCCATGGATTTCTTAATCATCGAAACCTCATGTGTCCTGTGGCCAAGTCTTTGTTTAAAATATGAAGAAAGGTGCTCCATGCGCATTAGCTACAAGAATATGTGCCAATAGAGAAGGAGAGTACAAGTCTATATGATTCTTTGCCCCTTTGTTGCTTCTCGGTTCATTAAGAAATCGGCTAAGAAATAGCTGCAATGGATGAGTAAAGCTCCCTCGAACAAGGATACAAGCAATCTAAGTTCTTATTCAGCTAGGAAAAGTATTGATGAATCTTCTTTCAAAAGAATTTTATAACCTTGGATACTCTTAAGGGTTATTTTCAAACCATATCAAGCTCCTACTAGTTCTCTTGGGTACGGAAAAAGTGAAAATAGGGATAGCCACACAGCACAAAGGCTGTGTTTGAAATAAGGGATAAGGGGATATCTATTAGGAGGCGTTTGGTAGGAGGTAATCTATCCAGGAATATCCTTAGGCACTGTTTGATACATGGGATAAGAGGAGATATTCCTTAGATATCTCCTCTTATCCCCAAAAGCTATAGTTGCAGGGGTTATCTCTGAAAAAGTTTAACCAGAGGGGATAACCCATGTTTAACCATGGGTTATCCCCTGGACTTATTCCCTAGAGAACCCAGGAATAACTAAAGTTATCCCTTGATGGCAGAGTGGTAATTTTAAAAAGGTGCTTATTCCCTCAGCTATCCCCTGGATAAATGATATCCTGTACATTTATCCAGGGATAGCCAAAAAGCTATCAAACACTATCTAAGGAATAACTTTGAAAAAGTTTAACCAAAGAAGATAACCAATATTTAACCATGGGTTATCCCCTGAACTTATTCCCTAGGGACTTCAGAAGTAGCTAGTTATCCCTCTAGCTATCCCTTGAGGGCATATTTATCATTAAAAAAATTGGTTTTGCCCTAAAAATTTCTTTCGTGTCCTTTCATTCTTTCCTCTCCCATTCGAGCCACCATCGCCTGATCTTCCATCTTTCGCTCCCGATCTTCTGCTTCCGTCTTCCGATCTCCCGCTCGATCTCCTTGTCTCCCGATCTCTTGCACTCGGCTCGACTGACTAAGTTTTTTCATCTTCTCGTTACCTTAGCATCGTACGAGATATTGCCGGAGGGATGGCAATGGCAAGGGCGAGCTCCAACTCCGCGTACCCTGAGAGGTTCTACACTGCCGCCTCATACATCGGATTCGGTGGATCGTGAAACTCCTCCTCCTTTGGCCCGATCTTCAAGTTCCGGAATGATGTCGCCCTTCGGCTAAGAAAACTCTCGCTCGCTACCTGCGAGCTCGAGAAAACCCTTCAAAGGCATAGCTTGAAAACGTGGGTAAAAAGCAGCGTGGGATGGAGGGAGATGGGGAAGCACGGGAAGAAGCACATGGAGCGGCAAAAGCCTTGCTTCCTTCTTCTCGCGGGCGATGACGAAGATGATGAAGCCTTGCCTTCTTTTGCATACAACCTCCCATCATCACCAACAAATGACAAAAGAGAAGAGAACGAAGAAGTCGAAGAGGAAGAAGAAGACAAACATAATGGAGATGGAGAACGACTAGGCCAGGAGGGGGCTTTTTCTTGTACTCCCTCCAAATTCCATCTCTATCAGAAATCAGTTCACGTTTCCTTTCTTCATCTCCTTCTTTCTTTTCTTCCTTGTCATTTTAGTACGTTTGAGTGGTGGAATTGCGTGCAGTTGCCAAAGGAGGACATAAGCTACATGCAGAAGTTCTTCCTCATGTACGTTGGAGGAAGATTTCCACTTCATTTGCAAGAAGATTTCTGCGGCACTGCCTTCCTTAGATGGATATATTTCTGAAGGAGATGTACAGGGAACAAGTGGATTTGCTTGTAAACGGGTATATCTGCTTAGATGTTGATGTTATTTTTTGAATCCTTATGTAATTTTGATAATTTGCAGAGGTTTGTTTTGATCAAGCATTTGTAAGTGCTGATTAAGCTCAAGCATATGTTGATTAAGATATTTACATTTGATTGGAATTTGTAAGCGCAAATTCAGAGCATCAAAGCTTTCAGGAAGAAGTCCTGTCTGTCTTCTTTAAACATTGTGTCCCTAATCAGAATCTGTTTTGTATACTATAATGAATACGAATTTCAATTCTTCCAATTCAATGACTTTTCAAAAACCACAGCTCCATGGATTTAATCATCCCACCAAAAAAAATCACTACTCCTAGTGGCTTGATCTTGATGCACGTTGTTTCTGTCTTCAGACGCGCCCTCATGCGGAGACAGGGAGAGAGAGAGGGGCTTAATCTGGACCGCTGATTATCTAGTTGTGGCGGATTGATGTGGACCGTTTGATTTCAGATCAAACGGTCCAAATCAATTGTTGAATTATAATTTGTATGGGTAGTTTGGGATTTAAATGGCCTTTTTTGAGGAATATCCTCTCCTATCCCTCCAATCAAATACAATCAGAGAGGATAGGATAAGAAAAGGTTATCTAAGGGAATGACTTTTTGCATTTGATAGGATCAATGGGATAGCCAGGGGTAGGGATATCCTATAGAAAAACTCTATCTTGTACACTTATCCAGAAATAGAGTTTTTTCTATCAAACTAATAGTCTTTTCTTCATAGTCCCTCATTATAATAGATGGATCAAAATTGATATTAACGAATCATGGTTGAGGGGGCTACCAACTGATCAAAGTGGATTGAAAGATTCTTGCTAAATTATACAGCGAGGAGCCTTATATGCCAAAACACTAAGCTTGAAAGATAGCATAGAATTAAATTACTCAGTTGTCTATCAAATAGCCTTTCTAATAACATATATAGGCTTGATTGCTTGAGTTGAAAAACTATCGCATTTTTTTTTCTTTTGGGTCAATCATAGAATATAAATAAGAAGAACATAAACAAAAAGAGACTGATCCAAAGTACTTGATGTGGCTGATCCAATGCCGTTAAGAACCGTAAAGGAAAATGATGGAGTCCTGCTTTATCCTCTGATGTCCCTTCGGCTGATGCGGCTGATCAAACCACATGACCCATGAGATGGATGGATCACGAACTCAAGGTCACACGGTCCGGTGCACTCCACTCTTCTCGGCCTTGGGCTCATCTTAGCAGCGGCCCACCTCGACCTTGGTGTCGGTCTCGGCGTCGGCGACGGCCCACTTCGACCACGGCATCGGTGACCGTCTCCTCTGGGTAGTATTATCTTTTGCACGATTTTCGGAGATAATGATGCGACAGCAAAACCCAGAAAACTTTGGCTCCGACCTCCAGCAACGGCCTCCAGTGCCGGCCTCCAGCGACGGCCTTTGGCTCCGGCCTCCAGTGACGGCCTCCAGCGACAGCTTATGGCTCCGGCCTCCAGCGACGTCCTTTGGCGCCGGCCTCCAACGACGGCCTTTGGCTCCGACCTTCAGCGCCGGCCTCCAACGACGGCCTTTGGCTCCGGCCTTCAACGACGCCCTTCGGCCTTCAGCGATGGCCTTTGGCTCCGGCCTCCAGCGACGGCCTTCAGCGCCAGCCTCCAACGACAGCCTTTGGCTCCGGCCTTCAGCGACGGCCTCCGACCTCCATCGATGGCCTTTGGCTCCGGCCTCCAACGACGCCCTCTGGCTCCGGCCTTCAGCGACGGCCTCCGGCCTTCAGCGACAGCCTTTGGCTCCGGCCTCTAGTGACGGCCTTTGGCTCTGGCCTCTAGTGACGGCCTTTGGCTCTGGCCTCCAGCGACGGCCTCCAGCGCCAGCCTCCCGCGATGGCCTCTGACTCCAGCTTCTAGCGATGGCTTCGGTCCTAACTTGGTGCCTTTTTCGCATACACAATGACCCGCCTCAGACAACGGATCCCGAGATTCGAGGTCTATTGCCGTGTATCTTGCTCACTGAAATCACGGGCAAGTGCCACCACGATCGGCAGTTACCGCTACAAGCGGCCCTCATCCAGCAA
>UESW01003838.1:729344-1008571 GCA_900491605.1 Calamus simplicifolius | reverse complement strand
CCTTCTGCTCGAGCAGCCACTTCTCCCCTTACTCATCCTCTGAGCCGTCTAGGAAAGACCCTAATCATGAGATGAAGGGGCATTTGGATGAACAACACCGGCGGCCAGAGGAGCTCAATCAAAGGTTCAATAATCAGTCAGAGGCGGCCATCCTTGGCAGCCTTCCTAAATGGCCTCTTCCTCCGCATGGCCACAGCAGCCCCGAGGCTCCATGGAGGCCCAAGACTCCAAAGCAGCCTCCAGATCACGGCGGCTCCGGTTTCCTCCACGGCAGCCTCCGGATCCCACGACGGCCTCTTCCTCCACGATGGCCCCTCACAGAGGCCTCCGGATCCCACGACGGCCCCTCACAGCGGCCTCTCATCCTCAACGGTCAAGCCCCTCATAGCAGCCCCCGAGATCCCACGGTGGCCCGAGAATCCCACGGCGGCCCGAGACTCCACAGCGGCCCCGGTTTCCTCCAAGGCGGCTCTCAAGTCCATGGCGGCCCCCGCCTCTCCCCGCAACGACCAAACGAGCGCCAGTTTCGCAACTACAAGGATAAGGCTCCCAGCCGTCTCACTCAATTCCTTTCCTCCCAACTCTTGCTTCCACCTTGGTTGGGTAAGGTTTACATGCACGTAATATATTCATATAATTGAAGAAAGGTGGATTGCATGCACGAGGTTGTGTGCACGCGATGGAAGTCTGTGCTATGGCTGCTGCATCTTAACGATCGTCTTCCAAAGCTGTGCTCGTACCAACTCCTCCCACGAACATCGCCAGCTTCGGCCACCATCCCGGCCACGGCTGTTTGGCCTGATCCATGTATCTCGCATCGGCGAGCGACGACACCTTTGGCTCCCGAGCCCATGCGGAAGCGGCAGCTAATCTTTGATTTTAATGGCAATCTTCTCCTGTATCAGAGGATGCTTGCATAGCATTAGGAAGAACCAAGGTTCTTCTTCACTTCAAGGTTCTTCTTCAGTTGAGCCTCCAGTCCAATGTTCAAAAGCTTCTTGATGTCCTAGAACATATCAACATATCTCTAGAATACCATGGGGTTAAAGTCACCAAAAGCCTTGCTAAAGCGAGTCTCGAACTCATCGGAGTCCGAGAGAGCGTCTAGCTCAGCACCGAACTCCACTTTGAAGATCGTATCCATAGTCGATCTCTCAGAAGATCTTGCACATCTATTACTGTTGCAGCATTCACAGAATCAGAGATCTTTCTTGCTAGCTTTGTGTCTTTCTTTTGAACACAACACTATAGAAATCTCGAAGAGCTTTGGTCATAACTCACAGCTTGCAAGCTTTCTTCGGTGGCACCACTTCTCGCCATCCCCTGTAAAGATTCCATCACCAAAAGGATCTTTCAGTATACGATAATTGTACTGACCCTTGCGGTATTTGGAAAAGTTAGACTTGAGAATGTGCTCAATGTTAGCAGGATCAGCAGTAAAGATCTCACCGTGGGAAGGCTTGATCAGCCTTCTGAATTAACTCCTGTAGAGAAGAAGGAAAAGGAAATGATGTCCACAACATGGAGAATAATCGCTGCAAACACTATGGAGACAAAAGAGAAGGCGAGCAAGCCTAGTTTCAAAGTCAACTCTAGCAGCTGGAGAGCCATAAAAGTGGTTGCGGTGCAAGATTTCTCCTTAAGGAGCTAAAGCTCACCAACCAACTTGATTCCCTAGGGGGAAGACCACCAGCGGGCGGAAGCGTTCAAGTCCGCAGAAGAAAAATAAGGGTGCCGCAAGAGCTAAGTACGCTGCACTTAAGACTTTTTCTTTCATTGATGCTTAAAAATGTCACGCAGGGAAGATCAACTCTATATCGGCATTCAAGACCAACCTCGCATTAGCGTCTCAAAAGCCCGATGTACCATCGGCACCGAAGACCAGTGTACTACTGGATCCAAAAAGCCCGACTCCGCGTCGGCACCCAAGCCCGACTCCACGTCGGCACTCTAAGCCCAAGTCTCCCCTCGGCACCTAAGCCCGACTCTGCATCGACACTCAAGCCCGAGTCTCCCCTCGGCACTCAAGCCCGGCTCCACGTCAACACTCAAGCTCGACTCCGCATCGGCACTCAAGCCCGAGTCTCCCTCGGCACCTAAGCCCGACTCCGCGTCGGCACTCAAGCCCGAGTCTCCCCTCAGCACTCAAGCCCGGCTCCGCGTCGGCACCCAAGCCCGACTCCACGTCGGCACTCTAAGCCCAAGTCTCCCCTCGGCACTTAAGCCCAACTCTGTGTCGGCACTCAAGCCCGGGTCTCCCCTCGGCACCTAAGCCCGACTCCGCATCGGCACTCAAGCCCGAGTCTCCCCTCGGCACCTAAGCTCGACTCCGTGTCGGCACTCAAGCCCGAGTCTCCCCTCGGCACTTAAGCCCGACTCCGCGTAGGCACTCAAGCCCGAGTCTCCCCTTGGCACCTAAGCCCGACTCCGCGTCGGCACTCAAGCCCGAGTCTCCCCTCGGCACCTAAGCCCGGCTCCACGTCGGCACTCAAGCTCGACTCCGCGTCGGCACTCAAGCCCGAGTCTCCCCTCGGCACCTAAGCCCGACTCCGCGTCGGCACTCAAGCCCGAGTCTCCCCGGCACTCAAGTCCGGCTCCGCGTCGGCACTCAAGCTCGGCTCCACGTCGGCAATCCAAGCCCGAGTCTCCCCTCGGCACCTAAGCCCGACTCCGCGTCGACACTCAAGCCCGAGTCTCCCCTCGGCACTCAAGCCCGGCTCCGCATCGGCACTCAAGCTCGGCTCCACGTCGGCAATCCAAGCCCGGCTCCACGATGACAACAAGCCCGAGTCACCATTGGCACCAAAGCCCGACTCCAGCTCTGCACCTAAAGCCCGATGTACCATCGGCACTAAAGCTCGACTCCGGTCAGCACTCAAAGACCGATATACTATCGGCACTCAAGCCCGAGGCTAGCTCAGCACCAAAAACCGAAAACTAACTCTAGCGTTGGCAACAAAGATCGTCGGCATAAGGGAAAAGGCACCTGACGACTCTCCAACTATCAGGTCACCCTTCGGGGTTAAAAGGAACCCAACGACTTCAGCAACTCTCGGATCACTCTTCGGGGTTCAAAAGGCTCTTGACGGCCTCAACTCTGCTTCAGCAACTTTATCACATCCTCAACGGCTTCACAGCGGCTCTAACTCTGCCTCAATGGCCAATGGCCAATCGAGTAAGACCTTTATCTAAATTATGTACCAGCAACATATTACTGGTCACCTTTAGCCATCAAGAAGCCCCAAGACAACTCAGTTGGGAGAGGCCAACTCCCCAGCTCACAGTTGAGGGGCACCCACTTTCAAATTTTATGACAAGTAGAAGACCCAAAGTCAACTCACAGTTAGAAGAAACCGACTCTCCAACTCATAGTTGACGGGCATCCACTTCCGGCTTTGCATAGGGAGAGGATTACTGGCTGCCAGTCAAGGGTAACCCACTTACCCTCAAACTTTGCTTAAAAGTTTTTTGAACAGGCAAAAAGCATGGCTCCAAAGAGCATGAAGACGTCTACACAAGGCAGCGCCAAAGGAAAAAGGTTTCCCACCTGGGAGGAATCATAGTTGAAGTTGATAGGAAAGGGCAGATGCGAAGGTAGAAAGTCCTACACTCCTTTCGCTTAGCTAACGCGGGGCACACAAGCTCAGGAGTGTGGGGGGCATTTGATGGGGCCGGTTGACCCCATGGGCAATAAAGACAGCAATTTTTGGATGGCATCCTCTCGAGACGGCCATCCTCGGCGGCCTTCCCGAACGGCTTAATTCCTAGGCGGCCTCGCTACTCTACTCGGCCTTCTTTTGAAAGACGCAACGGGCATTTAATTTCGTCCACGACATTGCTTGCAGCTGCAACAAGCGTCTCGTCATAATGAAAGATAACAAAAGGGAAAAAGGGCCACATTGTGGGTTCTCCCAAGGGCCACCGTCATTAATGTCCGGTGGTCGAGTCAATGGGCTGGAGCATTTAATGGTGCAGAAACGAGAGTGCAATTAATGGAGTAGAGTGTCACGGACATCTCGCCTCGGCACTCCAAGTGCCTCATTTGCCTCATCTAAGTCGGCGTCGGCCTCGGCATCGGCGTTGGTCTCGGCGTCGGCCTCAACAGCGCCTTGGCGCCGGCCTCGCGTCTCGGCGTCGGCCTCGACCACGTCGGCCTCGCATCGGCCTTATTCTCTCCCGTATTTATAGCATTTATGGCCTCAAAGGCCATGAGCATCCAAGCATTTATTGCCTTATTCTTATTTATGGCTGCCACGCCTCGCGTCGGCGTCGGCCTCAACAGCGCCTTGGCGTCGGCTTTGCGTCTCGGCGTCGGCCTCAACAGCGCCTCGGCGTCGACCTCGCATCTCGGCGTCGGCCTCGACCACGTCGGCCTCGCATCTCGGCGTCGGCCTCGCGTCGGCCTTATTCTCTCCCGTATTTATAGCATTTATGGCCTCAAAGGCCACGAGCATCCAGGCATTTATTGCCTTATTCTCATTTATGGCTGCCACGCCTCGCATCGGCGTCGGCCTCAACAACGCCTTGGCGTCGGCCTTGCGTCTCGGCGTCGGCCTCGACCACGTCGGCCTCGTGTCATCCTTATTCTCTCCCGTATTTATAGCATTTATGGCCTCAAAGGCTACGAGCATCCACTTGCTCTAAGGCATTTATTGCCTTATTCTCTTATGGCTGCCACGTTAGCCCCTTCGGCCTCGGCTTTTTCCCCTTTGCCGTGAACAGTGTCATGCACATGAACAGTGCCTTGTACGTGAATAGTGCTATGACTCCATAATTAATGCTCTACGAGGGACAGTTGGCTTCAACTCCAAACGTATCTTCTGCCCCAATGGATGCACCTTGGGGCCCACGTGACTAACTTTATCACCTATTGCTGTTTACGCAGGATTTCCATGTGGCTTGCCAACCCGTTTCTCTTTTGCCAAGATCACGGATGGTTACCGAAATACTATGAACCGTCGCCGATACTTATGGCACACGTTTAGCAGCTGTGTGCCCACTTACGAAGCCAATCTTAGCGGAAGATATGATTCGGCTGTTATCAACAAAGGATAAGAGGGACCTCCGAACAGGTATATAGAGACCCTGACTCACAACGAGGGGGAAACGAAATTTCTACTCTCTCATTAAAGAAAACTCATGTTCTACAAGTCATTGACTTGAGCATCGGAGGGTCCCCCCGGAATCACTGGTCCGGGACTTTTCTTGCAGGTTCCCGGCTGAAGGAGGTGTTCCTGTCCTTCCTCTGAAGGCCCACGAAGCTTTCCTCTCACCTGACGCTTCTCAACAGTGATTTGGCGGCAACAAAAACCATGAATATGATATGCTACTGCGAGGCTTTTTCCTGGTACAAATGTTTGTGGCTTTTATTGTGTAATTTTAGTAGACCTGAGTCAAGACTCATACCTTGAGTATGCCTGAAATAAATAAAAAAATGTATTAAAAGGTATGGCTCAAGAACTCCAGTTTATCATGCTTTCCTTTAATAGATGGAAGTAGATCTATTAATTAATGGTTAAAGCTCAACAAGTAGTTTTTTTCCATTTCATGGTAAATGTGATACAAAATTCTATTATTTGTTTTTTTGTTTTAAATTAAGGGAGAAACTATCATATTTTTTTAAAGCATTTTTTATATCAGTTAGTTTGGTGTAAGCAACCAATCTTGACTTCCGTTCCTTTTTACTTATATTTAAAACAGATTTCTGATACTTTTACCATTTATCATCTGAATACCAGGTGAAAGGATGTGTATTTCAACAAGCATTCCTTGGTTATAAGATTTCATGGCACAAAGTTCCCTCTGAGGAAAATCTAGTTTTTTATATCCTTGTTTATTAGATGTTTTGAGCCATGAATCAAAGGATGAAAGTGTTGGCACCATTACTTGGAGTCAATAAAGGCCAAGACCTCTCCTAAGGACCTCGAAGCTAGATCAGGAAAGCACAAGGCTAAGGTGAAGTGTGAATTTATATCCTAAGAAAGTAAGTTACATACATACTTCAAAAATAAAATGTATCCAACAACATGTCCCATGTCTCAAACAACACCATCACCTCCATATAGAAGAGCTGTGTGCCAAATGAGTGTCAGTCATTGCATGTGCAGCCATCCATCCTATCAAGAATGTTCCTTCCTGATGAAGGGTAAAATTGTCATCGCACCGATGCTCGTGCACATGATAAAAAGGTTCAAGATCATTTTTGATTTTCGATCAGCCAGCTGTCATATCTAGAAACAACATAGCTGATATACCTCAGCAAGGCCGAACCATCCTCGAACCAAGTCACCCTCAGATTGAATCATTCCGAGCCATTCCTTTTGCCTCAGCATAGCCAAGCTATCCTCCTATCTCGGCCGAACCGATATATTCATATGCCTCGGTAGTGCCGAGGCATTCTATCCTCATATACTCAACGGCACCGAAATATTTATGCCTCGACTAAAGTTTATGCTTCGGCCAGACCGAACCGTTCTTATACCTCAGCAAGACCGAGGCATTCAAATGCCTCGGCGGAGTCGAGCTATTTTTGTACTTCAGTTAGGCCAAAGGACCCCCGAACCTCTGTCGAACCAAGCGCGGAAGAATTCAAATTCATGGTAGTTTGACAAGATTCCAGCCGCAAAGACCCCAATGACCTCGAGCGAAAAATTATGCTAGTGATATGAAAATGGCCTAGAACCTATAAAATCTCCGAATGTCAAAGCATCAGCCAGCTCCTCTAGCCGTCGATACTCTAACTAACTAGATACTGATACTACCGGCCTCATAACAAACTTGATTCGAATCTGATTTTAATCTGAACGGTTTTGGACCTCTTATGACACATTCAAGGAATCAGGTAATCGCCTATAAATACCATTCTCCTAAGCTCCTTAGGTATGCTTGCACTGACACTCTGACTAGAAATCCCATTAAAGCTTAAGCAAAGCTCAAGCTCTCGAGAGGCCATTTTCTTGAGGGACTCTTCTGCGAGAGCCTTCTCCTCACATCTGCTTGTTGTGAATCTTCACTGACTTGGACATCGGAGGGTATTCCATAGAGGGCCACCCCAGGCACTCTCTGCGTGAGGACTATCTTGCAGGTTTCACCGAACAAGAGATCAGTGTCCAGATCCGGAATCGAACTGCACCCGAGTTGGAAAGCGAATTTCCACAGCAACACTTCCAAATCCCTCCAATGCCCTCATATTCAAGAGCTTCTTCATGTCCTCATTAAAAAAGTAGCATTTTAAAGTCACCCAGGTCCTAATTGCCTCCCACCACTACTAATATCCAATAGAAACTCTTTGAGCAGATAATGGAAACTCATTGCATCTGCTGATTCTTTGTTTATTCCAACTTTTCGTAAATAGTCTCCATCAAATAAATGAGACACTTCAGCTGACTAATTAATCTCCAATCCATTCCATGGTGAAAATATCCAAGCAATATCGAAGCCAATGAAAACCAAAAAAATCAAAGTTAAGAAGTGCTGCCAAAATACTAAATAAAGATAATAGCTTTAGAGGAGAGCAAATTGTGCAAAGAAAGAGAGGAACTTACGAGGACTGATAAGGATACGTGGTTCCCCCAATCCATCGCACCACGCCATGCCAATAGATTGCAGCTGCTTCAAAGAAACACCAAGGGTTAAAAGACGCAAATTAAAATAGTACGAAGCAATGTTTTAAAACCCACACGGTTTATTGAACTGGGATCATCAGTTCAACTGTGGAGGTAATTAAATTTGAACATAACATCACAATGCCATGCTGATATTAATATCAATCTCTATATATTAAAATTAGATTAAAATTATATTAAATATTTGTTAGCTTTGAGGGTTGGGAAGGTAGTGGAAAGGACGATGTCACACCCCAACCCACATCTATGCTATACATATGATATGGCCACATAACCTTTAGGTGTAACTCTAGAAATAGAGGTGGCAATTTGCGTTGCCGGGTCATACCGTATCAAGGTTGGGGTATAACACTATATGGATCGACACGAATATAAAACGATAAATTAATCGTGTCAAAAATCTCAACACAAACACAACTCGATTATTAAACAAGTAACATGATATGACACATATAACTCGTTTAATAAACAAATTATGTTGGATTGACATGATACAAAATGTAGTCTTATATAATTTTTAAGGTTTTTGATAATTTTTAAATTCTAATAACATAAAGACAAAAGTAACATGCATTTCTTTTAATATTACATTCTAAGTAGTCTTCATATAAAGAAAAAAGAAACAACTAAGAAGGTTAAAAATGTCATTAACAAAGTATGTTAATCGAATCATAAGCATATCATTTTCAAATTGACGGTCAACAAGTGACGTAACATGATTATTTTAAGTTATAATCATGTCAATACAATTAAGGTCAACATGTGACATGAACTCACTTAAGATCAACCTAAATATAGTTATTTGATATTGGGTTCAAATAATATTCACGTGTCATGTCCAATTTTGCCACCCCTATCTAGAAATTATCCAAGGTCTAAGATTTAACCTTTTTTAAATTAACAAATAATAAGAATTTAAATTTAGTTCAAATGTTATAAGATTACCAATAAAGTCAAGTCAAATTATTCACAATATCAAGATTAGAAATCCAACAAATTTGATCTACTTGCTTCTCATTCCGACCATAGTCCACTCCTGATCCTAAGCATCCTGAGGCTCTGAAAAAAAATGCAAAAGAAATGTTATGAGCCTAGACCCAATCAGAATCCCCACCCCACTCTCATACGCACATACATACACATATTCATCAAATCATGATACACAATAGTTGCTATTAAAATAAAAATATACAACAACATGAATAAGTGTCAAATTTCAAATATAGTCATTTGCAAAGGAAACTTATCCATATCAACTCATCCAAGAGCATCTTACCTAGAGTTTAACAAGGACAATAATTTTAGAGTCAGATCCATCATTTCACATAACCACATGAGCTCATCTGGTAGGTCTTGGACCATTCATGGTCACATTTCAACCTATGAAAGGCAATCCAAAATCAGTTATAGCCCACGATAGGCATTCCACCCTATGTTAGCATACTGATGGGGTTATAATTATAACCCGTGATGGGCATTCCACTTTGTGATGGCATACCATACATAGGGTAGCATTGCCAAAGGCACCAAGACCCTCCATCTCCTGAGGCCTAAGGCGGCCAAGCACTCGCCAAAGTAAAGTGATGCACTAGTTTTCAAACCCAAAAAAAAAAAACAGAAATTTCATAGAAAAAATAATCAAGACAAATACCCATAATTAAAGAAATTCCAAATCAAACAGCAGAACCCTAAGAAAAAAAAGAAGGAAAAAAGTTTAAATGGATCTTGTATAACCCGTAATAGATGGCTGAATTGCAGTTGAAGCAGGCCCCCATTTTTCATTCGCATCTTTCTTTCGATCTCTTTTGAATGATCTAATTCTACTGGTACTGGGAAGGGACTAAAAGAAGACCAAAACCGGTACTACTGATTACATGGACAGACACGGGAATACAATAAGGGGGCAATCAAGTGTACCGCAGTTGCGTAGGTTTGGACACCAACGCTTGCATACAAGCGCTGCTGCTATTGATCCGAATCAGACGGACCAGAGACGAGCCGAACATGATTTCCCTAAAAAAAGAAAAGCAGATAACCAGAGAACTTCCCTTAAAAACTCCCTCCTTCACTTCCATTAACACCATAACCCGCCATCCATCTCCATTAATGACAGAGAAAGAAGAGGAGAAGGAAGCAAGGGGTTTCCCCTCGGAGATCAAGGAGAAAAAGAGGAGGAGACGGAGGAGAGAAGACTTACCCGTGATCGATTCTGTGAGCAGGTTTCTTCGGAGGCGATGGCAGTGGAGGCCGCCCCTTGAGGTCACGGATTTCGGCGAGAGAGCGAGACGATGGCAATGGCGTCAATCAAATCCGTGGTTTCTTCGGAGGCACTGGCGACGGAATATCGGATTTGGCTTCGGGCGAGACGGGGAGTTAAAGGGAACCAGGGACACTGGGAGTTAAGGGGGGTTTTGCCCGCTCAAGAGTTAAGGGGATCAAAGAAATTGAGAGTTGCCAACGGCCGTCCATTTCTGGACAGATTTGCGATGCGGCATGATCCGATAAGCCGAGCGCAATTTATTTATGTGGCGATGCGACTAAGCGGAGTGCTTTGAAAGTGTGTGTGTGCTTTGAAAGTCGTGCATCCCAAGCAGAGCTTCTCTGTTTGGACGGTCTTTAAGATTCATGCTCCCGACTTCGTCTTCTCCGATCTCCGGCGATCCTGCTCTTCTCCGGCTGTGTTCCACTTGGATTGTTACTGCGGCTGTCCTCTTCTCTCCTATGGCCTCCGATGGGGTGTCTGATGGGAGGGCTTCCGGGAGCAAGAAGATGGGTTCCGGACATGGTGGGGCGTCTTCTCCTGCTTCGGACGCTGCTTTCCCCTTGGGCTCGTCGAAGACGGGTGGTCAGTGGAGCCGACCACCCTTAGGTCGCTATGGATGGAATGCTCCTTCCCCTTCTCCGGCGGAGGTTGAAGAACTGATCCGGCTCTTCCCAGAGGTCATCCAGGTCCCGATCTCCTCCCTGGAGTGCGAGGCCAGCTCGTGGGGAGCGAAGGCGATGCTGGCTCGCTCTCTCTCTCGGTAGGTGCCGCCGGAGGCTATTATGCGTGAGCTGCATCGTGCTGGGTTGCCGGGAGAAATCGAGGTGGTTCCCCTGGCTCACAGGCATTACCTCATCTGGTTCTCCGATCCCACCTCTAAAAGCCGTATCCTTGAGAGGCCTTGGGTGATCAACGGGCAGATTCTTGCGGTGATGGATTGGAAGCCGGAATTCATCCCAGCGGAAGACTCTTTGCTGCAGGCTCTGGTTTGGATCCGGCTTCCTCTGCTTCCGATGGAGTTCTGGGCGGATGACTCCCTCTCTTCCATTCTCTCGGTGGCGGGGGAATTTCTGTTCTCCGACGAGGCTACCAAAGCTCGGATGCGGGGAGGGTTTGCTCGGGCTTGCGTTCGAGTGGATCTGGGTCTTCCCCTCCGGCCAGGGGCCAGGATTCGTGGATTCAGCGCCCCCTTCTGGCAGCAGTTCTCGGTTGAGAATTTGGAGGATATTGCCATCGCTGTGCTTCCCTGCACCTCTCTGGTCCATGCAAGCCAGCGGGTCAATCGGCTTCTTCGTCTTCTGCTCCTCCGTTTGGTCCCTGGCTGGCTGCAGTTCGGCGTCGACGACCTCCTCCGGTGCAGCCTCGGTCCCAACGGCGGGAGATCGGCCGAGCCCTGCTACCGCTCCTGTGTCCAAGGACGGTTGGACTGTGCCGAAGAAGTTCGCCCGGCGTCAGCTTCATTCTTCCTCTGGATTCTCCGTGCCATCTCCTGGGCTGAAGCTTGGGCGGGGTGTGTCGGCCGCAGTTGAGACGCTTGCGGCGGTGACTCGGAAGCCGGAGTTGAAGCCCTCGGCAGCGTCTTCCTCCCTGGTTCAAGTCCCTGTGCTGCTCGGTCATGGAATCCAGGAAGACTCTAGGCATTGCTCGAGCATGCCGGTTGGCACTGTAGCTGAGTATCAGAACTCATTGCTTCAGAGTTCAGAATCAAATGGAATTCATTCTCTAATTCCTAAAGTGCAATCCTCTTTGGATGAAGGTGATAAAGCAATTAAATTTCCAAAGTTGGGCCTCGTGGTCAGTACTAGTAAAGACCCCGTCTCGGGGCCTTCTAAGCGGGCCCGTCCAGTGGAGCCATCGTCTACCAGAATGCCATCCCGCTCTTCCAAAGCCAAAGGCAAGGCCGCTCTTTCTGGTAGAGGTGGGGACAATGTAGCCTTCAAGTTTGCGGCTTCCTCGGTGGGTGGTCGGGTGTCATCGGCCCAGCTTGGCCCAGGGGCTAAGAAGGCTCGAGGTCGGGTAGAGGCCTTTTCGGGGTCAGCTTCTGAGTCTTCTGAGCCGACCCAATTAGAGTCCAGTACTCACTTATCAGCGGTTCATCTGCTGAAGGAGGCTATTCATGTATCTGCATCAGCGGGCTTGACGGACTCAGGCCAGATACTTGATTGCGTGGAAACGGGATCCCGAATTGTCCTAAGGAGATCCCAGGCGATACGGAGGTCCTGATGGAATCAACCCAGGCTGTTGATTGCAAAGGCCCGGGAGATTTGGACTGTTCCGTGGAGATGTCAGGGGTGTTGGTTGGGGAGCCCTCCAATCCAGCCTTACCATGAAGATTCTTATATGGAATGTGCGAGGAGCATTGAAACCATCGTTTCGCTCCTCATTTGGGAGGCTTATGCAGCTTCACTCTTTTGACATTTGCATCTTGCTGGAAACTCGGCTTTCTGGGGCTAGTCTGGCCCGTTTTCGAAGACAGATTGCTCGAGCTTGGACTTCGTATGCTGTTGAGTCCATTGGTCTTTCGGGGGGTATTGTTGCTTTATGGAGGAATGATAATATCAGAGTTGATGCTTTTCACAGATGTGGGTAGCAGGTTGCGATGGTCATCTCTGAGGGAAGTGCCAGCCCTTGGCTCCTGTCCGGAGTTTATGCCAGTACTGATCTCCGGGAGCGTCGGGTGCTATGGTCTGAGACTCAGTCTCTTCTTGACCAGGGGTTCCCCTCCCTTATTGCTGGAGACTTCAACTGTATCTTGAGTGCCACAGAAAAGAAAGGTGGTCGGGCTTCCCATGGCTCTATGGGCCGGTCTGAGTTCAGGGACTTTATTTCTTGCGCTGGTCTGTTGGATTTGGGTTATCAGGGCTCTCAGTTTACATGGTGCAACAACCGGCAGGGAACAGCTAGAGTCTGGGAAAGATTGGACAGGGCCTTGACCTCTTCTAGCTGGCTCCAGCTTTATCCCTCTGCTACTGTCACTCACTTGTCTAGAATTGCCTCTGACCACTGCCCTCTCTTTATTTCTACCGATATCACCTCTCAGCGGCATAGGCAGTTCAGATTCGAGAAATTTTGGACCTCATATCCTGCTGCTCGCTCCATCATCTCTCAGGTCTGGCAGTTACCAGTTAGAGGTAATGCCATTTATCGGCTTTCCAGAAGGCTTGCCCTTGCTAGACGTCGCCTCTCTAGATGGCATAGATTGGAGGTTGGGGATATTGACAGACAGGTGGAGCTGGTTGAGTCTACTATCTCTTCTCTCCAGGCGAAAGAGGACCTGGCGGGTTCTCTTTCTTGTGAGGACCTTTCGTCCCTGCGATCGACTCTGGCGCTCCACCACTCTCTTCTGCTGCAGCAGGAGACCTTTTGGCACCAGCGGTCCCGTATCCAGTGGATTCAGGAGGGGGACTGTAATACAAGATTTTTCCATCAGGCCACTCAAAAACAGGGCGAGGAACCGCATTAGGCATATAACTGATGAGGACGGTCAGCTCCAGGTGGATGATCATGTGATTCGTGCTCAGCTCTTTAACTTCTTTCATAGTAGGTGGACTGAGCAACCTGGTTCTGGAGTCCCTGTTCATCCTATTCTGTCTCTCAACACTGTCTACTGCTGAGAACGTCTCTCTGACTCGGCCTGTCACTACGGAGGACATTCGGCTGGCTTTATGGGATCTTGGTGCTGATAAGGCCCCTGGGCCATGGCTTTCCTCCGTTTTTCTTTCGTCAGTATTGGGATATTCTGGGAGAGGATTTAGCTCAGGCAATCAAGCTTGTCTTCCATCGCAAATCTATCCCCTCTGAATGGAATCGTACCTTCATTACCTTGGTTCCTAAGAGGACGGACGCTTCCAGCCCTCAGCACTTCCGGCCTATCAGTTTATGCACTACCTTATATAAGGTTTGTGCTCGCCTCCTGGTTATGAGGTTGTGTTGGGTTATTCCTCGCCTTATCTCTCCGGAGCAGGGGGCTTTCCTCAGAGGGCGCAGTATCACTGATAATGCTTTATTAGCGCAGGAGTTCATGCATGACCTGCGTCGGACTTCTGGTAGTCAGGGGCTTATGGCCATTAAGCTTGATATGGAGAGAGCTTATGACAGAGTTAACTGGGAATTCTTGCATCACTCTCTTCAGGTGTTTGGGATCCACCAGCTGTTTATTGACTGGATCATGGCCTGCATTCAGAGTCCGTCTTTCTCCATCCTATCAATGGAGACCGGACTGATTATTTCCATTCTAAGGTTGGGCTGAGACAAGGTTGTCCCCTCTCCCCGTTTCTCTTTGTTATAGCGGCCGATTCTTTATCTCGGGCTCTTCGTCAGGCTCAGCAGGACAATGCTCTACACCCTTACCGAGCTGGATCCCAAGGTCCCTCGATCTCTCATCTGCTTTTTGCTGACGACTGCATCTTCCTGGGCAGGGCTACTGTGGCCAATGCGACCATGTTTGCTTCTATTCTTCATAATTACTGTTCTGCCTCTGGTCAGAAAGTTAATAATGCTAAGTCTGTTATTTGTTTTAGTCCACGGGTGACCTCTTCTCGAAGGATACTATCAAGCAGATCATGGGGATTTCTGTGCAGTCTGAGTGCCTCTCCTATCTGGGTATTCCTATTACTGGCAGAAGACCTAAGATCTCGGACTTTAGTAAGCTCGAGTCGAGGATTCGTGATCGGCTGGAGGGGTGGCAGGTCACTGGGCTATCTATGATGGCGAGGATCACTCTTATTCGATCAGTGCTCACTTCTCTTCCTCTCTATCTCTTATCTAATGCTGCTGTCCCTTTGACTTGTCTGAGGAGGATTGAGCGTTATTTCAGGGATTTTCTCTGGGGTTCGTCCCAGGATGGTCATGGTGTTCATCTTTTAGCCTGGGATTGTGTCTGTCTGCCGCTTTCCGAGGGAGGCCTTGGGATCTAGTCCTTGACTGCTCGGAGGGAGGCCTTGATTGCTAGGCATGCTACTCGTTTTTTGCTTGATCCGCACTGTATGTGGAGCTCCTTTATGCGTGGCAAGTATGGGGAGTGGACTCCTTCCACTAACCTGCAGTCTCTTCGGGGTCACTCTTTTTCTGGAAAGAGGTTTGTTCTCATGCTCCGGACATCCTTCATAGTATCTCCTGGATTCTTGGCAATGGTGCTTCTGTGGACGTTGCTTATGATTCTTGGATCGCTGACCTTCCTTTGTCTCGATGGCCTACTTTCGTCAGCACTGATATTCCTCTTGATATGCGAGTTAGTGACCTCACGGTGCCGGATCATTCCTCATGGTCTACTCCTCTGTTATCCCGCTTCTTTGGCGAGGAGCTTATACGACGTATAGCTGCTATCCCTCTTTCTCCTAGGCACTCCCCCGATATCAGGGTTTGGAGGCGGTCCGGTATTCCGAGTGCTCCCATCAGGGACATCATCAAGATTTACCGTGCTTCATCCCGACCGTTAACAGACATGACTTGGATTTGGCATCTTCCCATTCATCCCAGGGTTCGTCTTTTTCTATGGAAGATTGCTCGGAATTGTCTCCCTACTTGCTCGGTTCTTTCTAGACGTGGCATGGGGATTCAGCCTACGTGTCCGATATGCGGTATTGAGGAGGAGGCGGTGGATCACGCCATCTTCACTTGTCTCAGAGCTCACCACATTTGGGAGATCGCTAGTGTCAAGCCTTGGGCTGTCGCCTCTTCTTCTCTTTCATTATCTTTCTTGGACTTGATCAGGCAGGATGTTAGGAGAGGGTGCAGTAAGCAGGGCGCGACGAGGGCCTATATTGCTTATCAGATTTGGTTATCTCGGAACCGGATTGTCTTTACTCAGGAGCCTACTCCGTCTTCTAGGGTTGTCCGGACTGCTGTGTCCCTATCTACTGAGTATACATCCCATCGTCTTGGTTGTAATTTTGATAGCCCTGGCCTCTGGGATTCCCATGCTGCTCCGGCAGCGCACCGGAGAACGGTCTTTATTTCTTGGGAACCCCCTCCAGGGTTTATCAAAATTAACTTTGATGGGAGTGTCCGTGGCAGATCTGCCGGATCGGGTTATGTCATTCGGGATCCTGTCGGTACTATGATTGCTGCTGGGGGATTTGGACATCTCGATTCGTCAGTGCCGCTTGCAGAGCTTTATGCTGCATGGGCTGGAGTCTCCTTTGCTATACGCAGTCTCCATGCCCGTTGTCTTATTCTTGAGGGTGATGCTCTCACGGTGATTCGATGGCTTCGCCAGGATCATTGTGCGCAGTCGCCCACCAACCCTTTGATCTCTGATATTCGTTCTCTCCTTCAGGGGGTTCATAGTATACAAATTAGCCATATCTTCAGGGAAGCCAACTCAGCGGCTGACTGGATTGCCGCTAGAGTTGCTGATCATTCTGGATTCTGGTGCTGGAAGCCCGGTGAATGGTGTCATCCTGGTCTGAACTTAATATTGTATTCTGATAGTGTGGGTCTGAGTCACCCTAGAGTGGTGTGATTCCCGTTTGTACCAAAAAAAAAAAAAAGAATGCTAAATCTTACTAGTTGATGCTCTGATCAAACTTTAACTGACGTTCTAATCCTTCGAAGTCCTTGATCCAAACCCTTTCTCTGTGATTAGTGGCTGAAGGAGAGATTAGGATAGTTTAAATAATTTTTCAAGGCTAGGTAAGCCTGATCTAATATTGATTTTTTTTTTAAGGAAGATGAGTTCGTCTCTTTCCAAAACTTTTGGCTTGTTATGATTTTTTTTTAAAAAAAATTGACTTGGTTTAGCCTAGAAGGATCAAATGGATCAGGTCCAAGTGTAAGTATTATAATGAATTTTCTTCAACCTCTAATAATGAGAGGTAGCAACTAAGTTCATCAAATAAGTCAATACATTGAATAGGTCAATGTACACTTAACCCTAAATGGAACGGACTCTAAAAGGTTTGTTGGATGGAAGAAAATGGAGAAGGAAAGAGAAAGGAGGGAATGGTTATAAAATATTTTATTTGGAAGGAAGGCAAAAAGAGGAAGGGAGGAAAATCAATGTAATCCATTCCCCTTTAAGGAGCTATTTTTCTAACATCCAAATAAGAGGTAAAGATTTTAGTAATTCATGTCCTATGATTTCAAAACTATTCTCTAACCCTAAAATCATAAAATCATTTTATTTTTATAATAAAAAAATATTTTTATTAATTTATAAACATAACTTTTTTTCTCATCAAATTATTATTTTTTCCAACCTTTTGAAACAAAAGGATGAAAACAATTCTTTTTTCGTCTTCCTTTCCCTTTCATCCCTTTTCTTCCTTTCACTCTTCTTTTCTATCCCCTCTAAGGATCTATTTGGATTGGGATGAATGGAGGGGAGGAAAAGGAAATGGAGGGAAAAGATCATAAGTTACCTTGTTTGGAAGAAGGATTAAAGAGAGGGTAAATTTGTTAACCCCCAAATCAGAGGTAAACTTGGGGGGGAAAAAGATTTAAGTCATATTTTTTCGAAAGACCAAAATATCCTTTCTTTTTTATTATTCATTCTTTCATTCTCACTCTTCATTCCTGTTCTGAAGGGTTATAATTGTCATATAACTTTTTTCCTTCGTTTCTCCCTCTCTATTCAAACAAGATAATTGATATTAAGCGGCCCGAATCCGAACATAGTTTAGGAGAACGTTTAGGTCGGCCGGAGCTTGTAAGCGGCCCGAATCCGAACATAGTTTAGGAGAACGTTTAAGTCGGTCGGGGCTTGTAAGCAGCCCAAATCCAAACATAGTTTAGGAGAACGTTTAGGTCGGCTGGGGCTTGTAAGCGGCCCGAATCCGAACATAGTTTAGGAGAACGTTTAGGTCGGCCGGGGCTTGTAAGCGGCCCGAATCCGAACATAGTTTAGGAGAACGTTTAGGTCGGCCTTTCCAAACAAGAGAAGAAGAACAACCCTTCCTTTCTCTTCCTTCCTTTCCATTCCTCTCCCCTTCCTTCCCCTCCAAAGATCCAAACATAGCCTAAAAATTCAAACAAACATAAAAAGTCTATGACAAATAAAAAAAGAAATTATCCATAATAAAATTACCCAAAACGCCCAACATAGAAATATATAGAATGAATAGATTTAACTTAATTTAAAGAGAAACTTTTTTTCTCTCCATCTTTTTTATATATTTAAGATATCTTAGGACATCAAAGTATCTCTCTCTCTCCCTCTCTCTCTCTCTTCATTGATTTGAGCACTAGAAGATCTTCCACTGGTATTGATCCCAAACATCTTCCTCTTTCTCTCACTCTTTCTTATATTATAGGAATGGTTAGGGGTGCAACTCGGGCTCATGAAACTCAGGTTTCTCTCAACCCTAACCCTAACCCTATTTGTAAAATATCAACCCTAACCCTAACCCTAACCCTATTTATAAAACCTCAACCCTAACCCTAACCCTATTTGTAAAATATCAACCCTAACCCTAACCCTAACCCTATTTGTAAAACCTCAACCCTAACCCTATTTTTAAAAATCGGGTTCGAATTGAGTTTTGGATTGGAATTCAGGTTGATGAGAAAAAAATAAAAAATAAACTACTTTTTTCAAAGTAAATAAACACCAAATTATGGATCCTGTTGCTGCTAAATCACTTCTGAAGAGCATCGGGCAAGAAAGAGGAGCTTCGTGGGCCTTCAGGGGAATGACCAGACTACTTTCTTTAGCCGAAAACCTGCAAGATAAGTCCTGGACCGATGGTTCCGGTGGGGACCCTCCAACGCTCTAGTTAACGGTTTGGAGAACAGCAGTAAAAATATGGGAATAGTAGTCAGTCCCCCTCCTCGTTGTGAGTCAGGGTCTTTATATACATGTTCGGAGGTCCCTCTTACCCTTCATAGATAACCATCGAATCCCATCTTCCGTTAAGATCGGCTCCGTAAGCGGTAGGTGGGCGCATAGCCGCTAAGCATGCACCGTAAATATCGGCAACTGCCCATAGTATATCGGTAATCTCCGTGATCTTGGCAAAAAGCGGGTTAGCGGGCTACGTGGCAGTCTTAGGCGCTTTAAATTACTGGGCTCAATATTCGATGTTGGTTCCACGACCGAAACTATGGGCCGAGAGCATGCGAGACGAGACTCGAGACCAAGGCTGAGGCGGGGCTCGAGACCAAAGACATGCCGAGGCCGAGGCAGGCTCGAGGCTGAGGTCGAGGCTGAGCTCGAGGCCGAGAACGAGGCGGAGATCGGGGCCGATGTTGAAGCTAAAACAAAGTCCGTGACCGATGTGGAGGCGAAGTCCGAGGCCGAAGCCGAGGCTGAGGCTGGGACTGGCTGCCAAATTATTACTTGGCTTTGAGAATCATGCAGACTATTACTCCACCGCCTGAGGGCGTGATCAGCCACATCAGATGCCCCCCCCACCACTGAGATGGGTGGGCGTACAATCACTAGCGAAAGTGGCATTGTATCACCTGATGGCTGATCTTCGTGCATCGGTGGCTACTAAGAGGACACGTGTTACCGAAGGCCATACTTCTTTGATGAGGCATCGGGTGCTACAACGCCACCGCCTCGTCCGTTCCGATCATTGAGATCAAGGGGGATTCTCCTCAATACGGAACTACGAAAAGACAGGTACCATCATTGCGGTGAGATCACCGCCATCCCATCATTGGCAGCGCCCCTCGCATTCTATGCTCCGGGTGGTTTCCACAACGATCTCCAGTAGTGAGCGGGCACATGGCCAAATTGGAGTAGGCGTGATGATTTTAAACGACGAGGCTCTAAAAGGGGGGGTCATCCCTGACCTCGGTCTTTCGCTACTACTGCATTCGCCCTCTTCTTTCCATCCAATCCTCACCCGAGCGTATGTTCATCTTCCTCTGCTTCCCGAGCTCTTCATCCTCGATTCCCAGTTCCCAAATCCTTCAGGTTAGTTCCATTTCCATTTCTATGGCTTCCTCATCCCTTTCCTGTTCCATCTCCAATTCTGGGGGTTATTCCCCCGATCCTTCGCCGCCTTCTCCGTCCCCAGCACCCAGCTGGTCCACCTCCACAGATAGTGCCTCAATAGAGCAGCAGCGAGCCACTGAGTAGTCTCCCGCTGAGAATCGCCTGGCCATCGGACGGGCCCCCATCCGTCAACGTCCAGCCGCCGCCAGCTCATCCTCAATCATGAGGCAGTCCCCTCATGGGGACTGCCTCTAGCATAACTGCCCAAGAGATAATCAATCTAAGGGCCAAGTACCATATCCCTACCGACCTCCGCCTATACCAACCTCTTCCCGAAGATAGGGTAACCTCTTCTTATCCCGGTAGGGTTGCTTTTACGAAACTTATTTCAAGGCTGGCCTTCACCTTCCTCTTCATCCTTTCATACTTAACCTCTTAGATAGATATTCCTTAGCTCCGGCACAGTTGGTTCCAAATTCTATTCGGACCATCATCGGCTTCTTAATACTATGTCATATCCATGGGATAGAGGCTAGGATTTCTCTCTTTCGCTGTTTCTATACCCTTAGAAAAAAACGGGGTGGTGCTCCTTTGCCCCTAGACCCACAAGAACCCTCAAACTATATCTTCCTACGTCCATCAAGGGATGGAAAGATAGGTTTTTCTTTGCTCAAGTTGAGGGAGTGAGGACTGTGTGGGGGACTCCAAACATCGAGCCGAACAAGGATCCAACCATACTCCCAAGGGACCAAGAGGCGTTCGGGCAGTTGACAACTGTCGACGTCCCGCGATGCAACCAACTGCTGGCCGAAGAGAACCTTCGGCTGGCAGGTCTTCTTCCGAGTAGCGATGAGCATCATGACTTTTCCCCTCTTCACACATCATTCGCTCTCTCCTCCTTTTCCCCTTCTCTTTTTTTTTACCAAGTCCTTTGACTTATGCAGATATGCCGCCGTCGATCCAAGCAGTGAGAAAGGCTGCAGCCAGAAAAAGAAGAGCCCAGGCGGATGGGGCCTCCGCCGAGAAGAGGGCCAAAATCAAAGTTAGCAAGAAAGCTGAGGCCGAAGGGGCCTTGGGAAGAAATGCAGAGGCCGAAGAAAGGAGGCGGCTTCCATGCCTTCAGCACCGTCCTGATCCCCCATCGATCTCACCGGCATGCCCCCGGAGGAACCGAGGGCGGGGATTCCGCCATCTTTACCAACTGTCGCCCCCGAGGTGGAGCCAACCGCTTCAGCCGCAGGGCCGGCTCAAGAGGCTGCTCCACCAGCCGAAGAGCCTTCGCAAGCAGTAGAGTCAACGGAAGGGGCAACGCCGGCCTCCGACCCAGCACCAGCAGCTCTAGAACCCACAAGGACTGAGGAGGACAAAGCCGATGCACCTTCCTTTCGATCAATCCTGGATCACCACGGTCGTTGGGCGAGCGAACTATGGCTCAAGTCTGTGTACCTGAGCTACAGAGGGTCCTTCAGAACCAAGGGACCTTGTCTTCTTCGGGAAGCCTCCGTGGCTCACCTCGGGGTAAGTGTCTCCCCCTTTCTATCAATAGTCTTCATTAAGAATTCTCTCACTTAACCCGAATGTTGCTTGTGCAGGCGATGAATTCTTTGGCCGCCGTCAAAAGCGTCCTATCCCAGGCCGAGGCCACCCTTGGCAATTTATAGGAAGAGGTTAGCCGAGCCCAGGCCAGAGTAGAAATGGCCGAGGAGGCTCTAGAAGCAGCCCGAGCTGAGGGGTTGGCCCGGGCAAGAAGGGCAGAAGAGGCATTTGAGGAGGCTCAGCGCTAGGCAGCCCGTGAGCTGGATAAGGTTCGGGCGGCAGAGGAGAAGCAGAAGATGGCGAAGTCATAGGTATTTATACTGGAGAATCGACTACACTCCATCATCATCGAAATAAAAGCAGCCGAGGAGCAGGCAAAAAATGCCAAAGAGATCGCCCGTCGATCCGACGCTGAGATGACTGACCTGAAGGTGGCTGTGACAGCTGTCGAAGAAAAAGTTGTCGCGGCCGAGAAAAAGGCCGCCGAGGCCGTAGAGAACTTCAGGAAGTCTAATATTTACGAAGAGAAGCTGGCCGAGGCCACTGCCTTCGCATACAACGGGGGCTTCTAGGACTGCAAAGCCAAAGTAAGAAGACTCTACGGTCTCGAGGGAATTGGCGATCTGGAACCAGACGAAGAACCTTCCCCCAACCATGATCCAGCACTGGCCGAGCCCTGAGCACTTTTATTTTTCCTTGTAATGAGGCTCGACTAGAGTCTACAATTATGTAGGACTTTTACAATTAATGAAAACATACTTTTGAAATCTTTGAAATTTGCTATTGATAATTTGCTCATTCTAGAATTGGGGCCGGGGCCGAAATCGTAGATCCAATCTAGGAACTGAAGCCGTAGCTAGGGTTAGATGAGGTAGAAGCCAAGATAGAAACCCGGGCTTTAGCCAGGACATGGGGTCGTAGTTGAGAGTCGATATTCGACATAAGTGTCAAGGCCGAAGTCGAGATGTGGGAGAAGTCGAACCCGGAGTTGACTTGAGGCTGAGGTTGAGACCGAAACAAAAGGTCTGAATAAATAATGATCCAACCTCATACTTGTGTGCTGACGCGAAGCCAAGCTAAAGTGTCGACATTGGGTTGGATCTGAGCGCCAACGCTGAGTCGGGCTTGAGTACCAACGATGAGTCGAGCTTGAGCGCTGATGCTGAGTCGGGCTTGAGTGCCGACGCGGAGCCGGGCTTGAGTGCCGACACTGAGTTGGGCTTGAGTGCCGATGCGGAGTTAGGCTTGCCAAAGAAGCAAGATTGCTCGAATACACTTAGTGAAAAAATTGATAATACTTTAGTTGGCTTGCTCAAACTTATGATGTCCGTACACCTTACTGATAATACCGACGGAGATTGTCCGCATTCTAAGTGCGAGGGAGAGGCTTTCCGTCCAATCCTTCGATCCGATATGCTCCATGATGAAGTGCATCGATGAATCGATAAGGTCCTTCCCAATTGGGCGACAACTTTCCTCCCTCCATGGGTTTGGAGACTTCGGCTCGTCTGAGGACCAGGTCTCCAGGGAGAAATGTTCTGGGGTGAACTCGGGCATTGTAATATCTTGCGATCCTTTGTCGGTAGGAAGCCATTTTGAATCATGCTTGGTCACGAACTTCCTCAACGAGATCAAGGTTGGCTCTTAGCTGGCTGGGATTGTCCCCCTCATCATACGATTGTATCCTGGGACTAGGGATGCCAATCTCCATCAAAATGACTGCCTCCGACCCGAACACAAGACTGAAAGGAGTTTCTTCCGTAGGGATTCACGGCGTTGTGTGATACGCCCACAGCACGTTCGGGAGCTCCTTCACCCATCTTCCTTTAAAGTCATCCAGGCACGTTCTGGGTCCTTGGAGGATTGTTCGATTCATCACTTCGACTGCTCCATTCGATTGTAGATGACCGACAGAGGTAAACCTCTGACATATGCCCAGTTCGGTACAAAACTCTATGAAGTGAGCGTTGTCGAACTATTGACCATTGTCGGTAACAAGGGTGTGGGGCAGCCCGAACCGACAAATAATAGACCTCCAAAAAAGTTTCTTACCTTGACTTTAGTGATTTTAGCAAGTGCCTCGGCTTCTACCCACTTAGTAAAATGGTCGATGGCAACGAGCAGAAACTTTCGCTAACTAGAGGCTAGAGGGAATGGTTCCAAAATGTCCATTCTCCACTGGGCAAAGGGCCATGGAGCCAATAGGGGGCTCAGCTGAGAGGTTGGCAGCCGTTGAATGTTAGCGTGTCGCTGGCAGCTATCGCACTTTGAACCAGCTCGGCTGCATCTTCCCGTATGGTAGGCCAGTAGTAGCCTTGACATAGGGCTTTATGCGACAATGCTCTTCTCTCCAAGTGGCTTCTGCAAATACCCTCATGGATCTCACGAAGGACGTAGTCAGCGTCTGTAGGATCGATACATTTGAGGAGAGGGTGTGAGAAGGATCTTCGGTACAATTGTCTATTGAGCACCAAGAACTTGGATGCTCACACCTGAGTAGCCTGGCTTCAGCGGGGTCGACTGGGAGGATGTCGTTGGTCAAGTACTGGACATAGGCATCCATCCAAGAAGGATCTTGGTTAATTGGCAGGGATTCTTCCACTACATCGATGCTCGAGGCTTTCAGATGTTCCACATAAGTTCTCCCCAAGGTCCCGTCAACCGAAGTGACTAGCCGCAATAAGGTATCGGCTCTGGCATTCTCCCTCCGGGGAATGTAACTGACACTAAAATGAGTGAAGGGAGAGGCTTGTGATTGCACCTTGCTCAAATAGCGAGACAGTGTGGGATCTCGATCCTCATATTCTCCCTTAACCTGACTAGAGATAAGCTGGGAGTCGGTGAAGTCTTTGAGGCTTTTCACCCCGAGCTCCCGTGCCAATCTCATCCCTGACAGTAAGGCTTCATATTCAGCCTAGTTGTTTGTGGCCGAGAAGAGGAAGCGGAGGGTGTACTTGGTCACAACACCATCCGGACTTGCTAGGATGAGGCCTGCCCTGCTTCCTTGAGAATTTGATGCTTCGTCCACGTGAAGGATCCGGTCCTCCCCTCTTCCCTCGATTGTGACATCTGAGAGGTTTGCATGAGACTCGTTCGGCTGCTCCTCTGTCCAAGTGTACTCAACTAGGAAATCTGCTAAGATCTGAGATTTCATGGCCGTCCTGGGTCGAAACGATAGGTCGAATTCTCCCAGCTTGAGTGCCCACTTTGCCAATCGGCCGAAGGTATCAGGATGAGAAAGAATTGTTCTGAGCAGTTGATCCATAACCACCACAATCGGGTGTGCTTGGAAGTAGGGCCTGAGACGCTGAGCAGAGACGATCAGTGCAAAAATAGTCTTTTCGGTGTTAGAATACCTACCTCTGCATCGTGAAGCACTTTGCTCGTATAGTAGACTGGCCTTTGCATCTTGTCGGCATCAATACGAACAAGCACGAAACTCATCGCTTCAGGGGACGCCGCAAGGTAAAAGAGGAGTTCTTCTCGTCCTCCTAGTTTGGACAACAGTGGCGGGGTAGACAAAAATTTTTCAACAAAGGCCTTCTGGCACTCCTTCGTCCACTCGAAGCCATTGATTTTGCGCAATGCCCTGAAGAAAGGCAGACACCTCTCCACCGACTTGGACAAGAAATGACTCAAGGCTGCCACCCTTCCGGTCAGGTGTTGCACCTCCTTCTTGCTGGCCAGGGGCCTCATGTCTAGGATAGCCCGGATCTTATCAGGGTTTGCCTTGATCCCCCACTGCGTCACCATGAAGCCCAAGAACTTGCCTACTGTAACCCGAAGGTGCACTTGCGGGGGTTCAGCCTTATCTGGTAACGGCGGAGATTAACGAAGGTCTCCTCAAGGTCGGCAACATGGTTAGTGGCACGGGCACTCTTAGTTAGCATGTCGTCCACGTACACCTCTATGTTGTGCCTGATCTGTTTTCAAAGACTTTATTCATCAGCCTCTGATAGGTGGCTCCCGCATTCTTCAATCCGAACGGCATCGCCTTATAGCAGTATACCCCTTCTCGGTCATGAATGAGGTGGCTTCCTCATCCGCAGGATCCATCTTGATCTAGTTGTATCCCGAGAAGGCATCCATAAAACTAAGGGTCTCGTGACCGGATGTAGCGTCCACCAGCTGGTCAATCTGAGTCAGGGGAAGTTGTCCTTGGGGCATGCCTTGTTGAGGTCAGTGAAGTCCATGCACATCCTTCAGCTTTCGCTTGCCTTGCAGACCATCACGATGTTAGCTAGCCAGTCGGGGTAGTGGACCTCTCTGATGTGGCCCACAGCCACCAGCTTACGAACCTCCTCGTCAATGGCCTTCTGCCAGTCGGGGGCAAAGCTCCTCTTCTTCTGCCGGACAGGCTGGCACCCCGGTTTGATATTGAGTTGATGGGTAATTACCTATTTGAGGACACCCGGCATGTCGGACGATGACCATGCAAAGATGTCGGTGTTGGCCCGCACGAAAGTAAGGAGCTGATCACGTGGCTCCTCTGGAAGCAGGGCTCCAATCTGTATGGTCCTCGTCGGGTCCTCCCCTAGCGGGAAGGTCAGCAAGTGCTCGACCGGCTTCCCTCTCCTCTCCAAGTCTCAGGGGTTGAGCGGTTCTGACGCTGGCGTAGACACCACCCTGATGAGGACATCAGTTCGGACCAGAGTTTGGGTCAGTCGAACCAGTCCTTGGATGTTCCTGTACCAGCAACCCAGAGTCAGCAGGCCACGTCAGGGAAGCCCACGCCAGGTAGTCTACGAAGGTCCAAGAGGTTGCAGAACAAATGGGCTTGAAATTCATGTTTGGGCCGAGTGTACGGAATTGACCCGACTTCGTTTTGACAATTTGGGTCAATTGAATCCGGTTAGCTATTGTGTCGGACTGGGCCCAAACTTGGCGGGTCACATGAAAATGCACTGCTGATTAAAAGTCATCGCCTTTGGCGATGAGCTGCTGTGGATTTTGGCCATCCGGGCTTGATAGGTGTTTTGGGCCTGTTTTCATTTTTTAGGGCATAGTTATAATTTTTAACTAAACTTATGATGTTAGGATTTTATCTCTTTTATTTAGGTTGGTTTTGGGCGGCCGTCAGAGGCAGAGAAGAAATATGTTTTAGATGCTATTTTCTTGAATTCAGATGAATGTTTTCTTTTTCTGATTCAAAACAATTGAATTGAAAATTCAATTGCTCTTCCTTTTAAATTTCGATTGTGAGTGATCAAATTGAAATTTTCCCCTTTTCCTGTCAAGATTCGAACCAAACCTGGACAAATTCTTTTCTCGCAGATTAGATCGTTCTTGAGTTGTAGGCGTTTTGAATATCGTCCTGCATCACACCCCCTGTGGGCTGGGGGCCATATGATAGCAAAGTGGTAGTGGGTTCTGCTCCCCCTCATCTCTCCAACTCCTTCGCGAGTGGGAAACCTTATGAGCAACCTTTTGATGGAGATGATGACATCTAGAAGGTTCAGACTGGGTCTCCCAAGGATGTCGTTGTAGGCCAGTGGGACTTGGACTACTAAAAAGCTCATGAGAACCGTGGTTTGACACGGTGACGTCTTAGCTATGACGGGGAGAGTGATCTTCCCTTCGACCCTCACAGAATCTCAGTAAAACCCATCAAGGGTGTGGTGATAGGCCGAAGGGAACTATGAGACAGTTTCATCCGAACAAATGTGTCGTAACTCAAAACATCAATTGAGCTCCCACTGTCAACTAAAATTCTATTTATAGGTGCTTTGCTATCATCATAGATACGACGACGCTGTCATCATTTTTGTTAACCACCCTCTCTAAATCCCTTTTAGAAAAGGGAATTACAGAATCTAGCCTCTCTTGCGTGGCCTTTTAGAAGCACTGCTTGCCCCCAAGAGATCATGGCCACTTTTCTCGTCGGAGCATTGTCCACACCGATCTAGGGTGAAGAAGGTGCTGATGGGCCTGGGGCAGTAGGATTCCCTCTCCGAACAAACTTACCCAGGTGGCCCTACTGAACGAGTTCTTCAATAACTTTCTTCAGCAGATGACAATCCTCCGTATCATGGCCGTAGTCCCGATGATAGCAGCAATAAAGCTCTTTGCTGCGGGGGACCCCTGGCCTCATGGGAGGTAGGCGTCGAAGATAGGGCTCATCCTCAATCTCTAACAGGATGTGGGATATTGGGGTGAGAATTGGAGGTGCTGGCTTCTAGCCGGACCCCTTGTCGACCTTCCTCCTAGAGAAGTCTGCTTCGTCGGTGCAGATATACTTCTGTGCTCGGCTCAACAGTTCGGCATAAGAGCTGGAGGCTTCTTGTCTAGGAAATAGGTAAAGTAGGAGGGACGGAATCCCTACTTTAGGGCCAGAGTGGTCATGGAGTCCTCAAGATTGTAGACCTCGAGCGCAGCCTCTTTGAACCGAGCCACGAAGTTCTTCAAGGTTTTGCCACTTTCTGTTGGATGGCAAACAAGCTATCTGCCACCCTGGGGATCTTTTGGCATGCATCAAAGTGGGCCAAGAAATATCGCTCAAGCTGCCTGAAAGAGTTGATACTACGTTGTGGCAAATGAGAATACCATGCACGTGCAGCCTTCCAAAGCGTATTGGAAAGGCAATGCAAAGGAGAGAATCTGTTACTCCCTGGACCTGCATGAGGACCTTGTAGCTTTCTAGGTGATCCAGGAGGTCTGTAGTGCCGTCGTATGGATCCAGCTGGGGCAGACAGAACCGGGGTAGAACCGGTTCCTCCATAATACGGCGAGACAACGGGGGGCGGTGGTCATAGTCCGCCCCATGGGGTTGGTAATTCTACGGCTGAGCTCCTCCAACCATTGATAGTACTCATCCAATCGTCGCTCAGCCCGGCGAGCGATCTGTCTATCGGAATCCCCCTTCGAAGATTCAGGGATGAATGGGGAGAAGGTCGCTAGTGTAGGAATGCACCTTCTTGGGTTTCTTCCCACTATGCCGCTTAGGAAAGCGATCAGAGTGATGGGAAGGAGACCATTGCCGCTTGGAGGTTTCCCGGCGATGAGATTTTGAGGATGCGCGTGGAAGGCCTCTGGAGGGGTCCTGCCACAATAAGACTGGCTGGCTCCATGACCCTCCGTGTAGGGCGGAGAGAGTTGAGGCAGCAATGGCGTAGTGGCGGAGCACTATTCCTGTAGCCCCCGAACCACCGCCATTAGGTCTTGAACTTGCTGGGTCAGGGCATCGAACCGATCAGCTTGGCTAAACTGCGGCTGTACGGGGGTGGAACAGGGAGGTTGGCCTTTGACTGCTCAGCCCATAGGAGGCATCCCCCGGCCTGACTGGTGGAGGCCTCCTGCGCACGTGTAACCGCCATCTACTCCCTTGCAGAGGTTGTGGGGTCGCAGATATGTTGAAATGAACGTCTGTTCTGTGGCCCCTTCCTGGCGCGCCAATCTGTTGCTGCCAAATCACTTTTGAAGAGCATCAGACAAGAAAGAGGAGCTTTGTGGGCCTTCAGGGGAATGACCGGATTGCTTTCTTTAGCCGAAACCTGTAAGACAAGTTCTGGACTGGTGGTTCCGGCGAGGACCCTCCGACGCTCTAGTTAGCGGTTTGGAGAATAGCAGTAAAAATGTGGGAATAGTAGTCAATCCTCCTCCTTGTTGTGAGTCAGGGTCTTATATACCTATTCGGGGTCCCTTTTATCCTTCGTAGATAACCGACGAACCCCGTCTTTCGTTAAGATCAGCTTCGTAAGCGGTAGGTGGGTGCATAGCCGCTAAGCGTGTGCCGTAAATATCAGTAACTGCCCATAGTATATCGATAACTACCTGTGATCTTGGCAAAAAGGGGTTAGCGGGCTACGTGGCAGTCTTAGGCACTTTAAATCACTGGGCTCAATATTCGAAGTTGGTTCTACGACCGAAACTATGGCCGAGAGCATGCGAGACGAGACCGAGGCCGAGACCGAAGACATGTCGAGGCCGAGGCCGAAGACATGTCAAGGCCGAGGTGGGGCTTGAGGCTGAGGCTGAGGCGGAGCTCGAGGCCGATGTTGAAGCTGAAACGAAGTCCGTGACCGAGGCCGAGGCGAAGTCCGAGGCCAAGGTGAAGTCCGAGGCCAGAGCCGAGGTCGAGGCCGAGGCCGGGACTGGCTGCCAAATTATTACTTGGCTTCGAGAATCGTGCAGATTGTTACTCCACCCTGCCTGAGGGCATGATTAGGCACATCAGATCCCAAAGATGAAAAAATAAATCCCTTGCCGAATGCATAAGCTGGATTCGGGGCTTTAACATTGTATTAAAAAAAAAAGTCTTACCTGAAACAAAAAAGAGAAAGAGATACTGTAAACAAAGAAGAGGAGAAGGTGGAAAGTGAAACGAAATGTGTAGATGATCTGCCTTTATATTTGTCCTTTTCCTCGCCTGCGATTGACGGCCTTGCCCTCCTCGCCCTCAAGTTGGCCATCTTGTCCGATCTGATTGGAGCCTTCAACGCCCCCAAAAATCTAGTGTCGATAAGCTACCCCCGTTCGGATAACCTTCGGGTTTGGATTATCTCGGGTTCGGATTGCAATCAACCCTAATCCGGATCAATTACAAATCGGATCAGGTTAAATCCGGATCTTTTGGGTTCGGGTTGAGCAAACATGAGTTTAAACAGTGCTGTAAATTGGGTTCGATGGACCAGATTCGGATTGAATCCAGCCTAGTTGCACACATAGGAATGGTTGCTGGTCTCATGTTCTTCTTTGTTATCTAATCTTGTCGTCATCAATTTTTTTGTTGCTTTTCAGAGACATCATCAGGTCTCAATAGTCAATAGCATCACCGGTGAACCGAAAAATCCCCAATCTCCTCTCCGTTGCATTCTTTGCCTTTACGCGTTGGACGCCGCATTCCTCTACAAACATGACCGACTGCCCCATCGAGTCCGCCCCACTCTCCTCTCTCTCTCTCTTTGCACCAAACCGAACTGAGTAACTGACCATCACCGCTTTTTCTCCTCCTCGCCCTTCTCTCTCATTGAGCCTCGCTTCGACCCACCGTTGCCGCTAGAGGTGGGCACTGGGCCGTGCCCATGGCACGGCCTAGGCCCACCGTGCCTTGGGCACGGCCCAGGCCCACTGTGCCTCTAAAATTACCGTGCCATGCATGGCACGGCCCAGTAACAAACGGGTCGTGCCAAGCACGACACGGTAAAAAAATTCAGATCCAGCATGGCCATGGCCCAGATCTGAGCCGTGTCGGGCCTGGCATGGCCCACATGAGCCGTGCCAAGCCCGGCACAGCAGCCTGTGCGCTGCTGTGTGCCGTGCACGGCAATGGCTATGCCTAGGCACAGTGCACCGTGCGCTATGCCTAGGCACAGCCTGACGTGCCGGCATGCGTGCGGGCACGGTGGGCCATGCCGGCACGGTTCGATGAGCCGGCCAGGTCCGTCATGTGCCGTGCCGTGCTGGACCGGTAAAAAAAAATTTTTCGAGCCTGGCTTGGCACAGTTTACTGGGCCATGCCATGCCGTGGGCGGCATGGCCCAGTGCCTATCTCTAGTTGTCGCCTCTCCTCCTCCTCCTCTCTCTCTCTCTAAGCTACGACGTCCCTTAACCCTGCCTTTGGTTCATAGGCACGATCAATCTCCTACTTCTCATTTGGTTCGGGCCATTAAGTCGAGCCAGTCTTGGGCTTTGAATTTTGAGTTTGACTACAATCCGGACTGGGGTCAGGCTAGGGGTGTAATTGAGCCGAGTTGAATCGATACAGTGCCAAGCTCGAGCTCGACTCGACTCTAAAATTTGAAGCTCGAAACTCGACTCGAGCTCGATCGAGTTTTTTATTTCGAGCTCAAGCTCGAGCTCGATGAAATACTCGATGTACTCGAGCTCGGCTCGACTCGACTCGAATTTCTATATAAAAAATTAAAAAATAATCTTTCTGCATCAGGGTATTGAATTTTTTTTTAAAAAAAAATCTTTTATTTTTTTTTGTAAAAGATTTTTTTATAAGAAAACAATCTTTTTTTATAAAAGATTTTTTTATAAGAAAAAATCTTTCCAAGGTCTTACCTTGGGTTTTATCAAATTAAATCCGAGGGTAAATTCGGCTTCAACGAAGAAGGCTCCTTCCAACCTCCAATCCATCCTGCAACCTTCACAGTTCACACCAAATTTTTGAGCCAAACCTCCAAAGATTATCATTATCTTTAATGAAGATAGGGCTTAATGGAGATTTATAGCTTAGAGATGAACCCTATCCTCTCGCTGTTAATAGGGAGTTAGGACGAGACGAACGACGGTTTCATTTTCCCTAATTTTCTCCTAGAACCTGCGCTGAATCGCTGAGAGCCTAAGACGAACGACAGGAAACTTGAATCGCCTTAAGAGCCAGAGACGAATCGTCACGAACAACTGAAAAACTGAGACAGACGGTTTGTTTTTCCTATTTTGAATCGCTAAGAGCCTGAGGGGGGCTGACCGGACGAACGAGTAACGATTCGTTTCCTAATTTAAAACTTTAAGTTTTAAACCTTATTATAATTACAACTGAGGGCTAATCGGATGGTTCGTTTCCTAATTTAAGCTTTAAAGTTTTAAACCTTATTATAATTACAAAGATAAAAAAGTAAAATTACGTGATAAAGCTCGCGAACCTTTCGAGCAGAGCATTTTACTACTCGAACTCGACTCGATAATTTACTCGAGTAGCTCATCTCGAGCTCGACTCGATAAGCAGTGAATCGATTTTGAGTATTTTTTGAGTCTATTTCGAGCTACTCGCGAGTTGTCTCAACTCAGTTACACCCCTAGGTCAGGCCTAGGAAATTTTAGTTGATATTAAAACCACTCTGGACTTAATATGCTTCTTAAGCTGAGACCTGACCCATTTAAACGCATAATTATGAAATATATTTGCTTTAAAAATCCTGTGGGGTTTCAAAGTATTTGATCATGAGGACTCCATATTTTTTTTGGAAAAAAAGGTCAGTTAGTGATATATTTAAAAAAAAAAATTATACAATTGCTGTTAGCTCCTATATGGACGAGCTAGGATCTCTGAAGATGCTGATTCATGCATATAAAAATGGAGTCTCGGTATGATTCTATCGGCCTCACAACCTAACGATTCAACCGATCAACCCTGAGTAAAATAATAAAAAGATAACTGAGTTCATAAAGTTTTGAGCATGCTTTTCTGGTTTTCTATATGTAAACTTTGATAGGGAGATCGACCATCGAAAAAGAGACCGACCACCTTCTTACCTATAATTAAGTTCTTCAAGTCCCTACCATGCAGGACTTTGACAACCATTGGAGACCCTGCAAGGTTGCCGATGGTCACCAAACCCCTCTCCGCATGCAAACCATACGTTCGTGACCAGGCCTAGCACGAATTTCTGACCTAACATTTACGACATATATATTAAAACCTCCTCCTGTATGATGCATAATTCTTTTAGATGGCAAACTCTCATCATTTTCCACTAGCTTAATTAGCCACTCTTGTGTGAAAAATAATGTTTGAAAACTGGATCGAACAACAAATAGGCTTAACATTTGGATTGTGGGTTAATCAGTTCGACCGAATGAACCGATTTGATCGAATCGAATAATATTATAATTAATTTTTTATTTAATAAGATAAAATAATAAAATATAAAATAATTTAAATAAAATTTAAAAATCTAAAAGTCAAGTTGGATCGGTTCGAAACCCAATGGAATTAATAAATTTTTTCTATTTTCACTCAGTCATATAAAAGTTAACTTTAATAATACAACCGACATGAGTGATGACCATTTTTAAAACACTAGTGAAAAAGGATTTGAAACTCTACACGGACCACGGCCAGGTTGGGGCTTCCTGTTCAAAAACTCTAGCCTCGTGTTTTTAATGTTTTGTTTCTACACTGCAAAATTTGTTTGCAAATAAATATTTGTAAACAAAATGAAAACTATAGTAGAACTCATTCACATGTTTGGTCCACTAAATATATGTAAAACTATGAATTTAAAATAAATTCCCATATTTAGAATAAATCAAAAATTGATTTCAATTTTTCTAAATTATTTTTACTTAATAATTAGTTGAAAACAGTGATATGAGAATTAATATGTTAATTATATTCTCAAATCATGATATTTACTTAAATTAATTATGTTTAATAATTATATTAAATTATTCATGACTTTAAAAGATAGAATTAGAAATAAACATATAAGAGAAATGATAGGAGTAGCCTCAATTGAAGATAAAATGAGAGAAAATTAATTACGGTGGTTTGAACATATACAACGTAGACCTTTAGATGCTCAGTTAGAAAGAGTGATATTGAACAATTCATAGTAAGAATAGAGATAGAGGTAGACCTAAACTAATATGGATAAAATAATTAAAAAAGATATAATTATTATAATTTAAATATCGATTTGGTCCTGGATAGAGCAGAGTGGAGGAAGCATATTCATGTAGCCGACCCCATATAGTTGGAAAAAGGCTTAGATGAGTTGAGTTGAGTATAATTATATTAAATTATTATTAAGAATAATTTAAAATATTTAATAAATTATTATTATTATTATTATATTATTTAATAATTATAATATTATAATAAAACATAATCCATGATATTATGATTATATGTAATTATATTAAATAATAATGAGATATTATTAGTTAAATTTAAATCATTTATATTATTAACATAAATTATATTATTATTCTAAATTAAATATTATAATATTACCTAATATTATTAATATAATCACAATATTATATTATATGTTATTATGATATTATACTATATTATAGTATTACACTATATTGTAATATATTATAATGTAATAATTTAATGCTATGATATTAAATATATTAATATTATATTAATTATTATATTATATGATTTATCATAATATATATATCATAATACATCATAGTATTATAAATACATTAATTAATGTAATATAAATTATGTATTACAATAGTTATTATAGTAATAATAATTTATTTTAATAGTAATAGTAATATCATAAATAGCGTATTTATGATAAAAAAACTATAGACCATTGATAGGGGCAATGTTGTCCAGGAATTTTATTTCCTTCATTTTTTTCTTCTTTGAAATTCATTTATAAATCCTATCAAATTAATAGGATTGCAATAAAAGAAAGCAATTCCATGATTTACTACTTGTATTTCAAATCAATGATTCATCGTAAATTATGAGAATTTATTTCAAATCAATGATTCATTGTACGTTAATATATAAAAATAGTGGCTGCGGGACACTTAGTGCAGTGCATAAATAACTGTATAATATAGTCTGAGAACTACGTACCTCTTCGATCCGTACGTTAATTTGTTCCCTAACCATAGTTATTAGCTATGTTAAAAAGATTAATGTTGTTGTGTGACCAGAGGATCACGTGGTCGATCACACGTTAATTTGCACGTGTAACTTTATATTAGGCTATGAAAGCAAAACGATAGCAGTCTCTAAAAAATAAGTCCCAGCAGCCCTTTGCAAGGTTTTTATTTCTCTATGTCAAACAAGAAAATACAGTTCTTTAAAAAAGTGTACGTAAATATAAAAGATCTGAGGGTTATTGATTTCCTATACATTTAAGAAAGGATGAGATTTGATACGGCTGGCCGTTTCCCTGGAGTATTATTATCTTCTGCACGATTTCCAAAGCAATGATGTGACAACAAAACCCAAAACCACCAGCATCGGTCTTCGGAACCGGCCTCCAGCGTCGGCCTCTTGAGCCAGACAGCCAGCGTCGGCCTCCAGAGCCAGACAGCCAGCGTCGGCCTCTTGAGCCAGACAGCCAGCGTCGGCCTCCAGAGCCAGACAGCCAGTGTCGGCCACCAGCGCCGGCCTCCGGCGTCGGCCTCCAGCGTCGGCCTCTTGAGCCAGACAGCCAGTGTCGGCCACCAGCGCCGGCCCCAGCGTCGGCCTCCAGCGTCGGCCTCTTGAGCCAGACAGCCAGTGTCGGCCACCAGCGCCGGCCCCCGGCGTCGGCCTCCAGCGTCGGCCCCCAGCGTCAGCCATCAGCAGCGGCCTCCAACATTGACCACAGGTGTTGGCCTTAATAATAAATCCCAGTACTAAGCTTTAGTTCCGGCATCCGGCATTGCCACCCAGCGTCGGCCCCCAGCGTCGACCTTCATACGAGGATTAGTCTTAGGCAACTGACCCCGCGATCTAAGGACTACTGCCGGATAGCTCGGGCGTGTCAGCCTGATCAGCAGTTACCGCTATAAGCGGCCCTTATCCAGCAACAGTCCAACAACCTACCGTTCGATGAAACATCACAACGGAACAGTTCCGACGGTTCCAACAGACCAAGGTATACGGATCCCCAACAGGTATAAAAGGAGGAACCGAACTCCATGCAAAGGGGACTCTCTTTTTCTCTCTCAAAAATAAAACTTGCTGGAGAACAGTTCTACAAAGATTATATCCCTGTTCGACGACTCACTAACTTGGGCGTCGGAGGGTCCCCGCCGGAACCACCGGTCCGGACTTTTTGCAGGTTCTTGGAGGAAAACGGCGGCCTTTTCCAAAGGACCAAGTCTCTTGAAGGAAGACGACGGCCCTTCTACGCACCCAGTGATTCCAGCCTGCCCGACGCAGTGATTCCAGCCTGCCCGACGTTCATCATACGTGAGTCGGCCGCAACAGATTGGCGCGCCAGGAAGGGGGGCAAGCCAGGTCAAAAATTCTCCTTGGAACCCCTTCAGTTTTGCAAAGGAAGCGATGGTGACCACGCGAGCGCAAGAGGCCTCCTCCAGCCAAGCAGCCGGGCACATCCCGCGAGTTGAGCATTCGGAGGTCAACCCCCCTGCTCCACCCCTCGCACCGACAAGCCAACCCGACCGACTTGATGTCCTAGCTCATCAGGTCCAGGATCTGACGATGATGGTCGGGGGCTGCAAGAGCGTCATGTGGCTGCTGTAACTCAACCCCCTGCGATGGGCGAAGGGGTGCGAGGAACAGTTCAGTCCCACCAGGGAGGAACCCCGCCTGAGGTTTCTCATCGTTGCCCCCTGAACCTCATCATCAAGGGACCTCGAAGCGACGACGGTCTCCCTCCCGTCGCCTCGGTCACTCCCACCGCCGACCGGAAGAAAAGGAGTCCAGGCGGGCACATTTGTTGCGCCGGCGATCTTCTTCTTCCGAATCATCCCAAGGGACCTCAAAGCGGCGACGGTCTCCCTCCCGTCGCTCTGGCCGTTCCCATCACCGACCGGAAGAAAAGGAGGCCAAGCGGGCACATTCTTTGCGCCGGCAATCTTCTTCTTCCGACTCATCCCGAGGTAACACTCCCCGGAGAACCACCGACGGGCTGAGCAAAGGCTTGACGAGTACCATCGGCGGTTGGACGAACTCAGCCGTCGGATCGCCGATCCCTATGCAGCGGAGTATGAGCATCGCCCCCCGCTGTCTCGCCATATCATGGAGGAACCTGTCCCCCCCGGTTTCGTCTCCCTCAATTGGATCCATATGATGGAACGACGGACCCCCTGGACCATCTGGAAAGCTACAAAGTCCTCATGCAGGTCCAGGGAGCGACGGATTCCTTATTATGCGTCGCCTTCCCGGCCACGCTCCGTAAGGCGGCGCACGCGTGGTACTCCCGGCTGCCCCCCCGCAGCATCAACTCGTTTCGGCAACTTGAACGATCCTTCCTGGCTCATTTTGATGCCTGTCGAAAGATCCCACGAGTTGCCGATAGCCTTTTTGCTGTCCAGCAAAGGAGTGGCGAGACCTTAAAGGATTTCGTCGCTCGATTTAAGGAAGCAGCGCTGGAAGTATACAACCTGGAGGACTCCGTCGCCACCTTGGCCCTGAAGAGAGGACTTCGCCCGTCCAGATTCGCCTATTCCCTGGATAAGAAGCCTCCGCGCTCCTACGCCGAGCTTCTAAGCCGAGCACAGAAGTACATCCGTGCTGACGAAGCAGATTCTTCCAGGAGAGAAGCTGACAAGAACCCCAGTAATAAACCACCGCCTTCTGACCGTGCTGGTACACAACCACGAAAGCCCGAGCCTCCACGACGCTCAGATCGCCGGCCGCAGGCACTGGTTCCTAAAGAGCAATTCACTCCTCTCATGGCTCCCATCTCTCACATCCTGCTGGAGATTGAGGAAGAACCATATTTCAAGCGTCCGACTCCCTTGAAGTCTGGGGGTCCCCGCAACAAGGAGTTCTACTGCCGTTATCACCGAGACTACGGCCACGACACCGAAGACTGCCGCCATCTGAAAAAGGCCATCGAGGAGCTGGTTCAGCAAGGCCACCTGGGCAAGTTTGTTCGAAGGCAATCTCCCAGCGACGGGCTCCGCGGTGCCCCCAGGTCGCCCGGCTGGCGTGGACAATACCCCAACGGAAAAGACCATAGCTATGATCTCTTGGGGAGCGGATGGTGGTTCGAAGAGACCGCGAGAGGGAATAGACTCTGTAATACCTTTCTTCGGAAAGGATCTAGATGGGGTAGTTAATAAACATGACGACAGCGTCGTGGTGTCCATGACTATAGCTAAACACCCTGTAAAAAGAATTCTAATTGATAGTGGGAGCTCTGTGGACGTCTTGAGTTATGACGCTTTTGTTCGGATGAACTTATCAAGGTCTCTACTCCGACCCGTTGCCACACCGCTAATGGGTTTCACGGGAGACTCAGTGAGCGTCGAAGGTGAAATTGCTCTCCCGGTCACGGCTGGAACTCCTCCATGCCAAAGCATCGTGGTCATAAACTTCTTGGTGGTCCGGGTCCCGCTGGCTTATAACGCCATCTTGGGAAGACCGGGGCTGAATCTGCTGGATGCCGTGATTTCCACTAAGAGATTATTGGTAAGGTTTCCCACCAATGAAGGCATCGGAGAAATGAAGGGGGAGCAAAGCCCACTTCCGCCTTGCTACCATCTGTCGCCCAGCCCGCTGAGCGCAGAATCAGCGACAGCCTCGGAGTCACTCGATCCTAGGGAATTGGGAAGAAGGGGAGAACCGGCAGAACACCTTCTAACCCTCCCCTTGGGCGATGACCCAGCAAGAACTGTTCAGCTGGGGGCATCGCTCCCAGAGGAAGTACGTCATCAACTTCTCACCTTCCTGCGGGCCAACACGGACGTTTTTGCATGGTCATCCTCAGACATGCCGGGAGTTCCTGAAGAAGTAATCACCCACCAACTTAACCTCAAGCCAGGGTGTCGGCCTGTCCGACAGAAAAAGAGAAACTTCGCTCCGGACAGGCAGAAAGCCATCGACGAAGAGATTCGCAAGTTAATGGCTGCAGGCCATATTCGGGAGGTCCACTATCCCGAGTGGTTGGCTAATGTGGTTCTGGTCCGCAAGGCCAATGGAAGTTGGAGAATGTGCGTAGACTTCACCGACCTAAACAAGGCATGCCCTAAAGACAGCTTCCCCCTGCCTCGAATCGATCAACTGGTGGACGCTACATCCGGCCATGAGGTTCTCAGCTTCATGGATGCTTTCTCTGGATACAACCAGATCCGGATGAACCGGTGGATGAAGAAGCTACCTCCTTCATAACCGAAAAGGGGTTGTATTGCTACAAGGTAATGCCTTTTGGGTTAAAGAATGCGGGAGCTACTTACCAAAGGTTGATGAACAAGGTCTTTGAAGGTCAGATAGGACGTAACATGGAAGTATATGTGGATGACATGTTGACGAAAAGCGTTCAGGCCGGGGACCACATCACATACCTAGCAGAAACATTCGACAGGCTTCGTCGGTATCAGATGAAGCTAAACCCTCGCAAATGTGCATTCGGGGTGACCGCTGGGAAGTTTTTGGGTTTCATGGTGACCCGGAGGGGGATCGAAGCAAACCCAGACAAAGTCCAAGCCATCTTGGACATGAGGCCTCCTTCCAATAAGAAGGAAGTACAACGCTTGACAGGAAGAGTAGCCGCCCTAAGCCGCTTCCTATCCAAGTCTGCTGAAAGGTGTCTGCCTTTCTTCAAGGCGCTTCGCCGAATCAACGAGTTCGAGTGGACCAAAGAATGCCAAGAGGCGTTCGAAGGGTTAAAGACATTCTTATCTACCCCACCACTGTTATCCAAGCCGATGAGCGGAGAAGAGCTCCTTCTATACCTTGCGGCCTCCCCCGAAGCTGTTAGCTCCGTGCTAGTCCGTATGGACACTAGCGGCACACAAAGGCCAGTGTATTATACGAGTAAGGTACTTCATGATGCAGAGACCCGCTACTCAAACATGGAGAAAATTGTCTTCTCATTGATCGTGTCTGCCCAGCGATTGCGGCCATACTTCCAAGCCCACCCGATCGCGGTGATCACAGACCAGCCTCTGAAGGCGGTTCTGGCTCGTCCAGATACTTCTGGCCGGCTGGCAAGGTGGGCCCTCAAGCTGGGGGAGTTCGATATATCTTTCCGCCCCCGGTCGGCTATGAAGTCCCAGGTTCTGGCAGATTTTTTGGTTGAATGTACTTGGGGAATGGAGCCACCTGAAGAACCTCCTACGGACATTCAGCCCCTTGGAACCAGCGAAGATGAGTGGGTTCTCCACGTGGATGGGGCATCTAACTCTCAAGGGAGCGGAGCAGGCCTCATCTTGGCCAACTCGGATGGGGTTGTGACTGAATGTGCACTTCGCTTCCTCTTTCCAGCTACTAACAACCAGGCGGAATATGAAGCTTTGTTATCCGGTGTAAGGTTGGCTCGGGAGCTTGGGGTGAAACGCCTTAGGGCCTTCACCGACTCCCAACTAGTTGCTGGCCAGATTACAAAGGAGTACGAGGCAAAGGATCCCATCATGGCCCGCTACTTAGACGCGGTGCACTCAATGGTTTCCCCATTCACTCACTTCAGCGTCAGCTACATTCCTCGACAAGAGAATGCCAGAGCCGACGCCCTATCCCATCTCGCCGCCTCGGTTGACGGGATGTTGGGAAAGGCTTATGTGGAGCATTTAGAAGTCCCAAGCATTGAGGTACCAAGAGAAACTTTGCCGGTGGAGCTGGAGCCCTCCTGGATGGACGCCTACGTTCAATACTTTACTGATGGCATCCTCCCAGAGGACCCTGCCGAAGCTAGGAAACTTAGAAGACGAGCCCCGAAGTTCTTCCTTATGGAAGGAAAGCTCTACCGAAGGTCATTCTCATACCCTATCCTCAGGTGTGTCGGTCCCACCGACGCCAACTATATTTTGCGAGAGATACACGAGGGGATATGCGGAAGCCATCTGGGGGGCAGGGCCCTCGCATACAAAGCTCTACGTCAGGGGTATTATTGGTTGACAATGAAAGAGGACGCCTCTGAACTCGTCAAAAGATGTGACAGCTGCCAGCGTCATGCCAACGTCCAACATCAACCGGCGTCCCAGCTGACCCCCCTGGCTGCACCGTGGCCCTTTGCACAATGGGGCATGGACATCCTGGGACCTTTCCCTCCTGCCTCCGGACAACGTAAGTTCCTAGTTGTGGCCGTCGATCACTTCACTAAATGGATCGAGGCGGAAGCTCTTGCTAAAATCACGGAGGCCAAAGTGAGGGCTTTCTTCTGGAAATCTGTGTGTGTCGGTTTGGGTTACCACACACCCTGGTTACAGACAACGGCCGACAGTTTGATAACACGGCCTTCCGAGAATTCTGCGAGGGCCTAGGCATCCGTCACCGATTCACCTCCGTAGGGCATCCCCAAACCAACGGCGCGGCCGAGGTGACCAATCGCATCATCCTCCAAGGGCTCCGGGCTCGGCTAGACAGCTGTAAAGGGCGCTGGGTGGAAGAACTTTCCAGTGTGTTGTGGGCCTACCATACGACACCGCGAGCACCCACAGGGGAAACCCCTTTTAGCTTGGTCTTTGGGACCGAGGCGGTCATCCCCGTAGAAATAGGGGCTCCTAGCCCCCGGACGGAATTATACCACGAAGAAAGCAACTCCAACCAGCTAAGGGCTGATCTAGATTTGGTGGAAGAATTGCGAGATCAAGCGCATCTTCGTATGGCAGCGTTCCGTCAGCGAGTGGCCAGACACTACAACTCTCGGGTGCGGCCCAAAACATTCCGGCCAGGAGACCTGGTCCTACGAAGAGCTGAAGTATCAAAGCCAACGGAAGGGGGCAAGCTGGCACCAAAATGGGAAGGACCATACCGTGTCAAAGAGGTACTCCACCATGGGGCATATAAAGTCGAAGAGCTAGACGGGAAGCTGCTCCCTCGAACTTGGAATGCCGACAATTTACGACGGTACTATCAATAGAATTCTATCGTTATTAACTTGAATCTGTTTGATGCATGAATAATAGACGTTCTTATTTTCGAATGAGTATGTTTAGCAAAAGACCGGATCGCTCCGGCACTCAAAGACCAGCTCCGCGTTGGCACCCAAGATCGGCGCCCAGCATCGGCAGCAAAAGACCGGATCCGCTCCGGCAGTCAAAGACCAACTCCGCGTTGGCATCTAAGACCGGCGCCCAGCGTCGGCAGCAAAAGACCGGATCCGCTCCGGTAGTCAAAGACCAACTCCGCGTTGGCATCTAAGACCGGCGCCCAGCGTCGGCATCAAAAGACCGGATCCGCTCGGTAGTCAGACCAACTCCGCGTTGGCATCCAAGACTGGCGCACAGCGTCGGCATCAAAAGACCGGATCCGCTCCAGCAGTCAAAGACCAACTCCGCGTTGGCATCTAAGACCGGCGTCTGGTGTCGGCAGCAAAAGACCGATCCGCTCCGGCAGTCAAAGACCAACTCCGCGTTGGCATCTAAGACCGGCGCCCAGCGTCGGCAGCAAAAGACCGGATCTGCTCCGGCAGTCAAAGACCAACTCCGGCAGTCAAAGACCAACTCTGCGTTGGCATCTAAGACCGGCGCCCAGCATCGGCAGCAAAAGACCGGATCCGCTCCGGCAGTCAAAGACCAACTCCGCGTTGGCATCTAAGACCGGCGCCCAGCATCGGCAGCAAAAGACCGGATCCGCTCCGGTAGTCAGACCAACTCCGCGTTGGCATCCAAGACCGGCGCACAGCATCGGCATCAAAAGACCGGATCCGCTCCGGCAGTCAGACCAACTCCGCGTTGGCATCCAAGACCGGCGCACAGTCGGCATCAAAAGACCGGATCCGCTCCGGCAGTCAAAGACCAACTCCGCGTTGGCATCTAAGACCGGCGTTTGGTGTCGGCAGTAAAAGACCGGATCCGCTCCAGCAGTCAAAGACCAATTCCACGTTGGCATCTAAGACCGGCGCCCAGCGTCGGCAGCAAAAGACCGGATCTGCTCTGGCAGTCAAAGACCAACTCCGCATTGGCATCTAAGACCGGCGCCCAGCGTCGGAAGCAAAAGACCGGATCCGCTCCGGCAGTCAAAGACCAACTCCGCGTTGGCATCTAAGACCGGTGCCCAGCGTCGGCAGCGAAAGACCGGATCCGCTCCGGTGCTCAAAGACCAACTCCGCGTTGGCACCCAATACCGGCGCCCAGCGTCGGCAGCAAAAGACCGGATCCACTCCGGCACTCAAAGACCAACTCTGCGTTGGCACCCAAGATCGGCGCCCAGCGTCGGCTGCAAAAAGATCGGATCCGCTCCGGCAGACAAAGACCAACTCCGCGTTGGCACCTAAGACCGACGCTCAGCGTCGGCCGTAAAACCAACTATGTGTTGGCACCGAGGACCCGCACCTCGCATTTACGATAGCAACTAAAATCCGCGCTACCATCGAATATCTGTTTTGTTGTTGCTTAGGACAACATCACGGTCCTATTTAGCGTAACCTACTATACTTAATCATATCGACTGGCAGTTCACAGCAGTTCGAACAAAGGAAGTAGATCATAATTGAAGGATCAAGATAGATTAAAAATATTCATTGATGATGAAGTTTACAAAATTTTTGACAAGGAGAAAAACAAAAAAGCTGCTAATGGGCATCTGAAGGCGGGGCATCATCCTCGGGGACGTCGTCAGGCTGCAGCTCCTCGATATCTTCCAGGTCATAAAGCTCCTGGACTTTCTTTTTACAATCTTGGAAGCCGACGTCATAAGCTAGCGCCGCTGACTCGGCTACCTCGTCATCGAAGGCTGCGGATTTCTTATAATCCTCTATGACATTGGCCCCCTTCCTTTCCGCCTCGGTGGCTCTTCTTTGGGCCTCCGCCACTACCACCTCCAGATCCACGATTTTAATTATGTGTTGGCGGGTGGCTTCCTTAGCCGCATTGGTCTCGGCAGAGGCAGAACTCAATCGAGTCTTTAGAACACTTACCTCCTGCTCTGCTGCCATCAGTTTCTCTTCGGTCGCCACTAGCTTCTCCTCGGCCGCCATCAGCTTCTCCTCGACCACTTTTTGCTTTTCTTCTGCCACCTGAGCGTTGTCCAGCTCATTGGCAGCGCGACGCTGGGCAACTTCCAGCGCGTATTCAGCTTTTTCGGCTCTAAGCCGAATAACCTCTACCTCACCCGTCAGGGTGGCCCGGGTGTCCTCCAGGGCCATGCCGCCTTTTCTGCTTTGACTTGTAGGGAGACCATCTCCTCCCGCGCCTGTTCAATGGCGGTGTCACTCAGAGTCCAGAGATCTTTCAGGGCGACAAGGGAGTTCAGGGCCTAAAAAAAAAAAAAAAACATCCAGATATAAAGAAAGCAAAAAGGGAAAAGAAAAAGGACGATGATAGTACAAAAACTTACCCAGAGGTGCGCCACCGAGGCTTCACGGAAAAAGGTAACACACCCCTGACCTCGGAGGTACTCTTGCACCTCCGCTACTGAAGCTTCCTCTATGACTCGTGTAGCCCAGCGGCTATGGTTTGCCAGCATTGATTGGAAGGAGGGGTCATACTCCTCCCTTCCCTGGGTGTCGGACCTGCCGAGGCTGATCCCGCCTCGGAGCCTGCCGCATCCGGCCCCTTAGCGGGCAGGGGCGCTTCAGCTGCCACCCCCGTAGGGGGCAATGCTGCAACTGGAGTTTCCGCTATTGCCGCCGGAGCCTTACCCGTTTCTTTAGGCGTGGGAGACGGCGTCTTCCCATCGGGAGATAAATCAAGTAAAATAATTGAAGGAGCCGAGGCTGGAGATTCTTCCTCCGGCGGGCCTTGCTCCACCTCCTTGCCGGCCCTGGCCTTCGCCGCGTCTTCCATGACGGGTTCTTCGGCTTGGGGTTGGGCTGCCTCGCCTATGCGCATGGGCCCCACTGCTTTGGCTTCCTGGGCGTCGACCCCTTTAGTGACGGCCCTTTTGGGGCCGTCCTTCTTCGAGACTTTGGTGCGTAGGGGCTTCACGACTATAGTTCCTCCGGTGTCGGCCATCCCAGCATCGGTCTCTCTGCCACTAACCCTCCCGGCGTCGGCCCTCCTGGGAACCTTGGTGGCAGCCCTCCCTTCGGTAGGGGACACAGTCCCCGCGGCCTTCCTCTTCTTGGCGGCCACCTGCTTAAGCTTGTGCAATGACGGCGCCATCCCTACGCAAGCAAGGGATAGTTAAAAAAAAAAAAAAAAAAAAAGAGAAGGGAGAAGAACAGAGAAGAGAGGCGAGTGGACTAATGCTCACCCTCGAGGGAATTAAGCCGGCACGTTGAAGATTCTTCTCGGCTATCAGCTTATTACACTTAGAAATATCGGCAGTCAGGAGCTGCCCAAATGCCATCCGGTCTCGTGGAAGGATGGAGGCGTCCCTGTTGGCATCGATATTGGGTACCCCCCAGCTTCCACGAACCCCGCTGACGTCCGCGAAGAAAAACTTGTCCTTCCACCCCTTAATGGAGGAAGGAAGGCACAACCTAAGAATCCTATTGGATCTAGGAGTGAAAGACCACCACCCCGACTGTTTGCGCAAGGTATAGAAGCTGCGGAACAAGGAAATGCTAGCCTCTTTGCCCTGCAGATGGCAGAGTACTAAAAAACCAACAATAGTTCGGAAGGAGTTGGGAACTAGTTGGGACGGGGTCAAGGAGTACCTATCTAGAAGATTAAGGATGAAGGGATGAATCGGTAATCGAAGCCCGGCCTTAAAAAAGGCCCCGTACAAGGCAACCCTCCCGGAACGGGAAGAGGTTGCCCTGTCGTTAGGGGTGGGAACGAACAGGTGAAGGTCCGGAGGGAAGCCGTACCTGGCCCTTAAGTTCGCGATGTCCTGGGCAGACAAGGTTGACGCAGTCCCTTCGGGGGACTCCTTGGTAACCCTAGAAGGGCCGGCAACGCCGGCCGGGTTCTAACGGAAGTTTGTCCGCCGGTCGGACGAATCTCGTTGAGGGACGATCGACTGGTCGTGGCTCTAGTGAATGATCAGAAGATGAGGTAGACCATTGGATGGACTGGGATTCAGAAGACTGGGAAGAACCCCCCCAAGAACCGAAATGGAGCAAGAAGGAGAAGAAGCCATGGGAACTAACCTGAGAAGAAAAACGCGAGCCAAAGACAGATCACGGAGAAAACGAATGAAAGACAGAAGCGCTGGCGGACTCAAAAGGGGGCAATGGCGGAAAAAATGGGGAAGATAGGAAGATAAGGGCAATCTGCCATCATGGCGCCATTTCGAAACATCCCCCTCACCGTCCGATCCAACCTCGCGTCCGTCTTCAGTTGGGAGACGTTTCAAAGACTGCCAATACGATAAGCTCGAAAAGACCGGCAAAAGGGGGAGTTAACCTTATCACAATGATTCTGTCCGCCTTTTCGTAACATTGCCCGAGGTAAATCCTTCCTAATCCCAACAAAGGCGAAATAATGACGCGGAAACCGGCCACCTAGAGGATATTCGCACCCCTTTCGCGGATAAATGAACGCTTACCCATCTCAGGGGCGGGGGGGCATCTGATACGGCTGGCCGTTTCCCCTGGAGTATTATTATCTTCTGCACGATTTCGAAAGCAATGATGTGACAACAAAACCCAAAACCACCAGCATCGGTCTTTGGAACCGGCCTCCAGCGTCGGCCTCTTGAGCCAGACAGCCAGCGTCGGCCTCAGAGCCAGACAGCCAACGCCGGCCTCCAGAGCCAGACAGCCAGCGTCGACCTCAGAGCCAGACAGCCAGCGTCGGCCTCAGAGCCAGACAGCCAGCGTCGGCCTCTTGAGCCAGATAGCCAGCATCGGCCTCCAGAGCCAGACCCAGTGTCGGCCACCAGCGCGGCCTCCGGCGTCGGCCTCCAGCGTCGGCCTCTTGAGCCAGACAGCCAGTGTCGGCCACCAGCGCCGGCCCCCAGCGTCGGCCTCCAGCGTCGGCCTCTTGAGCCAAACAGCCAGTGTCGGCCACCAGCGTCGGCCGGCCTCCAGCGTCGGCCCCAGCGTCAGCCATCAGCAGCGGCCTCCAACATTGACCACAGGTGTCGGCCTTAATAATAAATCCCAGTACTGAAGCTTTAGTTTCGGCATCCGGCATTGCCACCCAGCGTCGGCCCCCAGCGTCGACCTTCATACGAGGATTAGTCTTAGGCAACTGACCCCGCGATCTAAGGACTACTGCCGGATAGCTCGGGCGTGTCAGCCTGATCAGCAGTTACCGCTATAAGCGGCCCTTATCCAGCAACAGTCCAACAACCTACCGTTCGATGAAACATCACAACGGAACAGTTCCGACGGTTCCAACAGACCAAGGTATACGGATCCCCAACAGGTATAAAAGGAGGAACCGAACTCCATGCAAAGGGGACTCTCTTTTTCTCTCTCAAAAATAAAACTTGCTGGAGAACAGTTCTACAAAGATTATATCCCTGTTCGACGACTCACTAACTTGGGCGTCGGAGGGTCCCCGCCGGAACCACCGGTCCGGGACTTTTTGCAGGTTCTTGAGGAAAACGGCGGCCTTTTCCAAAGGACCAAGTCTCTTGAAGGAAGACGACGGCCCTTCTACGCACCCAGTGATTCCAGCCTGCCCGACGCAGTGATTCCAGCCTGCCCGACGTTCATCATACATGAGTCGGCCGCAACAAGATTCATGGTCTTCGACCGTTGGTCTCTTTGGCAATCCAATGCTATCTATATCTCGTCTTCAATCGCGCGCATGGCTGCAAGATATCAAGATCTAGCAGCAACAGTCTTATTGGACGCTCATAAGCCAGTAAAACCTCTCTCACCACAAACCTCGGTTTGAGACTTCAATTGAAATAATGATGTCAAGAAGATTCATAATGAGGCTATTAATTGATTAGAAAGGTAATAGCTATTAATTCCTCCAGCATATATAGCCAAAATGCTTACCAAAGAGCCCTCTACTTCGTACAGAAGTTCAAAATTAATTGGGGGGAATCATGAATAATTTTATTTGTCATTTCCTTGTCCCAGATTCATGTTTAGAGTTCTTGTTATTTGCTGCTCTTGCTTGCATTTAATCACATGTGTAACATCCAGAAAATTCTGATCCTTGTGATTTATTAAGAATTATTTTATTGTAAATAATATTTGTATAATATTGAGAATTCCTGATGATTTTACGAGTTGTTGGTCATGTTGGCCACTTGAATAATGCTAGAAGAAAAAAAAATTGTGGTGTATAAAGAAGGCCTTGTAATTTTTTTTGGATTTTTGGAAGGTTTTTAGGCCTTAGAAATATATATATATTTTTTTGGAGCATTTGGACCTAAGGAAGACAGAAAGAGGATTCCTATTAGATGACCAGTTGGGCATCTAATTCTGTTTTGCTTTTTTTGAGATTGAGGTCTCAGTGAGCAATCAATTGGATGCCCAATGGATTGCATTCTAGGAGGACTGGACGTCCAACTGAATGTCCAATTTTGTGATAAGTCAAGATTGAACATCCATTTTTGCATGTGAGTGGGGTTGGACGTCTAATTGGATGTCCTACTTTATCATGAGTGGATCATAAGTGGGTTTTGGACGTCCAACTTTATCATGAGTGGGGGTTGGACATCCAACTTTGTCATGAGTGGATACTGGATGTCCAATTGGACGTCCAACTTTTTGGGAGAAAGTGGTGTTAGGCATCCAAGGGAGGTTAAGCATCCAATTGGATGCCTAATTGTTATATGTTATAAAGGGACACAGGGTATTTAAGAGAAAAAAGAAGAGAAAAGAGAAAGAAGAGAGAAAGGAAAGAAAAGAAAAGAGAGAGGGCACGGCCAGAGGTTCAGCAGCCGTGGAAGGAAAGAAAGGAAAAAGAAAAGAAAAAAGAAAGAGGAAAGAAAGAAGAAGAAGAACAAAAGGAAAAGGGAAGAGCTTGAAGGTCTAGCCAGCTTCTAAGGTAAACTCTAGCTTTCCTAAACTAATATGATGATATCAGATAGATACCCTAAAGGATGAAAGGGTGAAGAAAATAATATAATGTTTGAGGATTGAGCATGCATGTGTGCAGTATTTCAAGGAATCTTTTATGTGCATAATACCCTAATAGTATATGTATTTGTGTGATGGCATAAGTCAAAAAGGTTGTTCTAGAGAGTAGAAACACAAGTGTTGATCCCTTGTTAGGAGAGCTAGCAGCTAAGGTGAGTGGATTCCTTATCTGGCTTGGTGACTATTTTAAAATATGGTATGGATATTTTGCTATGCATTTAAATTATGTCATGATGAGCATAGTGTTTAAAAGGGGATTTTTAAAATATGGGAAATGAGAACTAAACTTATATGTATTTTTATAAAGCATGAGTTTTTTTTTTAAAAAAAGAATAAATGTATTGCATGCCTTATTATATAGTATGAAATTGCTCAGAAAAACTTGAGTTGGGAAAGAACCTGAGTGTTAATCAGAGATATTAACTTTAGGAGAGTGTGAGCTTCCTAGAAGAATAAATATGAATCTAGGAAAAGAATATGAGTTGTATAAAAGAATCTGAGTACAAGGAGAGGGCATGAATTAGAGAAAAGAAGTTAAGATTGGAAAAGAAACTTGAGTTCTATAACAAAAGCTTGAAATAGAAGAAAGTATGTTTGATTTGTTCATAAAAGGGTATAAATATGGAAAAGAATTTGTAATTTATAAAGGAATATGATTGTAAGGACAAAAGGGCAAGAAATGAGGAAAAGAAAATGAGATTTAGAAAAGTACATGGAATACATAGAAAGAACATAGATCGTAGGAAAGATCATGAGCTGTACAAAAGAATATAAAATTGAGGTAAAAGCCTGAGTTAAGAAAAGAATATAAGTTTCATTCCAAGGACATCAAATAGAAGGAAGAATATGAGTTTGATAATAAATAAATAAAAATTGGGGAAAGAATTTATAGATTATAAGAGAGCATCAATGAGAGAAAAAATGCATGAAAGTTGGGTAAAGAGTATAAGTTTCATAAAGAAGCATGAGGTAGAGGAAAGAATATGAGTTTCATAAAAGAACATGAGATTGAGGTAAAAGCTTGGGTTGAGGAAAGAATATGAGTTTGCGAAAAAGGACTTGGGTGTCGTAACAGAATTCAAATATGAAGAAAAACCATGAATTCCATAAAAAGAACATGAGAATTAGGACAAAGCATGAAATGAGTAAAGAATTTAAAAGAGAAAAAAAGTATAAGCTGAGCAAAGATCATGAACTGAGGTAAAAATACATGTTCAAGAAAGGTTTATGGGTTCATAACAGAGTATAAATTTGGTGAAAAGGAAAAGAAATCCTGGAGGCATATTATATCAATTTAAAGAGAGCCTGAGTGTAAGGCATGATTTGGAAGAAAGTTTGAGTGCATGTTATATGTATAGCATAACATGAAGTTAAAGCAGTAATAAAAGCATGAATTTCAAGAAAAATGAAAGGTTTATAGCTTATTGAAAGCAAAGCATGAACTAATAGCTTGAATTAAAGTGTAACAGAAGGTTTAGAGATGATATAAATTAGAAAGGCATGCATGGGCTGTATACACACATATATATACATATACATACACACACACACACATATATATATATATATAATATAATATATATATATAATGAAATATGAGCCTAAGCCTGGTTTTTAAAGCATGAATTGAGCATGTATTTAAAGCATGGGTATTCAACATGTTTTTATAGCTTGAGTTCTTAGCATGTGTTTAAAACATGGGTTTTCGGCATATGTTTAAAGCATGGGCTGAGCATGTGTTTAAAGCAAAATATTTGAGCATGAGTTTTTGATACATGGGTTTCAGATGCATACATGGCATATATGCATCGTAAAATATTAAAAAAAAATATGTTTTGATGCATGGATCATATAGAGCATCGAGCAACTATAGGGCTGATCATCCTGTAGTTTGTGCCGTAGCATAAGCATTGCACACTACTAAACCAGCAGTATCTCCTTGCGATTCGATTGTACAATGATCCCGGAGTCATGGGTGAGTACAAGCTAGACCAAGCCTAGTGGGGTAGGTTGAAAGCAGCCCGTAGGGCGGTAGGGGCCAAAGAATCATAGCTCATTGTTGAGCTGATTACTATATGGCCCATGGGGGTACAGAGATTAGCCTAGAGAAGGGGCAAAAAGAGGAGGCTCAAGGAAAAAGGGCAGGCACTAATTTTAGTGATCCGCATGAGTAATGAGGGATGCCACAAAGTGCGGGGATCCATTGAAATCAACAAACACCTTATGAGAGTACACCTATAGGAGGGCGACTATAGGGTGGTACCTCAGAGGCTTTACACATAGCCCAGCATCATGAAGTTTTAAAATTTTGCATTGGTTTTAAAAGGCCAGTGGGCAAAAATTTTATCCCTGTGGGGATTAAAAAGAAAATGAATGAAAAAAAGCTGGGCTATCAAAAAGAGTTATATGTTTTAATGTTTTAAAAGAAATACAATGCATATGGTTTTAATACAAATGGTTTCTTTTTCATGGGGGAAAAATAATTGATACAGTATTTTAAATGGTTGATTTATTATTGCAAGCATAAGCTATATGTGGTCTTCTCTATTATCTTGTACAATAGTATACATTATATGTATCCATGCTATACAGTATTAAAAAGGTTTGAAATGGTGATTTTGTTCTCATGTTCCCCATGGTTAGATGGTTATCCAGTCATTGAGACTTCGGTTTCACCCCTCTATGGTTAATATTTTTATTACAGATTAGTAAGATGATTGGTAGGACTAGGCGGTTGGCCTAAGCTTTAGTTTCAGTCTGGATTGGTGCCTGTAAAATTGTAATATTTGTTAGATTGAAAATTTTTGAAGTGGATGTAAAGCTATCTTGAGGCTTATATGTATATGTGGATGGATGTGTTCATGTATATTTATGTATATGTATGTGTATACAGTTGAGACTCTGTGATGTATCATGGACCCACATGAAATGAAATAAAAGATATGTTTTTTGAAGAAAATTATGAGTATAATCTGTATATTAGTGTGATTCATGTGTCACTTGTGAACGTGGTCTTTTATCTGTCTGAGGATGATGCAGAAAATTTTTATCCGAGCAGGGTTATATAAAATTGTGATTTGTGGTTATGATGAAATGCATGGATGAAATGAATAGGTATAAGAAAAAGTTTTTATCCAAATAGATTTTGAGCTGGTAATTTATGATAATTAGATAAGTTTACTAATACTTTATGATGTACAACATAAAGGCTAGTAGAACTACCATATTTGTCGAAAAAGGAGTGCTGACAACATATTTCAAAACTAATGTGGTTTTACGTTATACTCTTGTCGACGGTTGTAAAACTTAGTCATAAAATTGAAAGGCTGCGTTAATAAATTGCATTGTGTTATCTCATAATGAAAATGGCAAGTAGATATTATTATTAGGTCTGAGATACGTTGTTGGTTGGATCCTAGTCTTATCCATATGAGTCTTTGTTGATGTATGTTGGTTTCTTCATTAGGCATTCATCGATGTGACATGCATCAAACAGGAAGAATCACACCAATGTGCCCTTGATATCTCCTCAACGTCATATTCCTGTAATGGCCAATCTATATTTAATCATTTTTGTCAAAATTTTTGACCAATACAATAAAACAATAATACTAAAAGTAATTTTTGGTGTAAATTCTGTACTACTTTTACTTTCTAGAATTATTGTCGTTTATCCATATCTCCTAATTTTATTAAGTTCATGCATGAGATATTTTATATGTCCATCCTAAGTTAAATTAGTTCATTTTGGAACAAGATTCTTCTAGCTTTACACTAACCTTTCTTTTGTTTCCAACATCTTCTTTAGTTTATATAAATTTCCTTATCAAGGTGTTTATATGGTTGATAATTTAATCTTTGTTTGATGTATGAGTCTTCAAATGAAACAACAACTGATTCTTTATGCATGCTTAAATTTTTTTTTTTCATTAGGTGTAAAAAAAATTAAGCGAAATTGCTATAACCATGGAGTTAAATATTTACATTTATACTTTAAACACAACATGTGTAAATTGTCATGATCAAAATGCACTCGTATTTATTAAACTACAAAACTTAATTTTTGTTAAGTATCAAAATATTTATGTCAGCTAAGACATTTTCAGTGTTGGCCTTTTCATGTCTTTGAATCTTTCTATTATTACTATATAATCTAAATTTCTATAATTACTATGTTCTTGATCAACTAAGTGGAAAGATTGAACTAACTTTATATCACTCACCAAGTATAGATCCATAATTAACATGACAATATGTTATCAAAAAATAAAATAAAATAAATTAACATGACAATATATATAACTAAAGACAAATATTAAATTCCTAATTATATAAGTATTTTTAAAGTTTTCAACATATCAAATTATCTTGACATCCCATAAAATATATGATCAGCATGACCTAATACCTATCTTTAGTGAATATTATCTACACAAGATATTTTTCATTCATATTTTCTTTTTTCTTTAGGTTTTTTTTCTATATTATCTTGTTCTCTACTCCATTCATTATAAGTGTCCTTCGTTACCATAGAAATTATATTATATATCGATAAAATGATTTACATGACATGAGTCGCTAAATATCACATTATATTTTCTTAAGATACATTCTTAAGGTTACAATTAGCTCAGGAGTTCTTTCACTACCTTATAAAGCATAAATTTATTTGGTGTCACATTATTACTTCATGAATCATATGATGCATGCTATAGCATGAAGAGTTGAAAATATATTTTTCTATTGCAAGATAAAAATAAAATTTAATATCCCATATTTGTTTACCAAAAGAAGAAAAGCATAGAATTTAATTATTTAAAATAACATATTAACTTGCACAATCAAATGAGTTATTTTAATAGAGAATGGGATTGACTAATAAGATCTAAGTGAGGTTACTACTTATAACAATCAATCAACCTTCTATATTAATCTTTTCATAATATGATAAGGATATATTTTCTATAAAGATATAGTTTCTATGATTCTTTTCTATTAAAACCAATATATTGGGATGCCAAACACTAACTAATGAGATGAAAATTATGTTACAAAACCATCCATGTCTATTAAAAAAATTAAGGGTATTATTCTCTTTAGTATTTCAAGTGTCCTCTTTTTCTCTCTCTATGCATGCATGTGCACGTGCACATACACATACATACATGCATACATGTATGCATGTATATATAAACATATATGCATATATACACACATATATATAAGTAGTATCTGTCAGCGCTCCCTTCCATCTGGGACAACCGATAACAAACCTGTGCACCTGCTAGCCTTAGCCTTTGTAGCTCTTCATAAATACCTAGGAAACTCCAACGGATTATCATAAGAGGCAAACACTCAAAACACATCATGTTAAAAATTTTTCATCATCTGTTCATATATACATACACATCACCACAATACTAATTCAACATTTTACATCATCCTGCTCAAATAATATTTTTTCTGTGACATCCTCAGGCAGTTTATTAGATCACATTCACAATCGACAAAAATCCACAAATACACATATTATACTCATAATTTTCTTCAAAATACAAAGTTTTCTTTCATTTCAAAAGAATTTATGATACATCACCAAATCTTACTATACACATATACATATACATACACACGGAAGTCACCCTAACTAACTCAATATACAAAGCTATTATTTATATACTCTTGCATTCAAGCAAGCTTCACTAGCTAAAGGTTCGGTCCTGCTAATCTTTTAATCCTGCCAAACAGGCTCACTAATCTAAAAATAAAATATCAATCATAGAGGGGTAAGACCTAAGTCCTAGTGACTAGATAACCATTTAACCTGAAAAATTGAGAACCACATCACCATATCAAAATATAATAAGCACGTATAGCATGAGTAAACATAAAATACACATTTAGACATGATATTGAAAAACATAAAATGTAGCTTATTCTTTAAATAATATACATCTGTAACTGAAATATCATACAAGTATTTTTTTCATTGGAAAACATCTCTATACATGGATAAATACACCTTTTTGAAATGATAAAACATAACTTGTAATTTAGCTTATGCTTGCAACAATATACCAATACTAAAATACTCTATGAATAATTTTTTCACTAAAAAATAACTCATTTATATAAAAATCCATACATGATGCATTACATTATAAAACATATACATTCTTTTCATATAGCCTAGACTTTCTTTATTCATTTCTCTGATCCCCACTGGAACTACCATGACCATTGGCATTACTTTTACAAACTAATCTTCACTGGGATATTGTTTGCCCACTGGCATCTCTTTTTAAAACTCATCCCTACTGGGATATTGCTTGGCTCACTGGGCCCTTTTATTTAAACTCAATGCATGCTTTTCAATATTGGCCCTCCATGCCTCTTTTTAAAACTCTTCCCCACTAGGAATATATTTGGCCCACCGGTCTTTTTAAAACCAAATGCAAGTATTTTTCAAAATTTTATGATATTGGGCTGTGTGTGAAACACTACAAGAGATTTTAAATATTGCGACGCCCAAATGCGTCGCAATTGCGTCGCTAAACATGATATTGCGATGCAATTGCGACGCAACGAGGGCGTCGCTCAACTGTCCGTCGCAATACCTTTTGTCGCAATTGCGTCGCAATATTGCGACTCTCTGCGACGCTCTTGCGATGCTCTTGCGATGCCACATTGCGTCGCAATATTGCGACGCATGCAAATGCGTCGCTAAATTTAAAAATAAATTTAGTTAGGAAAAAAATTATTAAATATTGCGACGCACTAAATTGGGTCGCAAAATTGCGACTCATCCAGATGCGTCGTAATATTTAATAATAATAATTTTGATATAATAGCGACGCAATTTTAGTCGCTAATGCGTCGCAAATAAAATTATTTTAAAATATTGCGATGCAAATAATTGCATCGCAATATTTTAAAATAATTTTAAGATAAAATAGCGACTCAATTGTAGTCGCTAATGCGTCGCTAATAAATTTATTTTTAAATTATTGCGATGCCAGGTCATTGCATCGTAATATTTAATAATAATTTTAAAAATATTAGCGATCCAATATCAGTCGCTAATGCGTCACAAATTTTGTTTTTAAAAATATTTAAATGATTAAAAATTAAAATGGTTAATTCAATTTTGCTAAATCAAAATATTGATATAAACATTTTTCACTCAATCCACACAATAATATTTCAAAAAATAATTTATATATTAAAATTTTGAAGTTTTTAACATAAAAAAAAAAAAAAATACATCAAGAATCTGAACGATCACGTGGAGGCTGTGGAGGCTGAAGACTCTGCGACAAGCGGCTAACCATATCCCGCAAATAATGCATCTCATCTCGCATGTCTGCAACCTCCTGATCCCGGCCTCGCATACGATCCTCAAAATCCTGCTCGACCTCCTGGCAAATCTCCTCTGCAATAGATCTGCGAAGCTCCTATAAACGCTCGGGAGGAAGATCAGCAGGAACTCGCGAGCTGGAGGCCTGATGGGGAAAAAATGTAGAAGCTCTAGTGCCCATACCATAGACCCTGCGGTCTCGTGGCTGGGCACCAACAGCCTCCAAAAACACACGTCGACTCTCCTCTGCTGAGAGTTCGACGGGCGTCTCCCCATCAGTAGAGTCGACCTGCGATGCCTGGGAGCGAAGCTCCTCGACTCGTGTCTTGAAATTATGAAATCAACAATAAATGAGTTAATAAATTTCTCAAATAAAATTTTAGAAATTAAACAGATACTAATAAATCTAATTTCTTACCGCAACCTCCCGTGATCGCGTGTCGACCCAGGAGCCGTCCCTCCTGGTGTGTGTCGCCCTGAATAGACGAAACTCACCAGGATCTCCGCCCTCCTGCTCAGTCTATAACAATAAAAAAAAATGATATTAATACAAATATTTATAAATAACTAAAATAGTAATTAAAATATTTATGTTTTCTTACCATACGCGTCTGTGCTCCTGAATCGAAATGGAGCCCGAAGTATGACGGGAGAGACCCATGCCAGGACCGCCCTTCTCAGATCGGCGGTTCGTGCTGGCTGATGCGGACCTCCTGCGCCAGCCATCGGACTCCCAGGCCTGCTGCCACTCGTGCCAAATACCCTCTGGCACGTGTGCAGGACGCTGACCCGATGACCTCCAACGATGAAGCATGTCGGAGTATCGGCGTCGCGTCAGAGCCTCCCATGCTGCCCTAATGGCATCATGGGTGGCAGGATCCCACGTAAACTTTTTCTGCATTAAAATAAACAGTTAGTTTCTGAATTTATTAACTTTAAAGAATTATATATCACTGATAAATTGTATTTAATAAGTTTACCTGAAACTCAAAAAAATAAAACTCCCTCGTGGCTGGCGATACGTGGCGCCAATCGTAGCCACTGGGATCTGCACGCCTCTGAAAAACGGCGCTGATGTGGCTGGAGACATGATGCTGCTCAATGAATCTGTTAAAAAAATGCAAGTTTATAAGTAAATGACTTAAAAATATAAAAAATATTTTTTACTATATACTTACATCCCCTGAGCATCAAGTCGAAGTACAGTGCGGCCGCCGATCGCGGAAGAACTCTCGGAGGTCTGTGCCGATCGGCTGGATGGTAATACTGGTGCAGAGATCGAAGGCTACGCCTCTGCTGGAGATCCAAACTCTCCATCTCCGACGCTCATGTGATCTGATCTCGCAGGATCCAAACTACGTCTCTGCTCACCCAAACTGTCGTCGGTAGATCTACCTCTGCCCCTCATACTGAAAATACTAAAGATTCACACAATTAAATTACGATTAATGATTGACTATGTAAGAATTTAACACTTATAAAAAAAGTTAAATTTTAAAAAACCTTTATGTTTAATCGGTGTCATTTGTTTCGTGAAATGTTGGTTCAACATCCGATGCCGTATCGGATTGCGAATCAGTTTCATTATCATCGGAAGGAAACCGAACATTTGCATCCGCAATTTCTTGGACATCACCATTTGGATCTCTAAGTGATGTTTCAGGAGCCCTTGTGTCGTCCTCAATTGCATGCATTTCCATCTCATCCTCTTGAAATGCAGGGCACTCGGCTGATTGACTTGATGAACTCTCCTCTAATACGATTGTTGAACGTGGGACGATTTTAGAAACGGCCCACCAATCTCGCTTGTCGTTGCGCAAACTTGGATATCCGCAGTAAAAGACTTGCTGAGCTTGGGATGCAAGGATGAATGGGTCATATTTCTGCAATCTTCGTCGATGGTTCACTTCAACCAAATTATAGTCGTTATGAACCCTTTTGCCCACAGGAACTATCGGATCGAACCAATCACAACGAAACAATACGGTTCGTTTCATAGGCCAACCGGGATATTCAACTTCAACCACCTCTACTAACTTTCCATAATAATCCTGCATATTTGCTCCAACACTTTCTCCTTTTACACACACGCCCCAGTTCTGCGTGCCTCTTGAAGCTGCTAATCGTTCAATCTGAAATTTGTACCCATTACAAAATAGCCAGTAGAGGTTGTTACGGTCTTCAATGGCCATTGCGATAGACATTTAATGAAAATATTGTCGGTTGTCGACCATGGACCGTTGACCTATAAATTAATAAGCTATTGACATCCAATTCAAAAAATAAAGCCATTATCGAAATTGATTGAGTGATACTACTCACAAATTCATAAAACCAGTAAGCAAACTCCGTTTCTAATTTCTGCCCAATTGCAACTTGACTGATGTCGGGATTCATCTGTCGTTGTCTATCACAAAACATCCTTATGGGAAAAAGGATGAAAACTACTGTTAGAAATTAAATATTATGGTATATTATATAAATTTAAATTTTCAATTTAGCATTGAAGTATACACTTACTCAATATATGGATCGACTTCTCGACAGTTCATTAGGATGTAATAATGTGCTGCATTTATACTCCATATCGCTAAGATTTCTTGACTTCTGCCCCCAAATGAACGGCCGATAGCTTTAAAAATTGATATTCTACCGTCATTAGCTTCTGCTTCGTCCACACATACGTCATCGTTACGACCATGATTTCGGCTCCTCGTGTGGACGTGACCCTCAAAGTAATGCGAGGCAAAAGCTGAAACTTCTTCGACCAAGTGTGCATTGCATATAGAACCTTCAACCCTTGCCTTATTACGCACATTATTTTTTAACTTCTTAAGATACCTATATGTAAAGTTGCAACAAAAAATTAACGAATTTTTCAAGCAATGAAATAATATTTGAAATGTCAACATATCTTAATGATGTATATATTTACCTCTCGAAAGGATACATCCAGCGATACTGCACGGGACCAGCTATGCTCGCTTCGTATGGCAAGTGAACCGGTAAATGCTCCATTGAGTCAAAAAAACTGGGAGGAAATATTCGCTCAAGCTTGCATAAAATAATTGGAATTTCCTCCTCAAGCCTTGCCATGGATGCAGAAGTAATGACTGCGGCAGATAACTCCTTGAAGAATAAGCTGAGCTCCGTAATTGCCTTCCAGACATGTTGCGGAAGCAACTCACGAAAAGCTATAGGTAATAATCGTTGCATGAAAACATGGCAGTCGTGGCTCTTCATGCCGAACAACTTGAGCTTATGCATGTCCACACACCTACCGATATTTGAGGCATAACCATCTGGAAATTTTAACCCTCTAAGCCAGTTACATAAAACTTCTCGTGAATTTCTGTCAAGAGTGTAACATGCTTTAGGATAGGTCCCATCGGCACTCCTTCTCAAATCACCTCTTCTGCAGTACTGATTAAGTTCTTCTCTTGACTTTGCAGTATCTTTTTTTTCCCGGGATGTTTAGCACCGTGTTAAATATGTTATCAAAGAAATTTTTCTCGATATGCATAACATCCAAGTTGTGCCGGATGAGATTTGTGCTCCAATAAGGCAAATCCCAAAATATACTTCGCTTCTTCCAGTTATGTTCTTTACATATACGGCTATTTATTCTATCTGCATCCGGTTCCCATGCATACATCAACCCCAAATGCTCTATAGAATCAAATAGATCCGTGCCGGACCTAACCGGTTCGGCAAATTTTGTGACTGCTTTGTTCTTCCGGAAGGCGATCAAGTTACGCCTGTAAGGATGATTTGGGGGCAAGAACTTCCTATGGTTATCAAACCATGACTGCTTACCACTCTTCTGCAATGTAAATGCATCCGAATCATACATGCAATGAGGGCATGCCAGACGTCCAGCAGTGCTCCAACCAGACAACATTGCATATGCCGGGAAATCACTTATTGTCCACATCAAAGCAGCTCTCATGATGAAATTCTGTTTCATAGAAATGTCGTAGGCTATGACTCCTGTTTCCCACAACATTTTCAATTCAGCCACCAACGGTTGCAGAAAGACATCAATCTTTTCCTTTGGATTTGATGGTCCTGGAACCAAAACGGTTAAAAACATTGCAGTATCTTTCATGCACTTCCACGAAGGAAGGTTATATACAGTCAGTATCACAGGCCAACATGAATACTGTTGCCCCGCTTAACCAAATGGTTGGAAGCCATCGGTACAAAGACCTAATCTCACATTCCTTATATCTTCAGCGAAATCAGGATGATTTTCATTGAAATGCTTCCAAGCCTTTGAATCTGATGGATGCCGCATTTCATCCTCTTTAGATTCATGTTCGGCATGCCATCTCATATCAGCAGCTGTTGCCTCAGATCTGTATAATCTCTGCAGGCGTGGGGTAAGAGGAAAGTAATGCATCCTCTTGTAAGGCACACTTTTCCTCCTACTTGTACTGGCTCCTCCTTCGCTGTTTTTGTACGTCGATTGCCCACTTACACCATCTCAGCTCTGAGTCTTCACCCCAAAATATCATACAATTGTTCAAGCAACAATCGATCTTATTTACTGGGAGCCCAAGCCCACGCAACAACTTCTTTGTTGCGTAAAAACTGTCTGCCGCAACATTGTCATTTGGCAAAATTTCTTTGATTAACCCAGCTACAGAATTGAACGCCTTTTCTGATAATCGATGTTCTGCTTAATATTCAACATTCAAGCAGCTGTAGACAACTGGGAATGACCCTCACAATCAGGATACAATTCTTGATTTGCAACACGCAACATATCATAAAATTGCTGTGCATCTGGATTTGGTTCTTCCATAAATGTATTCTGATTGAATTCATTACCCGATGCATTCATCACCATTTGTTCATATGTGTTTAAATTCACAAATGGTTCATCTACGGGAATTGACTCTTGTTGGCCTATAACTGCTGCTGCAATATCCTCTGGTTCACCATGACAGTACCAAACATAGTAATCAGGAACAAACCCCTTCTTACACAAATGCACCTTAACAGTTTCCACATCTCTGTAGGCTTTATTCTAACACCTGTGGAAGTTGCATAAGCACCTAATCCTAGGGCCATCCATCCAGTCAGGTTGGCTACATGCAAATGCGATAAATTCTTCCAATCCATTCAGAAAATCTGGATTAAGCAAGTCATCTTTTATCTTTGCATACATCCACGAGCGAGCCCCGCTCATTTTTGACCGACTTATACAAAGTCTGGTAAATCATTAAAGGAAACCACAAAATAAAACTATATTAGTATTACTAAATATATAACTAAATTATTTCTTGGTCACAACTAAGGTTAATAACAACCATTTAAATCATTTATAACTAAACCAATTTTCTTTTAGGCAACTAAGGTCCCTACCATGCAAGGGCGAGCCACGGCTATGATCCTTGGCGTGCTAGCAAGGACCGAGGCACAGGTTCATGGCTAATGGTAGGGCTTGAGTTCGGGTCGGGCCGCAAGGCGGTCCGTTTAATCATGAGACTTCACAAGCATTCAAGTGTCTTAAATTAATTCTACCTTCACTCCATGTCTATAAGGTAAGGCCCTATCCCATTCAAGAATATTTTTTGTGATATGTTATTCTGCTATTAATTATCATCGATCGGTTACATTAAAATTTCGGCAGCATTTCCCCATATGTTCTCCTAAATGTGTGGTATATAAGCCACACTAGGAGAACGTATGAGCAAATACAAACCAAAATCTCACCCAACGATGATTAATAGCAGACTAACATATCGCAAGAAATATTCCCAAACTGTCCACCAGGACAATTTGAGAATTTGCAAGACTAAGGCTTACAAATTCTCAAACGGGTCTAAAGGTTATAGTGCTGTGATTAATAGTATGGAAGTCCGAAGACAATCGAACTTATGCTTGTTATTCTTAACTTCTTGTGAATTATACATGTAATCACTGACTTTTTAAGATTATTGTGTCGAATACAAATGTTTGTGAAGACTAAAATATAAATCATTGAAACTACTAATTTGTTGCTAGAAATTAAATAATATTACAACAAGACTTTCTATTTAGCATTACATAATTTAATGCATCATTTAGTTTGCAGCAGAATGTAAATAATCAAGACATAACAATTGTAAATAAGTACAAATGCACAAATATTATTGCATAAATATTCTACTTAAATTAATTATTGCATAAACATTATGCAAATTAAATAATAATACAACAAGACTTTCTATCTAGCATTACAAATATTATTGCATAATCAAGACATAACAATCAGTCTATCCAAAGAGCTCCGTGGCCCCCCCTAACTATTTTTTTTTTTGGACTGCGGCCTGGCCACCGTGGCCGTGGCCGGAGAAGACAAAGGGGGGGGGCCTGTTACCATTTTTTTTTTTTTGATAGTGGCCTGGCCACCGTGGCCAGGCCCCTGCCGGCCACGGCAGCAGCCGTGGCCGGAGAAGACAAAATGGGGGGCGGGGTTTCCCCACCCCCCTGTTACAAATTTTTTTTTTTTGTGACAGTGGCCTGGCCACCGTGGCCAGGCCACTGCCGGCCACGGCAGCGGCCGTGGTCGGAGAAGACAAAATGGGGGTGGGGAAGGTTTCCCCACCCCCCTGTAAATTTTTTTTTTTTTTTGTGACAGTGGCCTGGCCACCGTGGCCAGGCCCCTGCTGCCATGGCCGCCTTGTCCGGCCGCGGCCACGGCCGTGGCTGGAGAAGACAAAATGGGGGGGGGGTTCCCCCCCCCCCGCCCTTGTTACAATTTTTTTTTGTGACAGTGGCCTGGCCACCGTGGCCAAGCCACTGCCGGCCACAGCAGCGGCCGTGGCCGGAGAAGACAAAATGGGGGTGGGGAAGGTTTCCCCACCCCCTGTTACAAATTTTTTTTTTTTTGTGACAGTGGCCTGGCCACCGTGGCCAGGCCACTGCCGGCCACGGCAGCGGCCGTGGCTGGAGAAGACGGCCATGGCAGCGGCCGTGGCCGGAGAAGACAGCAAGGCACGGCCGTGGCCGGAGAAGACAAAATGGGGGTGGTGGGGAAGGTTTCCCCACCCCCTTAAAAAAAATATTTTTTTTTATCACAGTGGCCTGGCCACCGTGGCCAGGCCACTGCCGGCCACGGCAGCATCCGTGGCCGCCTTGTCCGACCGCGGCCACGGCCGTGGCCGGAGAAGAAAAAAAGGGGGGGGGCGGGGGGTTTCCCCCCCTGTTACCAAATGTTTTTTTTTTTTTACAGTGGCCTGGCCACCGTGGCCAGGCCACTGCCGGCCACGGCAGCGGCCGTGGCCGGAGAAGACGGCCACGGTCTTGGCCGTGGCCGGAGGGAAATTATTACCAAAAAATTTTTTGTTAGAGGGTGGGGGGGCTTACCTCGGTCGAGAGGAGACACTGGAGTTGGAGGAGAACGCCGGGGAGCCGGAGCACCAGAGGGGGGGAGCCGGAGCAGCGAACGGTGGGAGCCAGAATTTTTTTGGGGAGGGCGGCAGCTAGGTCAAGACGGGGAAGAAGAAGAAGAGAAGGCCGGTGTATATAAGTAATTAGCGACGCAATAAATTGCGTCGCTAATTGGTCGCAATATTTTTTTTAAATTTATTATGTATTAGCGACGCATTAATGCGTCGCTAATCCATCGTTAATTTGACTTTATTATAATTTTATGAAAAAATAGCGACGCAAATAATTGCGTCGCTAACTTGGCACCAATGTCCGGTGGGAAAAATTATTTTTATTTTCTAGGAATTGCATCGCTAAGGCGTCGCAATATTTTTTAATATTTTTAATTGATTAAAATAATAATTTATTACAATAATTGTAACGCAAACAGTGCGTCGCAATAATTTTTAAATATTTATAAATGATAATATTTATAATTTATGATAATAATTGCGATGCAATTTTGCGTCGTAATATTTTTTAATATTTTTAATTAGATATATTTATTTAAAAAATTGCGACAAATATGCATCGCAATATTATATTTCTTTTATTTATTAATACTGATAAAAATCATATTTACTTAAAATAATTGCGATGCATATTTTGTCGCAATATTTGTTTATTTTTTTTCTAAAATGCGTCGCTACGGCGTCGCAATAATTTTTTAATATTTATAAATGATAATATTTATAATTAATTTTAATAATTGCAATGCAAAATTGCATCGCAATATATTTTATAAACTTTTTAATTACATATATTTATTTAAAAAACATTGCGACGTAACTTATGCGTCGCAATATTATTATTCTTTTATTTATTAATACTGAAAAAAATTATACTTACTAAAAATAATTGTGATGCATACATTGCGTCACAATATTTGTTTATTTTTTTCCTAAAATGTGTCGCTATGGCGTCGCAAAATTTTTTAAATATTTATAAATGATAATATTTATAATTTATGATGATAATTGCGATGTCGTTTTGCATCGCAATATTTTTTTAATATTTTTAATTAGATATATTTATTTAAAAAATATTGCGACACAATTATGCATCGCAATATTATATTTCTTTTATTTATTAATACTGATAAAAATTATATTTACTAAAAATAATTGCGACGCATACATTGCGTCGCAATATTTGTTTATTTTTTCTTCTAAAATGCGTCGCTATGGTGTCGCAATAATTGTTTAATATTTTTTTTAAACTTTTTCATAACTTTTTTTTGAGTAATTATAAATGATCCGACGGTTGCGATCGATCCAAGCCATGATCGATCCCGGTCGGCGACGATCGACGGTTGCGATCGATCCAAGCCATGATCGATCCCGTCGGCGATGACCTATCTCGGACCGTGGAGATTGATCGGATCGGCGATGATCCGATGGTTGCGATCGATCCAAGCCATGATCGATCCCAGTCGGCGTCGACCTATCTTGGACCGTCGCGATCGATCGGATCGGCGACGATCCAATGGTTGCGATCGATCCAAGCCATGATCGATCCCGGTCGGCGATAATCCGACGGTTGCGATCGATCCAATACATGATCGATCCCGTTCGGCGATGATCCGACGGTTGCGATCAATCCAAGCCATGATTGATCCTGGTCGGCGACGATCCGACGGTTGCGATCGATCCAAGCCATGATCGATCCCGGTCGGCGATGACCTATCTCGGACCGTGGCGATCGATCGGATCGGCGACGATCCGACGGTTGCGATCGATCCAAGCCATGATCGATCCCGATCGGTGTCGACCTATCTCGGACCATCGCGATCGATCAGATCGGCAACGATCTGACGATTGCGATCGATCCAAGCCATGATCGATCCCAGTCGGCGATAATCTGATGGTTGCGTCGATCCAAGCCATGATCGATCCCGTTCGGCGATGATCCGATAGTTGCGATCGATCCAAGCCATGATCGATCCCGGTCGGCGATGACCTATCTCGGACCATGGTGATCGATCGGATCGGTGATGATCCGACGTTGCAATCGATCCAAGCCATGATCGATCCCGGTCGGAGAGTATGCGACGGTTGCGATCGATCCAAGCCACGACCGATCCTGGACCGTTGCGATCAGTCCAAGATCGCTGGCGATCCGACGGTTATGATCGATCCAAGCCCTGATCCCGATCGTCCATGACCGATCTAGGACCATGGCGATCGGACCGATCGGCGTCAATCCGACGGTTGCCATCGATCCAAGCCCTGATCCTGATCCACCATGACCGATCTCGGACCACGGCGATCGATCCGACGATTGCGATCGATCCAAGCCCTGATCCCGATCGGCCACGACCGATCCCGGACCGTTGCGATCGGTCCGAGATCGCTGACGATCCGACGGTTGCGATTGATCCAAGCCCTGATCCCGATCGGCCACGACTGATCTCGGACCGTGGCGATAGGTCTGATCGATGATCCGATGGTTGCGATCGATCCAAGCCCTGATCCCGATCGTCCATGACCGATCTCGGACCGTGGCGATCACACCGATCGGCGATGATCCGACGGTTGCCATCGATCCAAGCCCTGATCGATCCCGGTCAGCGATGAACAATCTCGAACCGTCGCGATCGATCCGATAGGCGACAATCCGATGGTTGCGATTGATCCAAGCCGTGATCCCGATCGGCAACCACCGATCTTGGACCGTAGTGATCGGTCCGATCGGCGACGATCCGACGGTTGCGATCGATCCAAGCCCTCATCCCGATCGACCATGACCGATCCCAGACCGATGCGATTGGTCCGAGATCGCTGACGATCCGACAGTTGCGATCGATCCAAGCCCTGATCCCGATCGGCCACGACCGATCTCGGACCATGGCGATCGGTCCGATCGGCGATGATCCGACGGTTGCGATCGATCCAAGCCCTTATTCCGATCGGTCATGATTGATTTTGGATCGATCGCTATTTAACATAATTAATTTTTTTAAAAACATTGCGACGCAAAGGGTTACGTCGTAATTTTTTAATATGATAATTATATTATATAAAAATTAATTTTATTTATAATAATTACGATGCAACAAGTGCGTCGCTAAATTAAAACATAATTTTCCTAATTTGTTGGTTTATTGCGTCGCTAATTCGTCGCTATTTAACATAATTAATTTTTAAAAACATTGCAACGCACTGTGTTGCATCGCAATTATTTTTCTTATATTTATACTTTATAAAAATTAATTTTATTTAAAATAATTTTTTCTAATTTTTTGGTTTATTGCGTCGCTATTTAATATATTTAATTTTTTTTAAAATTGCAACGCACTGAGTTGCGTCGCAATATTTTTTTCTAATATTTATACTTTATAAAATTTAATTTTATTTAAATTATTTGCGACGCAATTGGTATGTCACTAAATTAAAAATAATTTTTTAATTTTTTAGTTTATTGCATCGCTAATGCGTCGCTATTTAATATATTTAATTTTTTTAAAAACATTGCGACACTGAGTTGTATCATAATATTTTTTTATAATATTTATAATTTATAAAATTTAATTTTATTTAAATTATTTGCGATGCAATTGGTGCGTCGCTAAATTAAAAATAATTTTTTTAATTTTTTGGTTTATTGCGTCGCTAATGCGTCGCTATTTAATATATTTAATTTTTAAAAAACATTGCGACGCACTGAGTTGCATCGCAATATTTTTTTCTAATATTTATATTTTATAAAATTTAATTTCATTTAAATTATTTACGATGCAATTGGTGCGTCGCTAAATTAAAAATAATTTTTCTAATTTTTTGGTTTATTGCGTCGCTAATGCATCGCTATTTAACATATTTAATTCTTTTAAAAATATTACGACGCATTGAGTTGCGTCGCAATATTTTTTTTCTGATATTTATATTTTATAAAAAATTAATTTAAAAATATGGCGACGCATTATTTGCGTCGCTAAATAAAAAATTAATTTTTTTTTAATTTTTTGGTTTATTGAGTCGCTAATGCGTCGCTAATTGCATCGCAATATTTTGTTGTCACAGAGGCGTCGCAAAGTGGTCGCAATTTAGCGACGCATAATTGCGTCGCTAAATTTGCGTCGCTATTTCAGTATTTTCTTGTAGTGAGAAAATGTTTCATCGTAGTTTATACCATAACGTTGACAATACCCCTTGGCAACCAGATGGGCTTTATAGGTCTCTCTACCTGCCCATCTGCGCCTCTTTTCCTTTTGAAAATCCATTTGCACCCAATGGGTTTTATCCCCTCGGATGGATCAACCAATGTCCATACATTGATGATTTCCATAGACTCCATTTTGGACTTCATGGCTTCTTACCATTTCTTAGAATCAAACCTCTGCATTGCATCCATATAGGTGATAGGATCCTCATTGTTCTCATCGAGTTCAATAGGTTCGTCATCTCGGACCAAGAAATAGTACTATCTGTCCGATTGATGTAGTGCCCTACTAGATCTCCTTAATGGTTCTTGTATGGGCTCTGGGTTTGATTTAATCAAATCTGCTTCTATATTATCTTTTAAGTGTGTTGATTTTTCTTCTTGTTGAACTTCACTAAGTTCAACCTTAGTAGCTTTAGTTCCCTCACCAAAAAACCCCTTTTCTAAAAAGATAGCCCTAAGACTGATGAACAACTTTTATTCTTCAGGCCAGTAAAAGTAGTACCCCTTAGACTCTTTTGGATACCCTACAAATAGGCACCGATCAGACCTAGGTCCAAGTTTATCTGTTTTCAAATGTTTAACATAAGCCGGGTAGCCCTAGACCCGAAGGTGTGAGAGTATCGGCTTACGCTCAGTCCATATCTCATATGGTATTTTGTTAATGGACTTACTTGGAACCCTATTTAAAAGGTAACATGCTGACTTTAAAGCATAACCCCAAAAGAAGATCGGTAGAGAAGCAAAGCCCATTATGGATCGAACCATGTCTAACAAGGTTCGATTCCTCCTTTCAGACACTCCATTTAACTGAGGTGTCCCTGGAGGTGTCCATTGAGAGAGAATCCCATTCTCCTCAAGATAATGTCAGAAACTCACTAAAAATATATTCACCACCTCGATCTGATCGAAGGGTTTTGATAAACTTTTCAGTTTATTTTTTACTTTATTACGATATCGTTTGAACATTTTAATAAATCGGCTTCCTCTCAGATAAGCATAGACCCAACGGCGCCTTCAAAAACCGTGAGGTACAAATATAATATCTCTCCAGGCTTCGTATTGTTTAGAAGAGGTGGTAAACCGAGGTATCTTTTGAGATCCTCAAAGGATTTTTGGTAGTCCGAAGTCCACTAAAAATTTTTAGCCGACCGAAGTGCCTGGAAGAAGGGCAAACATCTCTCAGCTGACCGAGCAACAAAGCGGTTGAAGGCCGCTATTCTTTCGGTAAGGCGCTGCACCTCCTTGACTGACCCTGGATGTGCCATTTGTTACAGAGCTTGAATTTTCTGTAGATTTTCCTTAATGCCTCGTTGAGAGACCATAAAGCCCAAGAATTTTCTCGAGTTGACTCCGAAGGCACATTTGGTTGGATTAAGCTTTATTTGATACTTTCAAAGTGTGGCGAAGCTTTCTGTAAGATCATCAATGTGCTGGGATGCCTCTTTGCTTTTAACCAGTATGTCATCAACATAAGCCTCCATGTTTCGATCAATTTGTTCTTTAAAGACTTTATTAACCAGCCTCTGGTATGTTAAGCCTGCATTTTTTAAATCAAAAGGCATGACTCGGTAACAGTAGATACTTTGGTCGGTTATGAAGGCGATCTTTTTCTCATTCTCGGGTGCCATATGAATTTGATTATAGCCCGAATAGGCATCCATGAAGGTCAGCATCTGGTGGCCCAAAGTATCATCCATAAATAGGTCAATCCGAGACAGAGAAAAACTATCCTTCGGGCAAGCCTTGTTGAGGTCTGTGAAGTCGATATAAATTCTCTATTTGCTATTCGACTTCTTCACCATGACAACATTCGCTAGCCAGTCGGGATAATTCACTTTTCGAATGAAGTTGGCTTTAATGAGCTTACCTTCCTCCTCTTCAATAGCTTTTTGACGCTCGAAGGCAAAGATTCTCTTTTTCTGCTTGATTGGCCAAAATGCCTTGTCCACATTGAGGTGATGGACGAGGACATCTGGGCTGATCCTCGGCATGTCTAAAGCAGACCAAGCGAAGACGTCAGCATTTTTTCGAAGGAATTCGATCAAATCCTGCCAAGGCTTTCCTTTCAGTTATGATCCGATCCTTATGGTTCGGTTGGGCCAAGCTTCATCAAGTGGTACCTCCTCAAGTTCCTCAGCTAGTTCTTCTCGTTGCTTGGCAAAGTCTTCTCGATCATCCAACCTGTTAACCTCGGGCTTTCAAGACTGAAGGTCGGCAACGAAGCAGTATCATGCCACAGCTTGCTCGAACAATTCCCACTCCCCATTCGGTGGAGAACTTCATGGCGAGATGAGGAATAGAGATAACAGCTTTGAGGGATATCTGTCCTGGTCTGCCAAAGATGGCGTTATAGGGGGACCGAAGCTTGGTCACCAGAAAGTCCGTGTGAACAGTGGCTATGCTGGGCCAAGTGCCTGCTTGTACCACCAAGGTGATAACCCTCTCGGGGATAATGGCATCGCCAGTAAAACCCACTAGGGTGGAGTCTATGGTTTGAAGGTTTTTAACTCGCAATTTCATCCTCACAAAGGCATCAAAGTATAAAATATTAATAGAGCTTCCACTATCAATCAAAATACGGTGAACATCATAGTCATTCATGTTAAGATATACAACCAGAGCAATCATGCAGGTATTGTATCTCCCCAAAGTCCTCATCAGAAAAAGAAAGCTCACCAGTCCATGCCTTCTTTGATGGATTTTCTTCTTCATCTGGCTGAGTCAACGAGGAGTCGATTGTCGCTATCATATTAACATTACCAACAACCGGTGGGTTCGACGGAGGAGGTTGGCGAGGTTCAGGTTGACGGTCTTCTCCATTGTTCATCTCGAAAGCTCTTCTAAACTGGTCCAGTCTGCCCCATCAGATGAGTTGCTCAATCTCATTCCAAAGTAGCGAGCACTCCTCAGTGTCATGCCCGTGGTCCTGGTGAAATTGATAATACTTGGCCATATCCCTCCGGACCCCATTCCCTTGGAGAGGTGGCGGCCAAGGGATCTGGCACTCGATCTTCATTAGGATTTGCACTCTTGGTGCAATGAGTGGGGTGTACTGATTGAACCTCTGGGCTGGGCTCCAGGTATGATCCCTGGATGGTTGCGGAAGAACTCTCTAACGGCGAGGTGGGCTGGCATGGCGGAGGGGTCGATTCTTCTCTGAACCCTTGGCCTTTTTTCTCCTTAATTGCTTAGTCCGAGCTGACCTCCACGACTCCTCAAATCTGGCATACTTGTCCGCCAGGGCCATCATATCGGAGAGGCTCTTCGGATATTTAACCTCCAGGGCCAGATAGAAGTCACCCTCCTTCGATACTCCATCTGCTAAGGCAGACATTGCCACCTCATGATTAAGGTGATCTACTTTCAGCATGGCCTTGTTGAATCGATCGAGGTAATTCTTCAGGAATTCCCCCTCCCACTGCTTGACCTCGGAGAGAGAATAGATCTCCATCAATGACGATGGCTGTTGACGAATTGGCTAATGAATAGGCTGCTCAGCTCATCAAAAGAATTGATGGAATTTGGCTTCAGGCTGTTGAACCAACTTCGGCGGATCCCACAAGTATAGAGGGGAAGGCTCTACATAGGATCGCATCCGACACTCCATGGAACATCATGATGGATCGAAAGCTGCTTAGATGGTCATCGGGATCGGTGGACCCATGGTATGGTTCAATGATGGGAAGCTTAACATAAGGAGGGATCACTTCCTGCATGATCTCCTTGGAGAAGGGGATACCCTGCTCCGCTTTCGATTCGGGAGGAGGGACCTGCCTGACAGCATTTAGCTCCTGGCGCCACTCTCGATGCATCCTCTGCATCTATCGTCGGATCCTCTCATCTTGGGTGGTAGGGGAGACTGGCCGAGGAGAATACGATAACAGCATCGAGTCATGGCGGGATGACACATGGGAGAGAGAGAGAACTCGCCGAGATCTAAGCGGGCTCTTCCTTTTGGCCTTCTGCGGTGTTGGCTTAGTTCCTTTGGGTCACTGAAGATGGCCCGCGACCTTGGACTGGTTGGAAAAGAGATCATCGGTAGAGCGAGGGCAGTAGCTCTATCAGGGAGTTGCGGGGCAGGGGCGACCGGACAAAGAGCCTCATGGAGCCTTTGGACCAGTTGTATAAGAGCTTGCACTTGTTGTACCAATACAACAAACTGATTCTGGGCCACCATGGTCGCTAGTGGTGAGGGAGTCTCGGCTGGTGGCGGTAATGGAGGCGTTGCATTGTTTGAAGGATTAGGCCTCTGGGAGGCAGTCTGATCATATGCATCAGAGGTAGCTCTTCTTCGATTAGCCATTGAAGGGTTGTTCTTCTGGATCCAAGCCTTGTCTCCTTGATTACAAGTTTATGGGACTTGAGGCCCTTCCTCTAGCGTCAATCTGTTGCTGCAAAATCCGTTCTCCAACTCGGGTGCGGTCCAACTCTGGATCTGGACGTCAATCTCTCGCCCAGACAGAACCTGCAAGACAATCCTCGCGCAGAGTATCGGGGATGGCCCTCTGCGGAAGACCCTTTGACGCTCAAGTCAGTAGAGATTCATAGCAAGCAGATATGAGGAGAAGGCTCTCGCAGAAGAGTCCCTCAAGAATGGCTTCTCTGGGAGCCGGGGGAGCTCTGCTCGAGCTTTAATGGAGTTTTTTCTCAGTGAAAGAGTGAGCATACCTAGAAGACTTTAGGATAGAGAATATATATAGGTTGCCAAGGTGATGGCAGATAACTACCTGACTCCTTGGGCATGTCACCGGGGGTTTGAAACCATCATGATTCGAATCTGATTCGAATCAAGTTTGTTATGAGGCTGGTAGCTTTCGAATATGGTTAGTTAAAGAATCAATGGTCAGAGAGCCTAGCTGGTGCTTTGAGATTCGGTGACTCATAGGCTCTAGGTCACGTTTGACTTTTTCCCTCCATTTGAGGTAGTTGGGGATCCACGTGATTAGAATCTTGTTGAATTATTATGGATTTGAATTTTTTCGCACTTGGTTCCGCATAGGTTTAGGGGTACCTTGGTCTGGCCGAGGCATGAGAATAGCTCGGTCTTGCCAAGGCACAAGAATTGCTCGATTTTGCCGAGGCACGAGAACAGTCGGTCTTGTCGAGGCACGAGAATAGCTCGGTCTTGCCGAGGCACAAGAATAGCTCGGTCTTGCTTAGGCATATCGGCTTTATTCTTTTTCGGATGTAATAGCTGGCGGATTAAAAATCAAAGGTAATCTCGACCTTTTTGTCGTGTGCATGAATATTGACGTGATGATAATTTTATCCCTCATCAAACTTGAAGGAGAGATCTAGTAGTCCATGCATCTTAGCTTGGGGTGTTGCATCCTAACGCAGGTCATCCTTCTTTTATTGTTTTGATTATGATGACGCGATCTTATATTCCGCATGAATCGCGCCCAATCCTGCATGGAACTTGACGTCATAGATGCCACTTAAAAAGGTAACAATTTAGCAGTTGCTACTGCTGTTATTATTGTTATAATAAATATTATGATTATTTTGTAAAATTTTTAGTAGATATTAGTTTTTCCTTTAAGAAGATTGCTAAGCAAAGTCTCACTGCAAGCCAGAGCTTTGGCTGAGGTGGAAAGCAGACTTAATAGAGTTAACTTAGCGTGTTCATAAGCAAGATTTAAAGAATATGGTAGTCGAGTAGTAGGAGATGGATTTTTTCCACTGCTAAAGATGAGATCAAAAATAAATAAATAAATAAATAATACCACAAGTCAATGCTATTTCCTTGATTATCGTTAGAAATTCAAATTTTCCTATTCTTTCTAGCAAGATCTTTTCTGAAACAAAATGATGGGTGGCATTTTCCTATTCTTTCTTCACTTGGATTGGATTAGTTGTATTATTATTCCATGTATCATGTATATATATCTAGCACGACCTGGCTTTGGTTGAGCTTGTTTTTATTATTTTTATGAGCTATAAAGAACTGAATCAATATTAGTATCTATATAAACCATGCATGCATCTTTAGAGAAGCCATGAAGGGGTTGTAGATTTGATTGCTTAGCTTTGCGGTATCGATAATTGGCTGGTCATATATATGGATTGTGGCAGCTTTGCAGCCACTTGACAACTAGTGTTGTAAGCTTGTCGCCTCTTGTATTTGTGGTGCTACGTGTGCCGCTCCATGAAAGCCAACTACGAGTGGACCGACGGGATAACCAGTTGCCACATTACTATGAAGAGAACTCAGGCAAAAGTAACTGCATTCTTTGGGAATCTAATCGAATTCAAAAAGAATATTTAAATTTTGACTAAGAACTCAATTGCTTCCAAATAATTTGCACCACAGATCTTCAAGATTTAGCTAAGATTGATCAGAGAAAAAGTGCAATTTAGGAATATTTTTAGTCATTGGCTAGCTATTGTGTGTTGGTGCATACTGCGGCTCTGTTGCGAGTTCGTTTAGGGCTTAATGCTCGCAGTTTACCCAAACCTCATTTTATGTCCTATGGAAAGGAAATGAAAAAAAAAAAAGGCTTGATTTGTTTAAAGATACAATAATATTTTCACGATATTAATGGCCTATGTTTTTCGTGGCCAAAATATTCCAATAATTACAAGGGCCAGAACAACAAGAATTGCAATCAACATGATAAGAGTCACAATCCACTTGATAGCAGTTCTTCCCTCGATGTTATTTGCCCTAGTACTTCTCCCTTGCTTTCCTAACCAGCCACCTTTCTTTAGCAAATATATGACGAGCCGGATACATACACAAATGAGGGTGATCTCTAAGACTGCGACCCAAAAGCGAGCAAAGACACAGCGAATGATCTTTGACTTCGGATAGCTAGGTTACAGCTGAGATGTGAGGGCATTTATTAAAACTATGGCTTGTATTGACTTCTTTGAGCATGACAAAGCTGAAGGCCTGGTTTGTATGGGCTTTTATGTAGACCCAGGTCAGTCCTCTTAGCCTATTTTCGTACGGAAAAAGATTTGCTGCACCGTCCTCTAGTGCAGCAACTATGCACTAGCCGCATGGATTAGCCACCCGTTCGCCCATGCTTGCAGTGCACGATAAGGCCCATTGGGCCACCACAAACGTATGGGCGGCCAATCCGTATGATCGGTGCGCGCTTACTGTACCGAAGGACGGTGCAGCAAGACTTTTCCTTTTATATGTAGGCTTGATCAATCCAAACTCTAGTCCATTGGCATTGATTGCAACGTAGGCATAGCTTCTATAGTTAGCCCAATCTTTGAAATTAGAGAAGAAAAAAGTTCTTTTGCATTGCATGCGGTGCACGCGTTGATTGGCCCCACTCATGTGCGGCCATGCATGTGGTACGGAAAAGATCAAAAATGTTTTTATGCATGCATGGCCATATGCACATGCAGCCAATCACCGTACTCAATGCGCACATTCTGCACCGTATATATTAACTAGGTCTGTTTTTTTACTTTAGTCATAAGATCGAAACTTGAAGCGTTGAAATTGGAATCGAGGACAACGACAAAGATACTGATAGTGGGGGTGTGGGGGACAAAGCAGTTGTAGCAACGTAAAAGGGCATATCGTGAAATTTGAAATTCTTCAATTTGAATATCCCATTTAAAATTTTTTATTGGATCTATCATTGGTTCTGAGAAAAATATATAGTGCCATCCTGTTTGGACTTCGAAAGATGATTAATGGGTATATTGAATATCCGATTTGAAATTCTCCATTGGATCCATCATTGGTCTGGAAAAAAATATAGTACCATTCTGTTTGGACTTGAAAGATGATTAATGGATATATTGAATATCCAGTTTGGATCCATCATATTGGTCCTAAAAAAAACTATAGTGTCGTCCTGTTTGTATTTGAAAGATGATTAATGAGTATATTGAATAGCTAGTTTGAAATTCTCCATTCGATCCGTCATTAGTCCTAAAAAATATAGTGCCATCCTATTTGTATTTGAAAGATGATTAATAGGTATATTAAATATTCAATTTGAAATTCTTCATTGGATTCATCGTTGGTCTTGAGAAAAATATACTGCCAGTCTTGTTTGGACTTGAGAGATGATTAATAGTTATATTGAACCTTTTTATTACTTATCAATGTCTTTGCTCATGTAAACAGTGCATCATTGCAAGTGGTTACACGTATAGCAGTCGTTTGAAGATGGAATGGTTGATCGAGAGTGTGGCTGATTGAGAATTGGTCGGCTCGCCCCCTCATAAATGCCAAATAGAATTTGGCATACTTGCCCTTGCTTAAACTTGTCCATCAGCTCCGCGTTTAATCAAGCATTTGAAAATTCAAAATGCATGGGCCTGGTTAGCTATAGAAAATGTTGTGGTTTGTGGTCTCCAAAGTTTCTTCTCCATTTATAATTTTTTTAAAAAAATAAAAAATACATTCATTTATTAAAAGAAAAAATAATTGAAAAATAAAAAAGGTGGCGGTATAGTGAATAGTATAAATATTAGTGACAATAGTGATCGATGGATAATGAAGGTATTATAGCGGATGGTAGAGAATGTGGCTTGGATATAGTAACTATGATGATGAATGATGGTGGTGGTGGAGGTAATGGTGCACGTTGAAGGTATAACAATGATGGTAGATGCGGTGGAGTAGTCAGGAGCATAGTCAGATATTTTCTTTTAAGAATAGAACTATATTATAGTTTTTTGATTTATGCAATAACATAAATACAAAAAATATTAAAGAAACAAATAAAACCTAAAAAACTTTTTGAATGGTTGGACTTCAAGAAAATCAAACCTAAAAAAGTACTCTACTTTGGAGGCTCAAAAAATAATACAAACAAATAGTTAGATTTTATCCAAGACTTAACCTTTTGCTGCATATGATATGATACACTTCTTCTAAGAATACTAAAAAGGCTATTTTTTGAAGTTTGAGATGAGAAACAATAATTAGTTTTACTATTTTTTATACTTTAGCTATATTTTTGTTAATATGTTACTTAGATATTGTATAAGTAAAAAATAATCAATTACCAATATCACATTGAATCAAACAATAAATTTATGTACTATTTAAATTTTGATGAAATATAAAATTATTTTTTCTTGTAGAAATGTAAATCTAATTTCATCATATTATTTCTATTATATATTATAATACTTCAAGGATTACAATTTCATTATCATTTTGTCCCACACCTTCAAGGATTGAGTTGTCTTCAGGCTCAAGGTAGGAAAGTAGCTTACATATATCCTATTTTATTGAATCACTAGGTAAAGTAATCAAGCAAGTCAAAATTTTCTTCAAATTTTTCCTCACCTTAATTTTGAAAATAACTTTGAACCTTTTAATATTTTTTGTATCAAATGCTTGAGTTAGTCTTGCTTAGTAACAAATATTATATTTCGCGGTATTGAGCAATTCTAACTACCAAGCATTTTAACTTCCTCGATACCAAGCATCTTTAATCTCCTTGATATTGAGAATTTAGTTGCTTTATTTATATTTTCAAAAAAATCATTCACTTAATTATGAATTAATTTATTTAAAAAAATTTATCATTCATTTCATCAAATAATTTAATGTTACTAGATTGCCATGATGAGATATAATTATTCCTTTATTTATGATGAAATGAAGATGCTATGAAGGCCGAGTTAAAATTATTGATTTCATCTCATATAAGTTGGTTGCTCATATAATTTAATATTGCTCCAACTCAAGTTCTTTCCAATCCATGGAAATTAGTGGTTGGATTTTTTTTCTTAACTTTCTTTCGTAAGTTCCTTTTTCAATTTCTTTGTTTGGACATCTTTTTTTACTCTTAAAGAATGTCCTCAAGAATGAGGATTGTGGTATTTCTCTATTTGTCGTGGGCCAAAAAAACTTTTAAAAGGGTTCTTTCTTCCATCCATCCATGGATGAAAGAGTAATTTTATTTTTGTGCCTTTTAAAATTTGACCAATAAAGCTCATCTTCTTTCGCCTACCGAAGAAAGCGTGATTGTCTTAGTAAAGAGAGATTTCTTGAGGTTAGAGAAGTTTCTGTTGAAGGAAGCATTAGTTTTAGCTAATTTAAGTACAAGGTTAGGTTGGATAAGAGGAAGAAAGTTGAGTGATTTTCTTTAAAAAACCTACTAAGAAAATTAGGATCCTATGCAGTATACCATAAAGTATGTTGCACATCCCATTGGATATGGGGTTAATATTTTTTTAATTTAGTTTGGTAGTAGCGCCTCTGCTTGCACTGAACAATTATCCGAATAATTATCCCTCCTTAGATTTAAAAAAAAGAACCTTTTGAATATTCATTTTTTTTAAAAAAATGAATATTTAATATTTTAAAATTTATTCATAAATAATTATTCCTGACTGAAGGTTCTGATTTCGCCATTAAAGCACTATCATTGATAAATAGCTGAAAACACATGACTAATCCTTTTGGTTTTGACATACCAATTTCGTAAGAAAAAACTAATGAAGAAAATATGGAATGAAATAAATATTTTTGACACCTTTCTTCTTATAAATTTTATAAAAGAATTAAAAATCTGGGGTTTAACAATTATGAACATTAAAAAATGGACTATTCATTGCACAAAAATATAAAGATATTTATTCATAACCAATCTGTTCAACATAAGTCTTAAATATTATTCTCGCTTACCACCTTACGATCCGCTAATCTGCTGCTTAAATTGCCAAGGAAAAAAAAAAAAAAAGAAAACTAAAACTTTAGTATTTTCAGTATGACGGGCAGAGGTAGATCTACCGACGACATACGGAGTGAGCAGGGACGTAGCCCTACTGCATCAGATCATATGAGCTTCGGAGATGGAGAGTTCGGATCTCCACACATCGCATAACCTTCGATCTCTTCAGCAGTCGGCGGTGATCCTGCATTGGTATTACCATCCAGTCGATCGGCGCATACCTCCGAGAGTTCTTCCACCATCGGCCTCACCGTACTTCGACTTGATGCTCATGGGCTGTAAGTATATACTAATTAAAAATATATGTTTATGTTTTTAAGTCAATTACTTATAAACATGCATTTTTTTAATAGATTTTTTGAGCAGCATCATGTATCCAGCCATATCAGCGCTGTATTTCAGAGGCGTGCAGATCCCAGTGGCTACGATTGGCGCCACGTATCTCCAGCCACGAGGGAGTTTTATTTTTCTGAGTTTCAGGTAAACTTATTAAATACAATTTATCACTGATATAAAATTTCTTAATCTTAATAAATTCTGAAACTAACTGTTTATTTTAATGCAGAAAAAGTTTACGTGGGACCTTGCCAGCCATGATGCCATTAGGGCAGCATGGGAGGCTCTTACGGGACGCCGATACTCCGACATGCTTCATCGTTGGAGGTCATCGGGTCAGCGTCCTGCGCATGTGCCAGAGGGTGTTTGGCACGAATGGCAGTAGGCCTGGCAGTTCGATGGCTGGCGCAGGAGGTCCGCATCAGCCAGCATGAACCGCCAATCCGAGAACGGCGGTCCTGGCACGGGTCTCTCCTGCCATACTTCGGGCTCTATTTCGATTCAGAAGCACAGACGCCATATGGTAAGAAAATATAAATAATTTAATTAATCATTTAATTATTTACAAATATTTGTATTAATATCAATTTTTTATTGTTATAGTCTGAGCAGGAGGGCGGAGATCCTGGTGAGTTTTGTCTATTCAGGGCGACACACACCAGGAGGGACGGTTCCTGGGTCGACACGCGATCACGGAGGTTGCGGTAAGAAATTAGCTTTATGTAGTATCTATTTAATTTTTAAAATTTTATTTCGAGAAATTTATTAACTCATTTATTGTTGATTTTATAATTTAAAGACACGAATCGAGGAGCTTCGCTCTCAGGCATCGCAGGTCGACTCCACTGATGGGGAGACGTCCGTCGAACTCTCAGCAGAGAAGAGTCGGCGTGTTTTTTGGAGGCTATTGGTGCCCAGCCACGAGACCACAGGGTCTATGGTTTGGGCACTATAGCATCCTTATATTTTCCCTATTAGGCCTCCAGCTCGCGATTTTCTGGTGATATTCCTGCCGAGCGTTTAGACGACATTCGGAGATCTATTGCGGAGGAGGTTCAGTAGGACGTTCGTCAGAAGGTTCGGCAGGAGGTTCGACAGGAGGTCGAGCACGAGTTCGAGCAGCGTATGCGAGGCCGGGATCAGGAGCTTGCAGATATGCGAGATCAGATGCATCATTTGCAGGATATGTTAGCCGCTTGTCGCAGGGTCTCCAGCCTCCATATGATCGCTCAGATTCTTAATGTATTTTTTTTTCTTTTTATATATTGTACATGAAAACTTCAAAATTTTAATATATGAATTATTTTTGGAAATTGAATGATTATTGTTTGGATCAATATGAGTGAAGAATGTTTCTATCAATATTTAAATGTAACGAAATTGTATTAATCATTTTAATTTTTAATATTTTATTTTTTTAAAAAAATTTAATTAGCAACGCATTAGCGACTGAAATTGCATCGCTAATATTTTTAAAATATTATTATTAAATATTACGACGCAATGACCTGGCATCGCAATAATTTAAAAAAAAATTAATAGCGACGCATTAGCGACTCAAATTGCATCGCTATTATCTCTAAAATATTATTATTAAATATTGCGACGCAATGACCTTTCGTTGCAATATTTTTTAAAAAAATTTTTAGCGATGCATTAGCGACTCAAATTGCGTCGCTATTATATCTAAAATATTATTATTAAATATTACGACGCAATTGAATGCGTCAATATTTAATAATAATTTTAAAATATTAAAAATTAGTTTTAAATTTAGCAACGCATCTGGATGCGTCGCAATATTACGACTCATTGTTGCGTCGCAGAGAGTCGTAATATTGCGATGCAATTGCGATAAATTTAGATTGCAACGAACATCTGAGCGACGCCGTCATTGTGTCGCTATTGCGTCGTAATAGCATGTTTAGCGACGCAATTGCGACGCATTTGGGCGTCGCAATATTTTTTTCCCCTTGTAGTGTATATAGTGCCGTTCTGTTTGTATTTGAAAGATAATTAATAGGTATATTAAATATTCAGTTTGAAATTGTTCGCTGGCTTCATCATTGGTCATGAAAAAAATATAATGCCAGTCTTGTTTGGACTTGAAAGATGATTAATAGTTATATTGAACCTTTTTATTACTTAAGAATGTTTTTGCTTGCGTAACGATGCAAGCATTACAACCGGTTAAGCATATAGCGATCGTTTGAAGATGGAATGACTGATCAAGAGCACGAATGATTAAGAATCGATCGATTCACCCCCCTCATGGATACTAATTGGAATTTAGCTTGGAAGCCATCAGCTTGTCTTATCATACTAACTTGCCCTTGCTCAAACTCAGTCCATCAGCTCTGCGTTTAATCAAGCATTTGAAAATTTGACAAGCATGGGCCTACTTAGCTGTAGAAATGTTGTGGTTTGTGATCTCCAAAGTTTCTTCTTCATTTGTGATTTTTTCAAGGAAAGATATAAAAATAAATTCATTTATTAAAAGAAAATTTTGATTTAAAAATACAAAAAGTGGTGGTGTGGTGGATAGTATAGACTTTAGTGACAGTACTAATGGGTAATAAAGGTATTATAGTGGATGGTAGAGAATATGGCTTAGATGATAGTAGTGATGAATGATGGTGGTGGTGGAGGTAATGTTGCATGTTGTAGGTATAACAAGGATGGTAGATGTAGTGGAGTGGTCAATAGCAAAGTCAGATATTTTCTTTTAAGAACATAATTATATTACATTTTTTTGATTTATAAAATAATATAAATACAAAAAATATTAAATAAATAAACAAAACCTAAAAAACTTTTTGAATAATTGGACATCAAAAAAATCAAACCTAAAAAAATACTCCACCTTGAAGGCTCAAAAAATAATGCAAACAAACGGTTAGACTTTACCCAAGACTTAACCTTTTGCTGCATATGATATGATACACTTCTTCTAAGAATAATTTTTGAAGTTTTAGATAAGAAACAATAATTAGTTCTACTTTTTCTTTACTTCAGCTATATTTTTGTTAATATGTTACTAAAATATTGTAAAAGTAAAAAACAATCAATTACAAACTATCACATTGAATCAAACAATAAATTTAAGCACTATTTAAATTTTGATGAAATATAAAACTATTTTTTTATTGTATCTAATGTAAATCTGATTTCATCATATCATTTCTATTATTATTATAATACTTCAAGGATTACAATATCATTATCATTTTGTCCCACACCTTCATGGATTGAGTTTGTCTTCAAGCTCAAGGTAGGAAAGTAGCTTACATATAAATTGTATTATCATTTAGATATGTCCCATTTTATTGATTCATTGGGTAAAGTAATCAAGCAAGTCAAAATTTTCTTCAATTTTTTCCTCACCTTAATTTTGCAAATAACTTTGAACCTTTTTAAGATTTTTTGTATCAAATGCTTGAGTTACTCTTGCTTAAACAAATGTTATATTCCTCGGCATTGAGCAATTCTAACTACCAAGCATTTTAACTTCCTCGGTACCAAGCATATTTAACTTCCTTGATATTGAGCATTTAGTTGCTTTATTTATATTTTAAGAAAAAAATCATTCACTTAATTATGAATTAATTTATTTAAAATATTTTTATCATTCATTTCATCAAATAATTTAATGTCACTGGATTGCCATGATGAGATATAATTATTCCTTCATTTATGATGAAATAAAGATATTCTAAAGGCTAGGTTAAAATTATTGATTTCTTCTCATATAAATTGGTTGCTCATATTTTAATATTGCTCCAACTCAAGTTCTTCCCAATTCGTGGAGATTAGTGGTTAGATTTTTTTTCTCTTAACTTTCTTTCATAAGTTCCTTTTTCAATTTTTTTTGTTTGGACATCTTTTTTTTACTCTTAAAGAATATCCTAAGAATGAGGATTGTGGTATTTCTCTATTTGTCGTGGGCAAAAACAACTTTTAAAAGGGGTCTTTCTTCCATCCATCCATGGATGAAAGAGTAATTTCATTTTCAAGTCAGTATCACCGGTTCTTTTAAATTCAACTAACAATAGCCTAACAATAGAGCCAATAAAGCCCATCTTCTTTCACTTACTGAAGAAGGCATGATTTGTTGAGGTTGGAGAAGCTTCTCTTTGAGGAAGCATATATTAGTTTTAGCTAATTTAAGTATAGCTGTATTGGGTTAGGTTGGATAAGAGGAAGAAAGTTGGAGTGATTTTCTCAAAGAGACCTACTAGGAAAATTAGGATCCTCTACAGTACACTATAACATTAGATGAGCAGCTAATATTTTTTAATTTAGTTTGATAGTAGCGCATGCTTGTACCGAACAATTATCCTTCCTTAGATTTAATATAGAATCCTTTGAATATTTAATTATTTTTTTAAAAAAATTAAATATTTAATATTTTAAAGAGTATTCACAAATAATTATTCCTGACTAAGGTTCTGATTTCGCCGTTAGAGCACCATCAACGATAACTAGCTGAAACACATGACTAATCCTTTTAATTTTAAGAAACCAATTTCATAAGAAAAAACTAATAAAGAAACGAATGAAATAATATTTTCACTCCTTTCTTCTTATAAATTTTATAAAAGAATTGAAAATCTAGGGTTTAACAACGATGAACATTAAAAGATGATAAAAAGATATTATTCATAACCAATCTGTACGATCCGCTAATCTTTTGCTTAAATTGCCAAGGAAAAAAAAAAAAAACAAAGAAAACTTAAACTAAAACTCTAGCACAAACTTGGAGTAATCCAGATTGGTGGCTGCCGAGTTAAGAGAGCATGGCAAGGAAAGGTTGGCAGGGTAACGTGGCAGTCGCTGATAATAGAGTCTTAACTACGATGATAATAGAGTCTGGAGTTTGATATTATTTTTTTTTTCCTTAATTAGATTGCTAAGCAAAATCTAGCACTTTGCACGAAAGCAGACTTAATTAATATGGTAGCCGACACTGCGTTTATATACTTTTTTTTTTTTTCCTTACCGGTTCTTTCGTGCCTATCATGCTAACCTAACAAACTCACGCATGACTTGGTTCACACACTACTACCACGTGTCATAAACCTAGTTAGTCCATATCGGTTTGATATTGGGTTTCAACCAGCCCTAGGCCCTATCTCTAATGTTAGTTCTACAACATCACAGTGACTAGTTCACATGTCACACATCATACCATCTTCTCACATCTATGCATAGATAACATAGCCATCCGTAATATCATCCCACAACATATTGTATACCAAAGCTATGCATAAATCTCATACACTTCATAAATCATCTATATCATAAAACCAAAAAAAGCATAATATTTGGTATGCCACAACCATAAGCCAAATGCCATTGCAAAAGATATATCATATATGTATAGCAATATCGTACTAATAATTATCCCTCCTTAGATTTTTTTAAAAAATTGAATATTTAATATTTTAAAATTTATTCATAAATAATTATTCCTGACTGAAGGTTCTGATTTCGCCATTAAAGCACTATCATTGATAAATAGCTGAAAACACATGACTACTAATCCTTTTGGTTTTGACATACCAATTTCGTAAGAAAAAACTAATGAAGAAAATATGGAATGAAATAAATATTTTCGACACCTTTCTTCTTATAAATTTTATAAAAGAATTAAAAATCTGGGGTTTAACAACGATGAACATTAAAAAATGGACTATTCATTGCACAAAAATATAAAGATATTTATTCATAACCAATCTGTTCAACATAAATCTTAAATATTATTCTCGCTTACCACCTTACGATCCGCTAATCTGCTGCTTAAATTGCCAAGGAAAAAAAAAAAAAAAACAAAGAAAACTAAAACTAAAACCAAAACCAAAACTCTAACACAAACTTGGAGTAATCCAGATTTGTGGCTGCCGAGTTAAGAGAGCATTGCAAGGAAAGGTTGGCAGTCGCTCGATAGGGCAACATGGCAGTCGCTCTGTGATCCGATCGTGGAGGTTGAATATGCCCAAATCTCGTTTCCGGTTCGGAAAATCATAGTCATCAATAAAATAGATGCAGTTCTTTCTGCTGCAGCCAAGAAACTCGGTCGAATGATTTTCCCCCAAGAAAATAACCCGGTCACCCAAGTTGTTTGCCACGATAAGCTTTGGCCCTCCGTCCAGATTAAACCTCAAAACATTGAACTCTCGCGTATGAAGAAATTGATACTGAATAACAAGCAAGAGCTTCCCCCCGGACTCCACCAGATAATTCTGATCAGTAAACAGGCAGGGGACCCGGCAATAATGAAAGATCGTTTTGGCCGAATCCACATCATGTTCGAGTAGAAACCCGCCGCTATCGAAGATGTAAAATTTTCCATTGCAAAACGCTACGTCATAAATGCAGACGCTTCGATCGATCAGGGTCCACTTGTCATCTCCTGGCCTCCACAACGCTACGTGATGCGTCTGAGCCTGAGGTGGCGCCTCGAGAATGGCCATGGCAGTCCAGCGAGCACCTGAATTCGGGTTCGCGGATAGAACCACCTTTTGGATATTGTAGAACTCATCATGAGGCTTAATCCATGCTGGTAGAAATATATAGCGGCCTACGGGTTCGACTATTATGGGTGGAAGATCGATCCGAGATCCGGTGATTGGATTCAAGAGGAAAACGTAGGGGTCGCGGTCGACGAAGGCCAGCCAGCCGTGGGACGAGCCGCAGCACCGCTTTTGAAAGGCTTCCGGGAGGTGGTGGATCCATTGGGTTGTGTTGGTGGAGGGGCTGTACAAGCCTTGGTTCTCCGGGAGTATCAGCAGAGGCGGCTGAACGGGAATATGACGAGGCACGGGATCCGCCGCTTGTCGCCAAGAGACGCAGACGGATCTGAACCGGATATAGTCGGAGGTTTTGGTGAGTAAACCGGCGACGACTGATAGCATCTCTCGTGGAACGTCGGACCAGCAAGCCATATGTTAGTTGCGACGAAACGAAAATAGGACTCTTAACTACGATGATAATGGAGTCTGGATTACAACTTATATTCGAAGGAGTTTGATATTATTATTATTTTTCCTTAATTAGATTGCTAAACAAAATCTAGCACTTTGCCAGAGGTGGAAAGCAGACTTAATTAATATGGTAGCCGACACTGCGTTTATAAGCAAAATTTACAAAATATGGTAATTGAGTCGTAGGAGATTGATTTTTTTCCATCTCAGGTACTGCAAAACATGGAAAAGAGATCAAAATTAAATAAATAAATAATGCAACAAGATCGATAAGGTTACTTTCCGGAATCAAGTCGATGCTATTTACTCCGTTAACTTTAGAAATTCAAAGTTTGATTACATGTATGCAATCAAATTTATACGATTTTACCTTATTTGCAATTAAGAAGATTTTTTTTTTTTAAAGCTTTGAGATAAGTTGCTAAAATTTATTCCTCTTTCCATAATATCTTTTATATTATCAGATCTAATTATATACTACCTTTCTTTTTATGATTGAAGCTCAATTCTGTCTTATCAAACTATATTTTCAATTATACTTCCAATATATGCATTAATCATATATAAAATTTACTCTTAAAATAAAAAAGATTTTAATAATTATTATTTACTAATAAAATAATAATATTTTTTCTTATAAAACATATATTTTATCATAAAGAGATATTTTTATTTTAACTATAATTTTTTTATAAATATTTTTTTTTTTTTCAAAATGCATCAAGAGCCAAAAGCAAGAGTATTAATAAAACGATGAACCATGATCATGATAGAATATTTAAGATATATATATTATAGTAATCTAATTGAAATATCTTTGGAATAATACCCTTAAATTCAACTTGCATTCCTAATTTATTTTCTACATCAAAGTTTTATCATCTTTGTCGGACAGATGACATTATTATTATTATTATTATTATTATTTGTAAATCTTTTAGTTGACATTAATTTTTGTTTTGGCAAAAGTGGAAAGCAGTCTTAAACGAGTTAACTTAGCGCGTTAATAAGGAAATATTTAAAGAATATGGTACTAATTAATTAGGAAGCGAGTCTTAGGGGACGGGTTTTTTCCACCTTTGGTAGTGTCAAAGATGGCATTTTTCACCTTTGGTACTGTCAAAGATGGCAAAGGAGATCAAAAATAAATAAATAAATAAATAAATAATGCGACAAGATCAATAGAGATGCTTTCATGTTATCGTAAGAAATTTAAATTTGGATTAAATGTATCATGTATGCAATTAAATTTTCATTGATGTGATTTTACATTGTTTGCAACTAATTAAGAAGAACTAGTTTTTCTTCTCTATTTTTTGTTTAAGCTAGTTTTTTTTTTGAACGGTCTCAAATTATTCAAAAAATTATATTTATTTGAGCCAATGTTATTTGATAAAATAATTTAAATATCTATTATCTTTTTTTCAATTATAAGTTATTTTAAGATAAGTTGATAAAATTTAATTATCTTTCCATAATATCTTTTATATTATCAAATCTAATTATATACTACAATTTTATTATTGAAGTTCAATTCTCTCTTATCAAGCGCTAGCTATATTTTTAATATATACATTAATCATATATAAATTTTATTTTTAAAATAAAATAAATTTTAATAATTATTATTTACTAATTAAATAATAATATATTTTTATAAAATATATTTTTATTATTAAAAATATTTTTATTTTAATTATGAAATCTTTCATAAATATTTTTTTTCTCTCAAAATGTATTAAGAGCCAAAAGCAAGAATTTTAACGTAACGATGAATCATGATCGTGATAGAATATTTAAGAAACATGTATATATTTATATATTATTATAGTAATCTAATTGTAATATCTTTAAAATAATATTATAGTAATCCTCCAACTCATTGCAGGACTCGACATGAAGGAGAAGGCTGTCCTCTTGAAGAAGCGGGTGGAAGGCATCCAAGTCTCCAGCACTTAGATGCTGCTTCTAGTCTAGCATCCATTTGTTCATCCATGAATGCCAGACACTTCCGTGTGTCTATTTTTATATCCATGAAACCGTTCAGATTTTAAGCAAAGAACCATGTGTTTGATTGACGAAACACCATGAAAGATAAATTTTCTTGTACGCTGATTCTTCGTTTGTTGTGTTCATAGAACGATATTTTGGTTGACAATTGCTAGGTCTATTTTTCACTTTAGTTATAAGATCGAAACTTGAAGCATTGAAATTGGAGGCGAGGGCGACAGCAAAGAGTCTAATGGTGGGGGTGCGGGGGACCAAGCAGCTGCACGTAGCAACGTAAAAGGGCACAACGCAAAATTCTTGGCTGGTCCCAAAAAAAAATATAGTGCCGCCCCGTTTGGACTTGAAAGATGATTGATAAGCATATTAAATATTCGATTTAAAATTCTTCATTAAATTCATCATTAATCATATATATATATATATATAGTGCCATTTGTTTGTATTTGAAAGATAATTAATAAGTATATTAAATATTCAGTTTGAAATTCTTCATTGGCTTCATCATTGGTCGTGAAAAAAATATAATGCAGTCTTGTTTGGACTTAAAAGATGATCAATAGTTATATTGAACCTTTTTATTACTTATGAATGTTTTTGCTAATGTAAACGATGCATGCATTGCAAGCGGTTCAGCGTATAGCGATCGTTTGAAGATGGAATGGCTGATCAAGAGCGTGAATGATTAAGAATTGATCGGTTCACCCCCTCATGGACACCAATTGGAATTTAGCTTGGAAGCCATTAGCTTGTCTTATCATACTAACTTGCCCTTGCTCAAACTCATCCATCAGCTCTGCGTTTAATCAAGCATTTGAAAATTTGATAAGCATGGGCTTGGTTAGCTGTAGAAAATGTTGTGGCTCGCACTTGGACTAAAGCCACTCAGAACAGTATCTAATACCCATCTTTCATTTATGGTCATCAAATTCTTTGATTATGAGAACTTCAGTGAATGGGTCGGCTAGTTTCACCTTTCCATCAATCTTCTAAAGGTCGATGTCACCTTGCTTCACGATTTCTCGCACAAGATGATAGCGGCGTAAAATATGTTTGGTGTGTTGATGGGACTTCAACTCTTTGGCTTGAGCAATGGCTACAGTGTTGTCACAATATAGTGAAATCGGACAACCCAGGGAGGATGCCACTCCAAGATTACCGAGAAACTTTCGCAATCATACAGCTTCCTTTGCTGCATCTGATGTCGCAATATATTTTGCCTCGCAAAATGAGTCCACCACAGTGTACTGCTTGAAACTTTTTCAGCAGATCGATCCTCCATTTAGGTGAAAGTAAACCCTGACACACTCTTGTTGTCATCCCTGTCTGACTGAAAATTGAAGTCAGTATATCCCACAAGTTTTAAATTAAGTTCTCCATAAATTAGCCATTGGTCTTAGTATTTCGCAAATACTTAAGGATAGTTTTTACTACTTTTCAATGAGCTTCACCTGGGTTAGACTAGTATGTGCTCACTACCCCTCGTGAATATGCCACATCTGGTCTAGTACATATCATGGCGTACATGATAGAACCCACTACCGAAGCATATGGAATTCTACTCATATGCTCTCTCTCCTTAGGAGTTGTCGCACAATCCATTTTAGAGAGAGAAATTCCATGGCCTATTAAAAGATAGCCTTTCTTAGAATTCTCCATGTTGAACCGTTTCAGCACAGTGTCTATGTACGTAGATTGGGATAATCCCAGAAGCCTCCTAAATATATCTCTATAGATTTTCATACCAAGTATATAAGAGGCTTCACCCAAGTCCTTCATAAAAAACTAAGATGACAACCAGACCTTTATTCCCTATGGCGCTGGGTTGTCATTCCCGATTAAGAGAATGTCATCCACATACAATATGAGGAATACAATCACAGAACCATTAGCCCATTTATAAATGCAAGGTTCTTCTCTATTCCTAACGAAACCATATATCTTGATACATTTATCAAGACGCATGTTCCAACTCCGAGATGCCTGCTTCAATCCATAAATGGATCTTTGAAGTTTGTACAATTTTGACTCATTTGTGGATGTGAACCCTTCAGGTTGTATCATATACACCTCATCTTCCAGCTCACCATTCAGGAAAGCTATTTGGACATCCATTTGCTAGATTTTATAATCAAAGTGTGCTGCTAAAGCAAGCATAATCCGAATGGATTTGAGCATTGCCACAGGAGAAAATGTTTTGTCGTAGTTTATACCATAACGTTGACGATACCCCTTGGAAACTAGATGGGCTTTATAGGTCTTTCTACCTGCCCATTTGCACCTCTTTTCTTTTGAAAATTCATTTGCACCCAATGGGTTTTATCCCCTCGGATGGATCAACCAATGTCATACATTGATGATTTCCATAGACTCTATTTTGGATTTCATGGCTTCTAACTATTTCTTAGAGTCAAATATCTGCATTGCATCCATATAGGTGATAGGATCCTCATTGTTCTCATCGAGTTCAATAGGATCGTCGTCTCGGACCAAGAAACAGTAGTATCTATCCGATTAATGTAGTACCCTACTACATCTCCTTAATGGTTCTTGTATGGGCTCTGGGTTTGATTTAATCAAATCTGCTTTTATATTGTCTTTTAAGTGTGTCAATTTTTCTCCTTATTGAACTTCACTAAGTTCAACCTTAGTAGCTCTAGTTCCTTCACCAAAAAACTCCTTTTCTAAAAAGATAACCCTAAGACTGATGAACAACTTTTGTTCTTCAGGCCAGTAAAAGTAGTACCCCTTAGACTCTTTTGGATACCCTACAAATAGCCACCGATCAGACCTAGGTCCAAGCTTATTTGTTTCCAAACGTTTAACATAATCTGGGTAGTCCCAGATGATAGAGATATAGACTAAAAGATATGCTTTATGTTATATCTTTATATTTTAATGAGAATTCATTTTGAGCAATGTATGCCATTTACTATATATGTGTATGTGTCTAGTATTTACAAAGAGTATTTGATCTAGTGTGTAGAGTACGGCTTATACACAGAAGACTAGATCATCGGTTCTTTTGGAATATAAGTTTATTGTTCACAGTTTTAGATGAAATTGGACACACCATCAGTAGAACTGTAGCACAAATTTTTAGTAGGTCTGTCTTGACTACGGGGAATGGTTTATTCTAACTATTTGTGCTAGTACACTTTATGTGTATTGAACATGACCCAGTTGAGTTAATTATTTTATACTGACTTTATAAAATAATTAAACCTCATGAATATTATGATTACTTATGCTCTTAATCTGAATTCTATTTCTAGACACGTGTATGTAGTGATTATTGCTTTGATTACACATAGAGTGAGATTCTATATGAGTCAATAAACTCAGTGGGTTGGGCAATAACATTATGTATATGGTGAAACTTAATAGTTGAAGGAAACCACGTCCTGATAAATTGGATTGATGATATCCCCTTGAGGAAGCTTATAAGTTTTGATTGTATCAAATCTTGCAAGTGGATTTTGAATCCGATACATCAAATAAGTTAAGTGGATAGGTCTCAAGGATAATAAAAGCTAATTAAATTATATTATCAGTAATTAAATTTAATTGATGGATATCTGTAATCTTAATGTGGGGAGATAATAAGTATTTAATATTAAAGGCTCAAAAATATAAATTCGAATATGATTAGGAGTACAATTATAATTCTTTAGTGGAATGAATTGTAATTTACGTAATTGAATCCTAACCCGGGTAGGTTTGGGAGATTTAATTACGTAGAAAGTCCTTTTCATATTTTCCTATTGGTCCATGTTGTAGCCCTATAAATACCCTCTCAGTTGGTTGCTAGGGTTAACATTTTTTGGAGAAAGAAAAACAAGAAACCCTAGGACGGCCAAGAGATCCCACCATCTTGTGAGAGAAAGAAGGTATTTTTGGAAATATGGCGGAAGGCTAAAGGTTGAGGTCGAGCAATCGAATCAAAGTGATCGAAAGTTCAAATATGAAGGTATGATCTTGTACTCATAGATTAGAATGGTAAAAGTTTTTTTGTATTACTTATATACGCTATAGCGTGATCTTGGGGGTATGCCGCATTCCCCAACAGTTGTATCAGAGCCACAGCTGATACTGTATATGAATAATACGGCCATGTCTCCATTAATCGGTATATGCATGCGTAAGATAGATCGTGCTTACTACTAACATTGTTTTTAAGGTTTCTATCCTGTTATTATGGTCACATGAATGTATGTGTTTTGATTTAATATTACTTAGATATGTTTTGTATACTCCAATTTAAGGAGGCGTAGGATCATTGTAATATTTCATAGCATGTATGCTCTAATTTTTTTGAGAGCTTTGTGATTGTAAATACGTAGCATGTGAACTCCTACTTGGAGGCATAGGATTTATGTAATCTGGTGCGGCTCTGATGGAGGAAGAAGACCTGCTGCAAAAAGTAGGATGGGATTCTAAGGAGATCCGTTGTAGGATAGGATTCTAAGAAAAATCCGTTGCATGATAGGATTCTGAGTAGAATTCGTTGCAGATAGGATTCTGAGGAGAATCAGTTGCATGATAGGATTCTGAGCAGAATCTGTTGCATATAGAATTCTAAGGAGAATCCGTTGCAGGATCAGGATTCTGAAGAAAAATCTGAAGCGCGAAGGAATCGGAAAGAGCTGATTTCATTTAGGTTTTGGGGCGCTGCCCCCTTGACCCCCGTATGCGAAGCGGTAAATCGTTAAGCAAAGTAGCAATCATGGTGCAACGAGGATCTTCATCTGCGTGGAGAATTTTGACCATAATAACAGGGATTTTATTTATCTTGTTTATATTGGTTTGTTGTTTATCCTTTTATTCTTATGTCTATAACTAGGAGAACATGGTTAATTGGATAATCACTTGCTATTTGTGTTTTGATATATATTCGAAATTCTAAGACTAGTGTGAACAGGGGCAACTAGAGAGTAAAATTTATTCCCAATTTTAATTTAAATTTTTTAAATTTAAGGGAATTAAGAGTTTTATTTGTTGCATATATGTATATCGATCACTACTATGGGATTTTGAATTTATAAGATAATCAAACACAAGTTTTATAACCCTCAAAATATTGTTTAAATAACTAAGTGGGAGAGGGAATTAATCACATTTAAATCCCATGGTTCCATCACTTGTTTATTGGTGAGATAGTTAATTTAACGCGTTGGCATTAGTGCTTTCCTCCCCATAGGATGAAATTGATTGCCAGCTCACCAAGAATAATCCCTAGTAATTGTTAATGTTAGATTACCTCTCCATCTGAGGGATCCATCATGGGACAATGGATCTAGGATTGAGTGATGGTATACACTTAGGTATAAATATTAGTATCCTCCCCATCAGAGTCACTACAAATATTTATATGACCAAATTTAGCCAGCTAATTAATTTTACTTGGTATGTTACCTTTTACCTAGATAGTAAAATTAATAGGTTTTGTCTGTCTAGATAAATGATGAGTAGTAGACGTCCTCCCATCGAGGCATACTATTCAAAATGTACTAGGCTGCTGGTAAATTCTTTTATTTTGTAGTGGTTGAGGGGCCCTACTTATAATTTTGAATTTAAAGTTGATTGCTCATGATATCTTATTTGATGTATGAATGATTCTCAGGATTAAAATATCTTCTTTCAATCCACTTGCTGTGATACTCAAAGAAAACAAATTGACTGGTCCTAATTACATTGATTGGAAAAGAAACCTGGATATAGTGTTAACTGCAGAAGGGCACAAGTATGTGCTCACTCAGGTTTGTCCCACAGAACCCGGTAAAGGGGCTTCAGATGAGGAGTCCCAAGCTTACCGTAAGTGGATTAAGGCTGATGAGATGGTGCGGTGTTACATGTTGGCATCTATGTCAAATGTTCTGCAACATCAGCATCAATCTATGCCCTCTGCCTATGATATGATGTTCAACCTCAAAGAAATGTTTGGGGATCAGAGTCGTGCGGCTAGGCAGACTACGATGAAAGAACTGATGAACACTAATATGGCTGAAGGAACTCCTGTCAGGGATCATATTCTAAAGATGATTAGTCTTCTGAAAGAACTGAAGATCCTTGAAGCGGAGATGGATGGGGAAACCTAGGTTGATATCATTCTTCAGTCCCTACCTGATTCTTTTAAGTAGTTCTGCCTAAATTATACTATGAACAAAATGAGTTTTTCACTGGCAGAGCTACTTAAAGAACTTCAGGTAGTAGAGAGTTTCATTAAGAAGCCTGCAGTTGCTATGGTTACTGAAAAAGGTTCTTCTTCGAAGTCTCATACTAAGAAGAAGAAAAAGGTTCAGAAAAAGAAACAACATCAGGCCCCACAGCCCAATGGGGAAATAAAAAGAAGAGAAAGTGCTTCGTCTGCAAGCAGCCAGGTCACTGGAAGCAATAGTGTCCAGTTTGGCTTGCCAGGAAACAGGCTAGAGGTATATTTCATTCACTTGTAGTTGAAACTTATTTAGTGGTGTTATCTACCAGTGGCTGGTGTGTAGATACGGGAGCCACTAATCATATTTGCAATTCTTTGCAGGGGTTCCAGCAGACCCGGCAGCTAAGTGATGGGGAGATTTACATATTTTTGGAAGATGACACGAGAGTGTCAGTAGTTGCAGTAGGAGATTTTAGCTTTTCTTTTAGTAGAAATAGAATTTTAATATTAAAGGACTATTTTTTTGTATTTTCAATTAGAAGGAATTTAATTTCAGTTTCTAAGTTAGTTGATGATGGATACTCAGTTTATTTTAATGACTCTGTTGTTATTAAGAAAAATAAATATTTTATCTATTCTGATACATTGGTGGATGGTCTTTATATTATTAATTCTGTTTCTCCTACTATGCAACTAAATGAAGTTAATAACTATAATAGACCATGTAAGAGAAAACATCCTTCTGAAATGAATCAAACTTATCTTTGGCACTTGCGCCTAGGTCATATAAATCTAAGACGGATTTCTAGAATGGTTCAAGATGGACCATTAGGTTCATTGGAAGTAGAGGCACTACCGGTCTGTGAATCTTGCTTAGAAGGAAAAATGACCAAGCGGCCATTCTCGGCCAAAGGCATAGAGCTAAGGAGATATTAGAATTGGTTCACTCTGATTTGTGTGGCCCAATGAACATTCAGGCTTGAGGTGGTTTTGAGTACTTTGTCACTTTTATTGATGATTACTTAAGATATGGGTATATTTATCTGATGCGCCGTAACTCTGAATGCTTTGAAAAATTTAAAATTTTTAAGACAGAAACGGAGAACCGTCATGGTAAAAATATCAAGACACTACGATCCGATCGTGGTGGCGAGTACCTCTTATGGGAGTTCACATATTACTTATTAGATGCTGGGATTGAATCCCAGTTATCTGCACCTAGTACGCCATAGCAGAATGGTGTAGCTGAAAGAAGGAATATGACTCTTATGGATATGGTTATATCTATGATGAGTTATTCAGACTTACCTATTTCGTTTTGGGGATATGCATTAGAGACAGCTGCATATATTTTTAACTTGGTACCATCTAAGTCAGTACCTAAGACACCCACAGAACTATGGACTGGGCGCAAGCCTAGTCTAAGACATGTTCGGGTTTGGGGTTGTCCAGCACATGTACTAAAAGGCAAACCAGATAAGTTGAAATCAAGGACAGATGTATGCTTCTTTGTTGGATATCCTAAAGGAACAAAAGGTGGTTTATTTTATTGTCCTAAGGATCAGAAGGTCATTGTTAGCACCAATGCCCAATTCTTGGAGGAGGACTATATTATAGACTACAAACCCAGAAGTAAAATTGCTCTAGAAGAGTTGAGAGGCGATAAACTAGACTGGCTCCTTTAATACCAATAGTACAAGCAGAAACACCACAAGAAAGTGGGTTCCCAAACTTCCCATTAACTCTTCGTAGTGGGAGAAGTATAGTAACACGAACTGCCCTGAACTGGTACAAAAGGATACCATTAATGCACCAGTTTCAGAACCAGTGCAGGTTGATGGAGCACAAGGATCAAAGTCAGATCGTATTACTACAAGCACATATAATCAGGTTGTGCCTCGTCGTAGTGGGAGGGTTGTAAATCTACCTGAACGGTATATGTTCCTTGGAGAGTCATATGACAGAATCTCTGATGAACTGGATACTGAACCCAGTAGCTACAATGAAGCATTACAGGATAAAGTTGCAACTCTTTGGCAAAATGCTATGAAATTAGAGATAGAGTCTATGCACTTTAATCAGGTCTGGGAGAACCACCCGAAGGAGTAAAACCCATCGGATGCAAGTTGATATATAAGAAGAAGAGAGGAGCAGACGGGAAGGTGAAAACCTTCAAGGCTAGGCTAGTTGCAAAAGATTTTACTCAAAAGAAGGGATCGACTATGAGGAAACCTTTTCACTAGTAGCTATGCTTAAGTCTATCCGGATTCTCTTATCCATTGCAGCTCATTTCGATTACGAAGTTTGGCAAATAGATTTCAAGACAGCTTTCCTTAATGGAAATCTTGATGAGTGCATTTACATGATGCAACCAGACGGTTTTATAGTAAAAGGTCAGGAGCACTTGGTGTGCAAGCTTAAGAGGTCCATTTATGGACTTAAGCAGGCATCTAGATCTTGGAATACTCGCTTTGATCAAGCTATTAAATCTTATGGTTTTGATCAAAGTCCTAACAAGTCATGTGTGTACAAGAAGCATGATGGAAAAACTTTGGTGTTTCTGGTGCTATATGTGGATGACATCTTACTTATTGAAAACGATATGGGAGTGTTATCTTCGGTCAAGGTATGATTATCTGGACAATTTGATATGAAGGACTTGGGAAAAGCAAGTCACATCCTAGGGATCAAGCTTTTGCGAGATCGCAAGCAAAGGATGATATGCTTATCTCAAGCCACTTATATCGATAAAATTCTCACCCGATTTGGTATGCATAATTCCAAGAAAGGATTTCTTCCTTTCAGGCACGGAATTTCTCTATCTAAGGATCAGTGTCCTAAGACATCTAAAGAGATAGAAAGTATGAAGGCAGTTCCTTATGCTTCTGCAGTAGGAAGCCTAATGTATGCTATGCTATGTACTAGACCAGATATCTGCTGTGCCGTAGGCATGGTTAGCAGATTTCAGTCTAACCCTGGGAGAGAACATTGGACTGCAGTAAAACATATAATTAAGTACCTGAAAAGGACTAAAGATTATATGTTAGTTTACCAAGCAGATAGTCTTATGCCTATATGATATACAGATTTGGACTTCCAATCAGATAATGAATCTAGGAAATCAACCTCGGGATATGTGTTCACTTTGGGTGGTGGAGCCATTAGCTGGAGGAGTGTGAAGCAAACTTGTGTTGCTGACTCTACCATGGAAGCTGAGTATGTGGCTGCATCTGAGGCTGCAAAAGAGGATGTTTGGCTTAGAAACTTTCTTTTGGATTTTAGTGTGATACCTTCAGTGCAATTACCTATTACACTTTATTGTGATAATAGTGGGTCAGTTGCTAATTCGAAGGAACCCAGGACCCATAAGAAAACTAAACACATTGAGCGTAAGTATCACCTGATACGTGACATCGTGCAAAGAGGTGACGTGCTGGTGACCAAGGTTACATCTGAGGACAACCTGACATACCCTTTTACAAAGAGTTTAACTTCGAAAGTTTTTGATAGACATGTAGAGGGTATGGGAGTTAGATGTGTACAAGCATTGCTTTGAGTCTAAGTGGGAGATTGATAGAGATATAGACTAAAAGATATGCTTTATGTTATATCTTTATATTTTAATGAGAATTCATTTTGAGCAATGAATGCCATTTACTATATATGTGTAGTGTCTAGTATTTACAAAGAGTATTTGATCTAGTGTGTAGAGTACGGCTTACACACAGAAGACTAGATCATCGGTTCTTTTGGAATACAAGTTTATTGTTCACAGTTTTAGATGGAATTGGACACACCATCAGTAGAACTGTAGCACAAATTTTTAGTAGGTCTGTCTTGACTACGGGGAATGGTTTATTCTAACTATTTGTGCTAGTACACTTTGTGTGTATTGAACATGACCCAGTTGAGTTAATTATTTTATACTGACTTTATAAAATAATTAAACCTCATGAATATTATGATTACTTATGCTCTTAATCCGAATTCTATTTCTAGACACGTGTATGTAGTGATTATTGCTTTGATTACACATATAGTGAGATTCTATATGAGTCAATAAACTCAGTGGGTTGGGCAATAACATTATGTATATGATGAATATTAATAGTTGAAGGAAACTACATCCTGATAAATTGGATTGATGATATCCCCTTGAGGAAGCTTATAAGTTTTGATTGTATCAAATCTTGCAAGTGGATTTTGAATCCGATACATCAAATAAGTTAAGTGGATAGGTCTTAAGGATAATAAAAGCTAATTAAATTATATTATCAATAATTAAATTTAATTGGTGGATATCTGTAATCTTAACGTGGGGAGATAATAAGTATTTAATATTAAAGGCTCGAAAATATAAATTCGAATATGATTAGGAGTACAATTATAATTCTTTAGTGGAATGAATTATAATTTACGTAATTGAATCCTAACCCGGGTAGGTTTGGGAGATTTAATTACGTAGGAAGTCCTTTTCATATTTGCCTATTGGTCCCTATTGTAGCCCTATAAATACCCTCTCAGTTGGTTGCTAGGGTTAACAGTTTTTGGAGAAAGAAAAATAAGAAACCCTAGGACGGCCAAGAGATCCCACCATCTTGTGAGAGAAAGAAGGTATTTTCGGGAATACGGCGGAAGGCTAAAGGTTGAGGTCGAGCAATCGAGCAATCGAATCAAAGTGATTGAATGTTCAAATATGAAGGTATGATCTTGTACTCATAGATTAGAACGGTAAAAGTTTTTTTGTATTACTTATATACGCTATAGCCGTGATCTTGGGGGTATTCCGTGTTCCCCAATACCAGACCCGAAGGTGTAAGAGTATCGGCTTATGCCCAGTCCATATCTCATATATTATTTTGTTAACGGACTTACTTGGAACCCTATTTAAAAGGTAACATGCTGACTTTAAAGCATAACCCCAAAAGGAGATCGGTAGAGAAGCAAAGCCCATCATGGATCGAACCATGTCTAACAAGGTTCGATTTCTCCTTTCAGACGATCCATTAAACCGAGGTGTCTCTGGAGGTATCCATTGAGAGAGAATTCCATTCTCCTCAAGATATGTCAAAAACTCACTGAAAAGATATTCACCATCTCGATCTGATCGAAGTGTTTTGATAAACTTTTCAGTTTGTTTTTCTACTTCATTACAATATCGTTTGAACATTTTAAACGATTCAGACTTATGTCTCATCAAGAATATATAACCATACCTTGAAAAATCGTCTATAAATGTAATGAAATAATTATACCCACCCTTGGCACTGACATTCATAGGTCCGCATACATCGGTATGTACCAAACTTAGAATTTCATTGGCCCATTCACCTTTTCCACCAAAAGATGATTTGGTCATTTTACCCATAATATAAGATTCACAAGTTGGTAATGATTCAAAATAATTAACCTCAAGTAGATGTTCTTGTCTCAACCTGTTTATCATGTTCTTGTTAATATGACCTAGCTGGTAGTACCAAAGGTAAGCATTACTGATATCATTTATCCTAGGGTGTTTGCTAGATGTATGCATTACACTAACAGGTCACGATATTACATATATGCCATTACTTATATATCCATTCATTATAAAAGAACCATTCATAATGATTTTGCAAATATCATTCTTTATTGATAGTTCATAACCAGACATTGCCAATTAACTACAGAAATGACATTTAAAATGAAAGATGGAAAATAATGGCATTTATTTAAAATGATTGTATAAGACTCAAAACAAGTTTGATGACTCCTAACGCCAGGACTGGAACTTGGCTTTCATTTCTGATGCGTGTCGTAGCGCAACGATTAAAACACCTTAATTTCACTATTAGAATAGCGAGAGTAAGGGATCAATTCCACAGGGACTTTAGCGATTATCTTAAAATAAATTTATAAATTTAACTAAATAGATAACTAAGTAGATAATTAGTAGTGCAAAATAATAAGATATAGTCTATCTTATAAGAGCACGGCTCGTACCCGTAGATAACGGCCCGTCCCTTTTAAGAATAGATCAGTCTAAATTATTTTTACTTAAATAGAATTTAATAACAATTAAATATGAATAGAAACTTTATTTCATATAAATTAAAAAGTTATAACATTAAGAAGGCAACAGATTGCAATAAATTCCTGAATCAAACCGGGCCCTCCTCTGCATACGCCTCCAAGCCACGGATGTCTCTTCTTGGAACAGAATAGCCTCCATAGATACGGATAGAGTCTCCAAACGGAACACCCACGAACAGAACAGAGTCTCCAAACGGCTGAGTAGAGTCTCCAGACGGGCTCTTAGGAACAGAACACCCTCCATGGATACTCTAACGCCCACAAACGCAGAACAGAGCTCACGAACGGATCTTGATGGATGCACGAATGGATGCCTCCCTTAAGCGAAGCCTCCACGAACGTCTACTGCTAGGAACAGAGCATCTGAATTCTTCGCCGAGCCACAAACGGATCCTCCAATAAAAACGCCCACGAACGGTCTCCTTCTCCACAGCACGAACGAATGCCTCCCCTCGGACGGGCACTGCACGAGAGCTCTCCCCCTCCAACGAAACCTCCTTGCTGCTATTTATAGAAAGAAATCCGGACGCGGCCCAGACGCGGAGAAGCAACGGGAATCTGTTGCCAAAACAGAGACGACGCAGAGAAGCAACGAGCGGCGCGGAGAAAATCCCGGAGATATTGCGGATAAAATCAAAATTCCTTCCAGATGAATTTAATTCTTTTAATTTGATAATCTCCTATCCAATTTATTCCTTAATTGGTGAATGAAAAGATTGAATTTAAATAGGAGAAGAATCATGCGAAAAGAGGCAGTTGCTGCTGAAAAGACGATGAAGTCGGCACTGGGTTTGTCGACTTTGCTTTAAAATGTGCTAAATCCTTATAAAATTAATTTCGAGCTCATTTTAAGTTCGATTCGAGTGCCGTTTACATCATTAAATTCTAAAATCAAGCTCTTTAAATTGATAAGGTTTTACCTAAAATATTATATAAATTATTAAAATATTAAATAATAATATGTATGTTGAATTATTAATTAATAGATTTAGTGATAATTATTTATGCGTTTATCACTCCCTCCAACTTGAATCTTACTCATCCTTGAGCAAATAAGAAATTTAGAAATATGTACCAAGCTAGTCCAAGAATTGATAGTTATCTTACAGTTCTTATTTAAAAATTTCTGGTTAGATCATAAGAGAGTACTTCATTGGATTATTAAGTTTACCCATTTAATGATAGAGTGTAGTCCATAAGAATTTATAGAAGTCTTCCTTCACCAAATTTTTACTTCTCTAATTAAGTCTTCTAACTTAATTTGGGTTGGGTGTAATGTCTTTTGTAATTTGGTTCCCTTGTATAAAGTCAGTGCAATGTCCTATCCCCTTGCTTTCTAATTAACCCTTGTAGCGAGCTTTAGGCCAATGGCTCCCAAACCAATTGGTTTTAGGGCATTAGGTGTAAAACACCCCTCAGACTTACTACTCGAGTAAAAAGGCTTTAGGTAGGACTGACTCTACTTAGGTTCTTTTACATTCTCACCTTTTTACGCGAACAACATCACTTTCTTAGGTGACGGGGCCCGGTTACTTAGTGAAAATGTTTAAGAACCTAATTTATTAACTTTAAGAGAGATTTTTTTTTTGAATAACATTTTCACCCATACCCTTATTAAGTAGATTGTACTATTAAGATCAGTGGTCAGGAGGGTCTGAAATTATTCTAAAAATTTTTCTGGGCTAAACCCTACCTTTTATTAGGTTTTCTTAATAATTTATTCCTCAGTATCTCAAAAATAATCTAACCATTAATTCATTAATAGACTGCTTGATTAACTTCAAATCGAGACAGAATTTGGTACACACATCTGATTATAGTTTTACTCGAGGATTTACTTATTCTTTTTCCTCCCCCCCAACTTAATTTCCATTGTCCCTAATGGAAGAAAAATTAATTTCAAGGAAAGATACTACCTGGTAGAGTATTTGAAGGTTGGACGTTTCATTGTTGCCATCTTCTTTCAATCTGCTTCTGTTGCTCTTCTCTGGTCATACTAAAAGAACATACTAAAAGAACAGAAAGTTAAAAATAACTAATAAACTGGGTTGCCTCCCAAGAGTGCTAAGTTTAAAGTCTTCAGCCAGACTGTGCTACTTATTATGATAGTGTTGGGTTCACAAGATCAATTGATTCAACAACTTCTCCATCATTAATTTCTTCTATATATGGTTTCAAACGTTGGCCATTTACTTTGAATGTATTTCCTTGCTTGGGGTCTTTAAGCTCTACAGCTCCATGGGGAAATACTTGAGTTACTATAAAAGGTCCATTCCATCGTGAACGAAGTTTTCCAGGGAAAAGGTGTAATCTTGAATTGTAAAGCCATACTTTTTGATTTGGTTCAAAAATTTTTCTATTAATAAATTTGTCATGATATGCTTTGGTTCGTTCTTTATAAATTTTGAGCTTTCATATGCATCATTTCGTAGCTCTTCTAACTCATTCAATTGAAGTTTTCTATTGACACCTGCATTTTTCATATCATAATTAAATTGCTTGATGGCCCAAAATGCACGGTGTTCTAATTCTACAGGTAAATGACAGGCTTTTCCAAATACGAGCCTGTAAGGAGACATTCCTATGGGAGTTTTAAATGCAGTACGATAAGCCCATAATGCATCATCCAAACGTTCTGACCAATCTTTCCTATCGGGTCTCACCATTTTCTCAAGGATATGTTTAATTTCTCTATTTGATATTTCAACTTGGCCACTAGTTTGGGGATGATAAGGTGTAGCTACCTTATGAGTAATTCCATATTTGTTCATTAATCCTTCAAAGTGTCTATTCATGAAATGTGTACCCCCATCACTAATTATAGCCCTTGGGCATCCAAAACGACTAAGGATATTATGCTGAATAAACTTGATTACAACTTTATGGTCATTGGTTCGAGTTGCCATGGCTTCAATCCATTTTGACACATAATCAACTGCCACTAGAATGTATTCAAATCCAAAAGAGGAAGGAAATGGGCCCATAAAATCAATACCCCATACATCAAAAATTTCTACAACCAAGATAGGGTTTAGGGGCATCATGTCTTTTCGAGAAATATTTCCTGTTTGTTGACATTGGAGACAATTACGACCAAATTCATGTGCATCTTTAAAAAGAGTTGGCCAATAAAACCCACTTTGCAGTACCTTTGCTGCAGTTTTCTTTCCACTAAAATGTCCTCCACAGGCAAGAGAATGACAGAAGTTAAGTATACTTTTGAATTCACTCTCGGGAACACATCGCCTAATCACCTGATCTGAACAGTACTTAAATAATTCAGGGTCTTCCCAAAAGTAATATTTGACTTGTGAGAAAAATCTATCTTGTTTTGTCCAGTGGGAAGGTACTTTTCCTGTTGCCAAATAATTCACAATGTGGGCAAACCAGGGAAGACTGCTATGGAAATTGAGAACAATTGCTCATCAGAAAACTTATCTCTGATTATTTCTTTATTGTATTCTACTAAGATCCTAGAGATATGATCTGCTACCATATTTTCAGAACCCTTCTTATCTAAGATTTCTAGATCAAATTCTTGTAGTAGAAGGATCCATCTAATCAGTCTGGGTTTTGTATCCTTTTTTGATAAAAGATGCCTCAACGCTGCATGATCTGAATAAACTAAAACCTTAGACCCTAACAGATATGATCTAAACTTTTCTAGGGCAAACACAACTGCTAGTAATTCTTTTTCAGTGGTAGTATAGTTCATTTGTGCATCTGAAAGAGTTTTGCTAGCATAATAAATTACATGGGGTTCTCGATTGAGTTTCTGTCCTAGAACTGCCCCTACAGCATAATCAGAAGCATCACACATGATTTCGAAAGGTATGGTCCAATCTGGGGGCTTGATAATTGGTGCAGTGGTCAAAGCAGTTCGAAGGATGTTATAGGCTGTTAGACAATCTTCATCAAAATTAAAAGAACTATCCTTGGTCAACAAATTACACAATGGTCGAGAAATTTTACTGAAATCTTTGATGAAGCGTCTATAAAAACCAGCATGACCAAGGAAAGATCGTACTTGTTTAACTGAGGTTGGGGGTGGTAGATTTGAGATCAATTCAACCTTGGCTTTATCAACCTCAATACCTCGCTCTGAAACAATGTGTCCAAGCACAATTCCCTCACGAACCATAAAATGGCTCTTCTCCCAACTTAGGACTAAATTCATTTCCATACATCGTTTCAGTACCTTAGTCAAGTTCTCGAGGCAGCTATCAAATGATGCACCAAAAACTGAAAAATCATCCATAAATACTTCCAAAAATTGACCAATCATATCAGAAAATATGGCCAACATACATCGTTGAAAAGTGGCTGGTGCATTACAAAGACCAAACGGCATACGTCTAAAGGCAAATGTTCCAAAGGGACAAGTGAAGGTGGTCTTTTCTTGATCTGCAGGAAATACTGGGACTTGATTGTATCCTGAATATCCATCTAAGAAACAAAAGAAACTTTGTCCCGCTAGCCGTTCTAGAATTTGATCGATAAAAGGCAAAGGAAAGTGGTCTTTCCTAGTCACGGCATTCAACTTTCGATAATCTATACACACTCTCCAACTAGTTGATGTGCGAGTAGGAATTGATTCGCCCTTTTCATTTTTAATCACGGTAATACCCAATTTTTTAGGTACTACTTGGATTGGACTGACCCATTGACTATCTGAAATTGGATAAATGATACCAGCATCAAGCCATTTTACTACTTCTTTCTTAACAACATCCCTCATGTTTGGATTTAGCCTTCGTTGCATGTCTCTATGTGGTTTGGCTTCAATTTCACTATGAATGTGGTGCATGCAAACGGAAGGGTCAATTCCCTTAAGATCAGCTATTGTCCATCCAATTGCCTCTTTATGTTCTTTAAGTACATCTACCAATTTATCTTCCTGCTCAGAGGTTAGGGTAGATGCAATGATTACTGGAAGGGTATCATTGGGTCCAAGGAATGAATATTTTAAGTCATCTGGAAGAGGTTTCAATTCTAGTTGGGGTGGTTCTTCCAAGGATGGTATTAAAGGGTTTGGTTTAGTTGGAAGTGGTTCATATTTTATAGTCCAAGGAGGGATGGTGTCGAACTTAGGTGGTTCTAATAACATGTTTATCTCTTTGGTATACTCATCAATATCAAAGTCATCTATTCCAAAATGTGTAAGACATGTTTGTAAAGGATCCGAATCAATCAAACTTTGGAATTTCTTATCTACTACTTCCTCTATCATGTTTACTTCATTTAAATCATACACAGGTGGTCCTTGGGAAGCATTAAAAATATTTAATCTCATCTTCTTGTTTCCAAAAGATACATCCATCACACCTGTTCTACAATTTATACATGCATTAGCGGTAGCTAGAAAAGGTCGTCCAAGGATGATGGGAATTTGGTTAGGATTACCGCTAGATTCCATATCTAACACAAGGAAGTCGATAGAAAAATAGAATTCATCCACCTTTACTAATACATCTTCAATATTCCACGAGGTTCTTTGACTGATCTATCTGCCAATTGTAGTGTTACTGTCGTGGGTTTTAATTCTCCAAATCCAAATAACTCATACACTGAACTTGGGAGAAGGTTTACACTCGCACCCAAATCTAATAATGCTTTCTTGATTGTGAAGTTTCCTATGACACATGATATAATCGGGGTACCAGGATCTTTTAGTTTGGGTGGGGTTATTTGCTGAACAACTGAGCTGACTTGCTCAGTCAAATGGATCTTTTTTGGTATTTGTGACTTGCTTTCCATTTTTGTGTGCATAGATCCTTTAAAAATTTGCATAAGCTGGAACTTGCTTGATAGCATCAAGAAGAGGTAAGTTTATTTGTACTTGCTTAAATAACTCCAGCATCTCATTCATTTTTATATTCTTCTTATCTGAAGACAAAGGAGATTCTAAAGCACTAGGGAATGGGGCTTTAGGTATGATTGCTTGATCATTGAATTCCTTTTCTTCTTCATTTCTTCTCTTTTCTGGTTTAGCCACTTCTAATTTCTGGGTTGGTTCAGGTGGGTTCAATGCTTTTCCACTTCTGAGAGTCATGACTGATTTAGCATGTTCTGGAAATTTATCAGGACTATTGGAACCCTCAGCCATGAATTGTCTTTCGGGTTATCGATAGGTTGACTAGGTAACTTACCCTCCTCCCTTCTACTGAATGCTGTGGCTAATTGATCTATCTGAGTTTATAGTTTTGCAATAGATTGTGTGTGGGAGTGAAGGATTTGAGTATTCATTTCTAGCCCTTTCAATGCTTGTAACACTTTGTCTTCAAAAGTAGGATGATTATTCGGTGGAGGTTGTGGATGTTTGGATATTGTGAATATGATGCTTCTAAAATTAGTTTCTTGATAATTAGGTCTGATCGATGATGAATTGGTTACAGGTTGAGGTTTCCAAGAAAAATTTGGTGATTTTGCTAGTCAGGATTGTAAGTATTTGCATATGGATCATTTCCTGTTCTAGGAGCCAATCGGGTTTGAGCTTGGTGGCTTGCTCTTGAACAAGTTCAGGAAATTGGTATGCAGCTGGACATTCACCTATAGAATGGGTTGACTCGAACAAATTATGCAGACCTCATGTAATTGAGTAGATGTGGAAGAGATATTTTTAACTTGTAGAATCCGGTCAAGTTTATGGGATAATTCATCTACCTTAGTATAGATATCTGTAGAATGACCTATTTCATATATTCCACCTCTTTTAGGTCCTATGGGAGGGTCTTGACGAGCAACTAACATGTGATGTAATAAATTCTCACTCAATGTCTCAAAGAGTTGCCAAGCTTCATATTTATTTTTTAACATAAATGTCCCACCACATGAAGCATCAATCATTTGCCGATGCTTTTCTGATAAACCATCATAAAAGCACTGAACTAGTTGCCATTTGGGTATGGCATGATGTGGACATTTTCTAATCAGTTCTTTGAATATCTCCCATGTCTCATGGAACATTTCTCCATCTGTCTGGGAAAAACTTGTTATGGACTTTTTAATTTGATTTATTTTTTCTATAGGAAAATATTTCTTAAGAAATTCTCTCTGAAGATGATCCAAGTTGAAATTATAACAATGTCTAATGAATTTAGCCAATACTTGGCTTTATCTTTTAGGGAAAAAGGGAATAACTTAAGCCTAAGTGCATCATCAGAGAAATTTTGAATCTTGACAGTTGAGCAAATTTCCAAGAATTCATCTAAGTGTTTGTAGGGATCCTCATTTGTAAGTCCATAGAAAGATGGTAATATTTGGATTAGACTTGACTTAATTTCATATTGGACAGCCTCTACTGGAGGCACTTGAATGCAAGGAGAGTATGTATAACTTGAAGGAGTGAAATACTCTTTTAACTATCGTGGTTGATTATTTTCGTTATTAGGATCCATAATTCTGAGTCTGTTTGCTCTAATAGTTCTTTCTATCTCAGGATCTAAGGGTATAAGGTTGGGTTGCAATGATCGGCGACCAAGCATACACCCTACCAATGACTCTAAAGCAAACAGTTTTTTTTTTAATGAAAGAAAAAGAGGGAGATTCTAAAGAAAATACCCTAAAAGATTCCTAGAACTAAGAATAATTTAATTAGGGTTTAATAATTTTTAGCAATCAAGTTAACAAAGATTAGACTCTCTACTATAGGTTTACCCTAGATCTAGACAGCTCCTAACTTCCAAGACCGCCTTGGAGTCAAAAATTAGCTGATCAACTAGCCAGTTGAGGATAAGGTTAGTGGGGGTCCCCCTGTTGCTTACTAGGTAAGCGAACGGAACCAATTAAGTAACCACTTTCCTTTCCTTTTCTAGACACCAGTTAAGCAGTCAATCTCGACCCGGTCTAACTCTGTTGGGTGCCTTGTCCTATTGAGCTCGAGTTCCTTAGGGGCTGACGTCTAGTTAATTTTAAAGTTAAAGGTTTGAGTTAATGCAAAATGAAGGATGTGGTTTGTGGGCCAAGGAACGGTGATGAAATCCCCACCTTATCTTGATTAGGGGTTTGTGCCCTTAAAGTTAATTATGAAAATGCTATGCAACAATCAGATGTCCAGCTCTTAAATTATCAAACAAAATTAATCTAATTATTATTATTATTATTTAAGATTTTTGTGATTAGGTTTCTAATTTCCTAATAAATTATGAGATGTCAATGGAAGAATTTTGAGTTTTGCAGAAAATAAATCCACCTAAGTCAATCTAAGTATAGAAATAAAATAATTATTTTATTTATATATTTTTTTTTATTATATATATATATATTTAAATTAATTATGTTTTATGGAAGGTGTCTTAGGGTTTTCTTTTAGGTTTTTTTAAAGATAATTTAATTAAAAGAAAATTTTGATTGGGTTAAAAGTGAATTTGTAACAAGAAAGAAAGTAATAATTTTCTTTTTTTTATGTTAAAAAGAAAATATGCAATTCTAACAATTAAGGAAATAAAATAAAGAGAATAACTATTTAAAAATTAAAATATGAATAAAATTAAGAGAAAATTAATCTAATTTTTTCTTATTTTTATATTTTCTTTAATTTTTATATTTTTTAAAATAATACACTTAAGTCCCCGGCAACGATGCCAAAAATCTGATGCGTGTCGTAGCGCAACGATTAAAACACCTTAATTTCACTATTAGAATAGCGAGAGTAAGGGATCGATTCCAAGGGACTTTAGCTATTATCTTGAAATAAATTTATAAATTTAACTAAATAGATAACTAAGTAGATAATTAGTAGTGCAAAATAATAAGATATGGTCTATCTTATAAGAGCACGGCTCGTACCATAGATCACGACCCATCCCTTTTAAGAATAGATCAGTCTAAATTATTTTTACTTAAATAGAATTTAATAACAATTTTTATTTCATATAAATTAAAAAGTTATGACATTAAGAAGGCAACATATTGCAATAAATTCCTGAATCAAACCGGGCCCTCCTCTGCATACGCCTCCAAGCCACGGACGTCTCTTTTGGGAATAGAATAGCCTCCACGTATACGGATAGAGTCTCCAAACGGAACACCCACGAATAGAACAGAGTCTCCAAACGGCTGAGCAGAGTCTCCATATGGGCTCCTAGGAATAGAACAACCTCCACGGATACTCCAATGCCCATGGACGCAGAACAGAGCTCACGAACGGCTCTTGACGGATGCACGAACGGATGCCTCCCTTAAGCAAAGCCTCCACGAACGTCTGCTACTAGGAACAGAGCATCTGAATTCTCCACCGAGCCACAAATGGATCCTCCAAGAAAAACGCCCACGAACGGTCTCCTTCTCCACAACACGAACGGATGCCTCCTCTCGGGCGGGCATTGCACGAGAGCTCTCCCCCTCCAACGAAGCCTCCTTGCTGCTATTTATAGAAAGAAATCGGGACGCGGCCCAGACACGGAGAAGCAACGGGATTCTTTTGCCAAAACAGAGATAATGCAGAGAAGCAACGAGCGGCACAGAGAAAATCCCAGAGATATTACAGATAAAATCAAAATTCCTTCCAGATGAATTTAATTCTTTCAATTTGATAATCTCTTATCCAATTTATTCCTTAATTGGTGGAGGAAAAGATTGAATTTAAATAGGAGAAGAATCGTGCGAAAAGAAGGCAGTCTCTGAGAAGACGATGAAGTCGGCACTGGGTTGCCGACTTTGCTTTAAAATGTATGCTAAATCATTATAAAATTAATTTTGAGCTCGTTTTAAGTCCTATTCGAGTGCCGTTTCTGTCGTTAAATTATTAAAATCAGCTCTTTAAATTTATAAGGTTTTACCTAAAATATTATATAAATTATTAAAATATTAAATAATAATAGGTACGTTGAATTATTAATTAATAGATTTAGTGATAATTATTTATGCATTTATCAATTTCCCATGTTTAAGAATCTCTCATCATCTTCGAATCTTCTACTAATTTGAAGTCCCTGTAAAGAATTGCATATGTGAATTGAATTTTGGTATCCAATACTCAATTAGTAGTATAATAGATAGAGAAACTATAAGACATTATCATATAAATACCTTGTTCAGCATTTCCTTGCTGCTTCCTCTTCTTGGGCCTGTTTGGGTCAAAGGATGCAATATAAAGAAGATAGTTCCGCTTTCAATAACCCTGCTTCTTGCAAAAGAAGTACTCTGCCATACTCTGATTAGCCATAACCTTTTTGGTCTGACTGGCCCTAGCATGTTGCACCTTATTCCTTTTATTTTTCTTTTTCTTTTTCCTTTCTTAAAGGAATGATGACCTCTCAAATAACCTCCCACTAAATTCACCACCACTTTATTGAGCTGGTGATCTTTCTCATAAGTCTACAGTAAACCAAGTAGACTATGGTAGTTTACTACAGGCCTATTCATTCTATAATGATCGAGAAAGTCAATATAGGAAGGGGGTAGGGAGTCAGTATTGTATCTTTCCCAAGCTGTTCATGCAAGGGACAACCGAGTTTGCCCAAGCGCTCAATCATCTCGATCATGTATAATACATGATTATTGATGAAGGCCCCATCACACATCCGTGCGTTGTAGATGGCACAGAAGATCGTGTACCTCTCAACATCGTCTGGCATGCCAAAAGATTCCTTCAACTTTTGAAGAATTTTCTCTGGCTGGGCTTTCTCAAATTTGCGACTGAACTCATCGTTCGTCGCTGCTAGCATTACGCATTGGACAATGGTCTGATCAGAGAGCCACTTCTGATAAGTATCTCTGACCGAACCTCGAGCATTAGGAGTAGGGACTTTAGGTGCTGGATCCATTATCACATAAAGGATCCATTATCACATAAAGGATCCGTTCATACTCCAAGACAATCCTGAGCCTTCGATACCAACTATCAAAGTTGGGACCTATGAGTTTTCATTGTCAAGCAACGATCTGAGTGACAAGTTGGTAAGCATTATCTGAAAGGAAAAACCAAAAACCTATTATTGTATATGAATTATTATCCTAAAGACATGGACTTTAGTCTAAAGGCTCTTCCACTATTTTATTCAGATTGGCAGCCTCTACCTTCAATCCGAGGAATTACTTTGAATCCATTAGTGGGTACTAGAATCCAATAGACAATACATGAGCCCAACTTTGGCCAACCCACCCATGTGCATCTAAAGGTAGGTTCTTTAACCAATTACTTCTTCAAGTAACTTTTAATAATTAATTTTGCCCTAAGGTGCACTTCAATCAGCCTTTGAGCCTCCTATTGAAGGTCCTGGTTAGATCCAACCATTAACATGATAAAATTCAATGTTTCTAACCAATGAATAGTCAAGCCTGACTTTGGTCGGTCCACCTGACCACTATTAAGAGAGTCGCATTGAGCCAGCATATTAGGATTGGCAATTCCAATAGCCTGATGAACATCCAACCTTTGGGTCTGCCGATGATCACCCAACTACTGGACCCATTACCATCCAATTAATGGAAGGCTAAGACTTAGTTATCCACATAACTTTATCTTTTTAAGGACCTAATAATTTAGAAGATTTCACTTTAATGTGTCACATATCTTAGACACAAATCAGATCCATTTAGATTTATGGACTGATCAATCTAACTAATTAGAAAGATCTAAAAAGAAGGTAACCTAACTCAACTTTTGATTAGATTTAAGTTCTCTTTTTAATCCAATTAATCTAAACATAGGTCTAACCCAATAAAGGATCTAACTCAAGCTAACCCATGACCCTTAAGCTTATGCAAATGACTTAAGATCTTTAAATCATATTTCTAGATCTCTTTGTCATTTAAGATAATTTAATTTAAATTCAGCAAACTTTTAAATTGAAATAATTTCAATTTAACATGTAAAACAAATTTTACAAAAATTAAAATAATTTATGATTATACCATCTAAAATTAAGATTCAAATAGTTTTAATCTATATTCTCTTCACTTTTCTTCTTCATGGGTTATGACAGAAGTGGCACCCCTACACGCCATAGGAGACCCATTGAATGGGAAGAAAGGATCTTTAAACCCTACTTCTCTCCTATGATCGAACGACATGGTGAATTCACCCAATCCAAGTACTTGGCTTCCTACCAAATCAGCCTTGAAGTGCTCTCAGTAGCCTATTGCACTCTCTGAATCATGGGTAGTTGGGCACATGCACCAAGGTACTACCAGTAGCCTCCCTCATTGGTGCATCCCTGATATCCCTACCAGATGCTCATTGGGCACAATGATCCAGGGTACTATCAGTAGCCTCCCCTATTGGACCATCCCAGAGTAAAGCACGATAGAAACTAAGAGCACAAACCAGGCTCTGATACCATTGTTAGTTAATTTATTTGTAGGCTATAGGTATGCATTTTAAAATTTTATAAAATACATAAGCAATGAAAGCAATAAAATATTAGATCTTATCCAATATCATCCTACAACAGGATCATAATATAAAAATTATATAAAAAAGTGTATAAAAAAAGTACACAGATCAAATCTGTGTAAATACAAATAACATAGATCATATCTATATTTGTGGCCTAGTGCTTTAGATCATATCTAAGTCATCAATAACTATAAAATCCTTTACCTTTGGATGCTTAACAACTCTTGCAGCAATAAAAGGCGGTGGTAGGTAGTACTTCTGCAAGCCACACAAAGGTGTATGGCCTCTACAGGTGATCCACACTGGGGTTCTGATCCTGACCAGCCTCTTCGGAGTGCTAGCTCCTCTCCAAGGCTTCAATGATAAGATTTCTTCTTTTCAACACCATCAGAGTTGTAAAAGAAAATGGAGGATCAAATTAGATGGAGAAGATTTCTATTTGTTGAGAAAACCTTTACACCTGGCTTTATAGCCATAATCCTTTTCATCCTAAAAACCTTTCATCTCCCTATCTTTTCATTTTCTAATGTTTCTAGCCAAAAATGCCCTTTTTTTAATGTAAATAACCAGTTTTATGAAAATGGTGGAGAGAAAAAAAAAGGTTGAAAGATAAGGAAGAAATCCTTCATCTTCTTTTCCAACCAAAAATTGCCCCTTTTAACGCCAATCACGAATCTCATAAAAATGGAAACTATAGAGAGAAAAGGGATGAAAGATAAGGAATAATCCTTCATCTTCTTTTTCAACCAAAATCGCTCCTTTTAACGCTAATCATCAATCCCATAAAAATGAAAACTATGGAGAGAAAAGGGGAAGATAAGGAAGAAATCCTTTCTCTTTCTTTTCAGCTAAAAGTCACCCCTTTTAAAGCTCATCATTAGCCCCACAAAAATGAAAATAATAGAGAGAAAAAAAAGGAAAGAAAGATAAGGAATGAGGGGTCATTAGGAAGAGGTAATTAACATCCATTTTAAATTTAAATTTAAAATTTAAATTCAAAATTCAAACTTGAATTTAAAAATTAGTTTGAAATTCAAATTCATAATTTGAATTTAAATGGGTAAGGATGTTAACATTAGGCTTACCTAAATTGAGCCCAAACCAAATCCTATTTGATTTGATCCAGATTTTCATAGCTCAATCAAATTGAGCTAGCCAGCAATCGTATTGTCAATTTAATCCTTCAATTAATTACTAATATTTAGTTTCTCAATCATCAAATTAGGCAGAATCTCCTATGGTGTGTGACCCCATAGTTTCAAACACTAAGTCGGTAGCACTTGAACACTTTCAATACTAATCGAAGTCGCCATCTAGCAATGACACCTGACATTTGGATAGGCCAAAGGTTTCAAAGCAACAATCAAGAACCTCTGGCATACGGTTATCATATAATTCATCCATTTGACCTTCAATGCTTAGGATGACTTAGGGTTTAACTGCCAATCCTTAATCAGCTCATCCATAAAGTGTCTCAACTTCACAAGTCCTATGACTTCTCACAAGGACTACCTTAGCTAAGGTTTTGCTAAATTGACACATAGTGAGACATTTACTTCAAACTATTTTGAGGGATCAATCCCATCTTGATCCACTCACTACTCCACAAGTACTTTACTGCACCCAGAAACCTTCTGTCACTGTATAGTAGGTTGCTTGCAAGCTATCATGGTGATCTCATGTCAGAGGGATACTTATATCCATATCCCTTCGTAAACACTTCTTGGCAGAAGAGTATTCTATAGATTGGTCACGTTCAGTGAGATGTCATACACCTTACCTGCATGTCATACTAGTGTCATCACACTCCTTAGTAAAGAGGACAACCAACCATATGACATACAATGACCTATACTTGATACATAGTTGTCCTATAACTATATATCATTTGGTCGTGACTACTTTAAGAACCACTCAATAAACCCTCTCTTTATTGAATCGATTATGGTTCTAAGGACTGCATCACAAAAGAATTTATTTTAGAAAGATGCAATGTGATGAACTACCAAATAAATATTTTATTGATTAATAATTCATATATATTTACAACTTGCACAATCATTTACATGTTAGTTGATTGGCTTTAGGACACAATTTCCAATAATTCCTTTTGAGTTAAAGAAAAATCCTTCCACCCTAGTGATCTTGTGCTCTGCAAGGTGTCTGTCTCTAAACCGCTAGAGCAAGGAAAGCTATCTCCAAACTGGGAAGGCCCCTATCAAGTTGCAGAGGTTCTTAGGCTCGAAACCTATAAACTTCAAGATCTAGACGAAAAGTCTATTCCCTTGACATGGAATTCAGACAACCTCCGGATATATTATCAGTAAAGTACACTCATACTAAGCTCATTCTGCTCACAATAATGAAACCTTACTTTTAAATTTACAATATTCCTATTCGATCACTTCTCCTGAAAGTTGTTGATGAAAGATAGGTTTCGCCCGATCAACGATCCTTGGATCCCTTTTTTCGAACCTCAGTAGGGCTGAGTTATTTCTCCATAGTTTGACAGCGCCAAGTAAAATATAATATCTCTCCATACCTCGGCACGGCCAAGCAACTTCTCCGAACCTTGGTAGGGCCGAGTTATTTTTTCATACTTGGTAGCGCCAAGTAAAATATAATCTCTCTCCATACCTCGGCACGGCCGAGCAACTTCTTCGAACCTCGGCAGGGCCGTGCTATTTCTCCGTACCTTGGCAGCGCCAAGTAAAATATAATCTTTCTTCGTACCTCGGCATGGCCAAGCAACTTCTTCGAACCTCGGCAGGGCCAAGCTATTTCTCCGTACCTTGGCAATGCCAAGTAAAATATAATCTTTTTTCGTACCTCGGCACAGCCGAGCAACTTCTCCAAACCTTGGCAGGTCTAAGCTATTTCTCCGTACCTTGGCAGCGCCAAGTAAAATATAATCTTTTTCCATAACTCGGCATGGCCGAGCAACTTCTTCGAACCTCGGCATGGCCGAGCTATTTCTTCGTACCTTGGTAGCGCCAAGTAAAATATAATCTTTCTCTGTACCTCAGCATGACCGAGAAACCTCTCTAAACCTCAGTAGGGCTAAACCAATTTCTCCACACCCTAACAAAACAAGAAAAAATCCTCTTTATCCCTCGGTACGATCGAACAATTCACCATAGTTTCAATAAATTGAGTAAAAATCCTCAAGGAGTTTTGGCATGACCGAACATTCACTGAGTGTCAGCAAAACCACCTAGGTCTTCATATAATCTGAGATGAGTCAAGCGCTCCGTCCTTGAAGATCCAACATGGTTCGATGAATGTCAGTGGAACTAAACTAAGTTGCCAAAATACTTGGCAAGGGTTAAGTCCCTAAGAATTCCTAACACTACCAGAATTTCATTCAATCAGGTACAACTAATTGAGACTTGGGAAAACTAAGTGTTTTATCCTCCTTAACGAAGAGGTGCCCCATTGGGTATTCCTATATTTCGGCAAGTCCGAGCCTTTTTCTGTACTTCATTCGAGTTAAAGAGGCTAACGTGCCTATGCATGATTTATATCTTAGAATAGGGCAAAAGCATTGGTACGTTAGAATTACAAACACTTAGCAAAAGAAAAAGAGACAAAATAGCACGAAGAAACAAGTAATTAAAAGTTCTTTTATTTCAAAATAATTTATTACAAAAAGTTATAGCCCATTACAGGGTATTACAAGTGCGTTACAGCACATAAAATACAAGAAAATGCTTGGACAATTAAGTTCGGCTACCAACATTGCATCAACAGGGCTTCTGCTTCGGAAGTAGAACTCCATTGAATTGCGATCTCCAGGGCACCAGTCAAAGATACAAAAAAAAGAAGCAACCTGAATAGACTTACCTTCGGCTTTCCATCCTTTAAGAAGCCACCTGATGGATCTTCAGATGGATCGAAGGTTACCATGGTTGATGAAAAGCCTATGGAAACTGAGACCCATCAGAAATTGTATTTCCAGTGGTCTTTATGGCTCCACAACAGACGGATAGAGTCAAGTAGAAAGCGCCCGTATGCACTTCCTGTATGACCTCTACACGTCCTCCCTTGCGCTTCATGTATGGCCTCCATAACTACTCCCTTAAGAGCGACTTGCTTCTTAGCAACTTCTTCATCCAAACTATTGGGATCAGGCCAAACCTCAAAGTGAAAGGCTGATCCCTCATCCTTTGACCTTAGCATGAGCTAGGAGCCCTTGCAAATTTCTCTTTCTATGCCCAGTAGAAAGGGGTTGTTTGTATGCACTCGCTACCTCTCGCTCTCCCTCTTTTATAGCCTTCAGGCAGAGATGGCAGGGATAGTCTCCATTAATGAGGAGGAGTTTCAAGATTCAAAGCATTCTGATCGCCATAACTTGACATTGTTAAATGGCCACGTGTTGCCCATTAGCTCTCTCCCTCGAGTGGATCTCAAAAAGTTTCTCCTCACTTGATAAGATAAATGCTTACAACGCTCACAGATTAACCACGTATCAACGTCTTGATAAGCCTTGTAAATCATGCGAGGAGTTTCCATTCGCACCGTGAGAGACAATAAATGAACTCTCCTCGATCTTCGTTACACTTTAAGTGCAGAGCACATAGCTTAACCAGCCATATTGCTTTCTGGATGAAGGTGTTCAATCTCTAGAGAGGAAAATAAGAAGAAAGTACAACCGAGGATAGCGCCGCTCAATTTCTTTTAAACCATCTCAGTGAGGATCCCCAAGCATCACAGAACCTTGGCCCAACGTTATTAAACCCCGAGTCTTCCATGTGTCATTCCACCTACGACCATCGGCGGGGACGAAGGGTTTCTCCTCGTATGACTGAAAGAAATAATGAAACGATGGTCTGGCATTTATGAAGACAGTATGATGCGCCTCCATCAGTTCAATTCCCTAAATCGGTTAATGCCATCTGGAACTCTACTCTCCATGCTCGAACCTATGCTTTGGACTAGGGAGTGGAGGGCATGTGATGCGAGATAAAATTGTTATTGAATCAATATCCATGCATATGATAAAAAGGCTAGGATCATTTTCGATTTCTATTTGCCAGGTATCACATTTGGAAAAAAATCAATTTTCATACCTTGATAGGATCGAGCCATTTTCATACCTCGGCAAGACCGAGCTATTTCCACTCCTTGGCGGGACCGAGTCATTTCCATACTCTGGCGGGCTAAGAGTGATTAAAGCGAAATATTACCCTCTGATCATGATCGACAAAAATTAAAATCTCTAATTACATGGCAGGATTTCAATCATAGCTCCTGACACCCCAAGAAGGAAATAAAGCCAAATATGGCCTATAGATAACCCAATAATCGAATAATTAAATATTAAAGCTCCAATTAGCTCCCTTGGTCATGGATCCTCATAACAAATAGGATTTGAATCCCACCGACCTCATAACTAACTTGATTCGAATCAGATTCGAATCATGCTGATTTTTTACTTCCCAAGACACATTCGAGGAGTCAAGTAAATAATCTTCCAATATTCAGACAGCCTATAAATACTTTATCCTAAAATTTTTTGAGGTACGCATACTCTTTTACTGAAAACCCATTGAGGCTCAAGCAAAATTTTTGGCTCTGAAGAAGCCATTCTTGAGGGACTCTTCTGCAGGAGCCTTCTTCTCATCTGCTTGCTGTGAATCTTCACTGATTTGAGCATCGGAGGGTCTTCCGCAGGGACCACCCCCAACACTCCTCGCAAGGAGATTATCTTGCAGGTTCACTAGGGCTGGAGGTTGTCATTTGAATCTAGGAGTGAGCCGCATCCGAGTTGAAGAATAAATTTTTATGGTAACACATTTAATATTAATACTATATTTAATATTTTAAATTTTAGATTTAGTTTAATTTTTAAATATATAATATTTAAGTTAAACTAAATTTAATAAGTTACGTTTGTTTGCAATTTAACAGAAGCCAAAGCAATCAATATTGTTAAATATAATAGTTATATACTACAAAATATATAATAATTAGTATAATAATATTCTAATAACATAATTATATAAAATATAAATAGCACATAGCAATAGAATATTATTAATATATAATATAAGTACTATAATTATATATTGTATAAAATTTTATAAAATCATGTTTTGATGTATATAATTATTGAAAAAATATATTATTAGAATTAAATAATTAGTATAATTATTTATTATATGTATTTTATATTTTATATGCATATGACAATATTTAAATATTTCATATTTTTGTATTATTTATATTACATTTAATATTAATATATTTAATTTTTTAAAAACAAAATTTTGATTAAATTTATTTTTTTATATTTAATATTTTAGATATTAAATTATTTAAATTTAAATATTGTTGATTTTATAATTTAATATTTAAATATTTAATATTTAAGTTAAATTAAATTTAATAAGTTACCTTTATTTTGCAAATTGAAAGGAAAACAAAGAAAATTAATATTTCAAATTTAATAATCACATACAATATAAATTAGAATAATTAATATAATCAAATTATTTAACATAATTATATAAAATATATAACACATAGAAATAGAATATATTAAAAACATATAAGATAATTATTATAATTATATTGTATAAAATTTTACAAAATTATGTTTTAATATAATAAATTTTATAATTATTTAGTATATTTATTATATATTTAATATGCACATGATAGTATTTAAATATTTAATATGTTATGTTATATTAATATTAAATTTAATATTTTAAAAATTAAAATTTTAAATTAAATTTAATAGCTAAATATTTAATATTTAAGTTAAACTAAATTTAATAAGTTACCTTTGTTTTGCAAATTGAAAAGAAGCCAAAACAAATCAATATTTCAAATATAATAATTTTATATTATATAAAATATATATTAATATCATTTTTACATAATTACATAAAATATATAAATAATACATAGCAATAGAATATACAAAGATATAATATAGCTATTATAGTTATATATTTACAAAATATTAAAAAATGATGTTTAATATAAATAATTATTTAAAGTATATTATTATAATTAAATATTTATTTTATTTATTTAATATATTTATATATTTAGTATGCACATGATAATATTTAAATATTTAATATATGAAATTATATTAATATTAAATATAATAAATTTCTAATAATATGTTTTTAATAATAAATATTAATATTATATTATCATGATAACTATAGTACTAATTAGTATACAAAATTATGTTTCACATAAAATATATTTAAAATATATTGTTATAATTAAATAATAATTATATTTATTTAGTATATTTATTAAGATCCATTTGAAATTTTAAAGTTTTGGTTGCTTTGTGAGCCGGTCCATTTGAAATTTTCTTCAAAGATAATGCATCAAGAGTCTTAACTATAGGCCCTACTTATTGTAGCCAAATGTAAAAAGTTTTGGGTTTTGATCAAGTTAATCCATTCTATAGGTGATGCATCCTTCGTTACTATGGCTTGTTGATGTTTTGAGGTGATGACAAATCATCTCAATAATGAGCCCAAAATTTTCATATTTGAACTACGACAAAAGGGATGATTAGATCCTATGATTCAGACATCAGATGCATAATCTTTAAGGGAACTTTAAAAAATTGGGTTGACTCGGGTATTAGTCTAAAAATTTTATATTTGGACTGTGATAAAAGGGGTAACTTATGCCATCATTTGGACACCAGGTGCAATTTGATGGTTCAAATTAGACCCAATAACCTAATTTGTCCATTTACCTTGTGTTGCTTTTGCTTCATTTTGGTAGGTCACGAAGTTGTAAATAGATTCTTGAAACACATTTATGTCTCCTCCTGCTTCCAGAAAAACATCAGCATAAATGCTGGTGCAAGAAGTCAATTGTTTAAATGTGAACAACCATATCTAAGGTAGATAGCATGAAAGCTGGATATAAATTCAAGTGAAACGTAATGACCAATGTTTTGAAAATCGGACCGGATATTTGGATCGCGGGTCAATCGGTTGGACCGAATGAACCGGTTTGGTCGGACCGAATAATATTATAATTAAAATTTAATTTAATAATATAAAATAATAAAATATAAATATAATTTAAATAAAAAATTAAAAAAATCTAAAAACCGGGTTGAACTGATCGAAACTCGGTCGATTCAATGAATTTTTTCGATTTTTATCGGGTAATATAAAAGTCAACTTTAATAATAAAATTGGATCGGACTGATGATCGATTCTTGATTAGACCGGTTGGATCGGCCTATCCGGTCCAGTTTTTAAAACATTGGTAATGACATAAATGTTCCCGTCCTCTAGTGGTGGGCTCCATGTGGAACCTATGGCGGTATCCATGACCGTCTAGCAGTTGGCTAGCGAGAAAAAGTCATGTCTTGAGAAAACACGCATCTCACATGTGCCATGCATAGAAGTAGAAACATCCTCTAAGGACAATGCCTTATCTAAATAGGCACCATAATGGAAACAACGATGGTAGGGAGCCAAGGAGGAATATGATTATGGGGCAGAAGGCACGTCAGCCATAAAAGATCATGAATGGGATTAATGGTGATGACGAGTTCCTGCATCTAATAAGTTGAATCCCTATTCTCCTTTCATCAATACATGTACATGTCAAATCTGTGTGGTTTTTTTCAAACCTAATGAGTTGAACCTGCTCAAGGTCTAGCTTTAAGTGAGAAGTGCGAGCCAAGGCTCTTGTTTTATATTGTTGATCTGACCTCAATTTGGATTTGGTTGGACGCAACGTCAAGTTCAGCTACCATCAAGTCAGATCACTTCCAAGTACAAGGCATATCAGTATTTGATGTGGATGTTGGCATTGCTCTTGGTACTAATATCCAACAATATTTAATAAGTCACAAAATGTTTGTTGAAACAATTTTTAACAATCTAATTAGGAAAGTTTTGCACATTCTTGATTAAAGTTCGATAAAAAAAGAAAAAGATAACAATTCAAAAGGTTGCTCATATATGTAACTAAAAAAGGGTCAAATTACTTGCAAAGCACATAAGACCTAAATAAATTCCAAAATATGAAAACCACACCCTCTCATAAACCTAGCAGTCTTGTAACCCAATATATATCAGGAAAGTGACTATAATAGTTTAATAGAACATTTTCTAAATTCAATGTTACTCAAGATAATTTCTCAAACCTCTATTTGTCTCAAAAAAGGTTATAGACCATAAGAAGTCACACATAGTTTGAGTCCTCCAACAAAAAACTCAATAAAGCCACCATTTATAGGTCAATTTTCTCACAAAGGCAAAAGAAAATAATTTTATTTATTCATATCTTGAAAATTGGAAAGAAGGTAAACCAATGAAATACCTTCCAAGAACAAAGATAGTAAATTTCACACTTGGCAATGGGCTCGCAAAGGCTTTCATGCCCCCATCGACAAATCATGGTTTTCCCATTAATTTCGAATGCTCTAAAATTTTAGAGGTGATAGAATCAATATTTGAAGTCCCATATATACTATGAATCTATGGATAGGTATTTGGGAACCATGCATATTATAACGACCCGGGCCCATGGGCCCGTTTCGTTACAATAAAGCAAGACGGACAAGGTCCATACCAACTTGGGCCACCACAGCCCAAAAAGGGATCCAATTGGTGCCTTGTCCTTCTTACTTTATAATATAAACCACTTAACCAACTCTCAAATTTTTCGATGTAAGACTATTGGGAGGGTTATCACAATCTACCCCCCTTAGAAAGGCGATGTCCTCGTCGCTAGGGTCAATTAATCACAACCACCAGGCAGCATGATTCTAGAGGTGGCCCCCACAGATTTAAGAGGTGGCTCCCATCAATGTAGCACTTTGCCCTGTGGCCCCACAGGTTCAAGAGGTGGCTCCCATCGATATAGCACTTTGCCCTATGTGGCACTTAGCTCCTGCACTTTCGATTGGTGCGTGGCTCTGATACCATAATTATAACGACCCGGGCCCACGGGCCCGTTTCGTTACAATAAAGCAAGATGGACAAGGTCCACACCAACTTGGGCTACCATAGCCCAAAAAGAGATCCAATTGGTGCCTTATCCTTCTTACTTTACAATATATAAACCACTTAACCAACTTTCAATTTTTCGATGTGAGACTATTGGAAGGGGCATCACAATCTACCCTCCTTACAAAGATGACGTCCTCGTCGTCAGGGTCAATTGATCACAACCACCAGACAGGCAAGATTCTAGAGGTGGCCCCCACAGGTTCAAGAGGTAGCTCCCATCAATGTAGCACTTTGCCCCGTGGCCCCCATAGGTTCAAGAGGTGGCTCCCATCGATGTAGCACTTTGCCCTGTGTGGCACTTAGCTCCTGCACTTCCGACTGGTGCATGGCTCTGATACCATATTGTAACGACCCGGGCCCACGGGCCCGTTTCGTTACAAGAAAGCAAGATGGACAAGGTCCATACCAACTTGGGCCACCATAGCCCAAAAAGGGATCCAATTGGTGCCTTGTCCTTCTTGCTTTACAATATATAAACCACTTAACCAACTCTCAAATTTCTCGATGTGGGACTATTGGGAGGGTTATCACAATCTACCCCCTTACAAAGGCGACGTCCTCGTCGCCAGAGTCAATTGATCACAACCACCAGGCAGGCAGGATTCTAGAGGTGGCCCCCACAGGTTCAAGATGTGGCTCCCATCATGTAGGACTTTGTCTTGTGACCCCACAGGTTCAAGAGGTGGCTCCCATCGATGTAGCACTTTGTCCTATGTGGCACTTAGCTCCTGTACTTCCGACTGGTGCGTGGCTCTGATACCATATTGTAATGACCCGGGCCCATGGGTCCGTTTCGTTATAAAAAAGCAAGACGAACAAGGTCCATACTAACTTGGGCCACTACAGCCCAAAAAGGGATCCAATTGGTGTCTTATCCTTCTTGCTTTACAATATAAACCACTTAACCAACTCTTAAATTTCCCGATGTGAAACTATTGGGAGGGTTATCACACATATATTTTGTCCAATAGTTACCACTTATCCTCTTCAATTTTGCAGATTTGTTCTAGTTGCATGCTAAAATTGTTGTGCTAACAGGATTTTTGGTGATGTAGAGTATTATGGTGATGTGTTTACTTGTATGTATATATGTATGTATTTATGAAGGATTATATTGTGACTAAAGTAGTCTAGAAGAGAAGACGAAGAGCTAGAGAAGATGAAAAAGGTTTATGAAGTATTTTCAAGAAAAAATATTTAAAATTCAAATATTTATGAGCACCTTTAGAAAACTTTTCATTAATGTAATCAAATAAACCTAGAAAATGTCTAGAATGATAGAAAATCTAGCTTCGACAAACCCAAAACAAAATATATAATCTCAAAAATCTCAATATTATGAGTATATGTGTGCGTTTAACGTAAAATAAATTATAATTGGATTTATCACAAATCATATCTCCCTGCAATACATAATATGATGTGGTGGAAGAGAAGACTTCTCTCTCTGTTTTATAGGCAGCAAAAGTATTATAACTCAATGGGATTACTGTAATATTTATAGGATGAGAATAGGAACATTTTCTTGTGATAGCTAAACTTCAATTTTTTCCCCATTGCTCTTTCTTTGAGCTACTTATGGACTCTTCCTTGATTATAGTTCTACATTAGTATTTTGATCTCATGTTCAGCATCTAGGAAAGATGTCTTTGAACTTCTGCTTCCATGCTAAACCATGCGGCATTACCAAACTTTTTTTTTTCCCCTCCTGTTGCAACATCTTTTTTCATTTTTCAAATTTTCCTTTAAAATCCATGGACATTTTATGCAACAAGATATCATAACATTTGCATCTCCTTTATTCAGTTTGGACTTTAACTTAGACCTTAGTGGTAATTTTACTAAACTGAACATACAAATACATATGATAACTTTAGAAATATCATGTCAATGCATCCTAAAAATACCGACCGTGCACATCTACTTGCTAGCAAGTACAAAGTCAGTATTTTTGTTTTGAGCGGAAAGGTGCCGACTCACCTTGTTTTACAAATGCAATGTGAAGTAAACACAAGTACAAAGACATTGTTGTGGAAGATTTAATTTTAGAAATGTCTTCTGCTGCACTGGTTTTTTCACTAAGCATGCATTGTTTTATTTGGATAATGATGCAGAATAAAAATAGTATCATTATGTTTGCAAATTTCAAGGTGAAATGTTCTGCGACTCTATATCTAAATTTTTCTCTAGGCACCATTGAACTGTTGTGCTTTGACATGAGTCTTCCAAATGTTTTGCCAATTTATTTGAAGGAAACTAGTGTATTCTATCTTCCATTGCTATGTTAGGAATTGCTTCATGGACTTGTGTAGTAACCCGGTTCAGATGAACCAGGCTCTAGACTGTTGGTTTTTCCTGGCTGACGCTTCGCTCCAGGTGAAGCGTTTAGTCTTCGGAAAACTCCCGATCCGAGGCGTCGCACAGGTGATTATATTGTGAAGGAGGAGGACTCCTTCCTTCATCCTGGCGCGCATCATTCTCAGGTATGTCCCCCTGCTAGAGAGAGAGAGAGCCTGGGAAGAGAGAGAAAGAGATCGCAGGATCGGCACAGTGAACCGTGCCGATCCTTGGTTCGGGCCCGGTAGCGTGCCCATCGCCTGGCCGGGCCTGAGGGTTGGCCGGTGACCTCCACCGGCGCCGGGCGTGCGTCCGATGGAGGTCCGGCCGGCCTGGTGGCCGGCCGAGCCGCCGGCACCGTGCGCACAGTGCGGAGAGAAAAAGAGAGAAGAGAGGGAGAGAGAGAAAATTAAGGAGAGAGAGAGAGGGGAGGCTGGCCGCGGCGGCGCGCCGGCTCTGATCTAGCCAACGGTGGCCGGACCGGCCCCAATTTGGCCGGAATCGACACCGGCGCGGTAAATTTCAAGCGGGAGCCGGAAGAGAGAAAGAGAGAGAGGGAGATAAATTGAGAGAGAGAGAGAAGGAGGCCGGCCGCAGCCGCCGCGGCGGCGGCCGGCTCCGGCCCGCCTCCGGAGGTCGGGCCGGACGGAATTAGGCCGGCGGCCCCTGGCCGCCGGCCGGAAGCTGTCCCCTGTTTCGGGCGAAACAGGGGAGCGGGGGGATGGATTGGCCATGGGCCGGCTGGGCCGGCTTAGTCTGGGCCTTTGGGCCATGCAGCGAGCAGTTTTGGGGCTGATTTTTGGGCCCCATAACGGGTCGGGATTAGCAAAAAATTATATGGCTAGAATCTGGGTTAATTCTAGTTTCTTGGGGTATTTTTACTTCCCCAATTGGGTGTGTATAGTGGGAGATATTCGAGCCCAAAGTTGGGCCCGTGAACTAGTCTGGGTAGGGTCTTAAGGGTCATTTTATTAATTAGATTTCAGTGAATTAATTATGTACATTGATCCTGTAGGTGCCCAGACATCTGATTAGTTGGTGCATCATTTGGATTTTGCGTAGGAGGTAAGTAAGACTATTATGAAAATTTAATAATTATTTAATTAATAAATTAAGTATATACAGTTTGCATGTATTTTGATAAATAAGAAGAAAATAGAAATTATCTGAATTGTCTATGTAGCATGGAACTGTGGATTACAAATGAACAATTATATGAGAATAGTGATTGGTAATATTGTAAGAAATGATTTATTGATGTATATGCTAGAAATGTGCCTGTATGATATGTTTATATTGAGGTGATTATATGCAAACCACTGTGAGGTAATGTGAGGTACAGATGCATGATGTAATTGTGATGAAAATGTTAAATAGATTTATATGTCACCGTGGTTCTCCTTTACTATGGCCCCACACATTGTAGCTGTGTTCTGTTATGATATGGCCACACACACTGGAGATGTATTCTGTTATGATATGGCCCCACACATTGTAGACGTGTTCTGTTATGATATGGCCACACACACCGTAGAGTGTGTTCTGTTATGGTATGGCCCCACATGTCTTACAATGTGTTCTATTTGATTTTCATATGGCCACATACATCGTAGAGTGTGTTCTGTTATGGTATGGCCCCACACATCGTACAATGTGTTCTGTTGATTTTTTGGCCACACATCTGGAGGATGTGCTCTGATTGAGGTATTGCAGGGCCGTGGGACACATAGGAAATCTATAATTACATAAACAGTGAGTTTGCTAGAATGCATATCCTGATGCTTATCGAATGTTCAATTTATGTTAAGTTGACAAATGCATATGTTGATGGCATGTTAAATATAATTCAAGTATGATATGATTGTATAATAGGCTTACTTATTGAGTGTAAACTCATTAAACCTTCACAATGTTTTTCAGAGCCTCAGGGTTGATGATGGATATTCGGAGTTGATGGAGCTTCTAATAAATAAAATAAGAACCATTGCATTGGTGTAATCCTATTATGTTTGTGTGTAGGGCTTGTTGTAGCCCAACTTTATTAGCATGACTTGGTGTAGGGTTTGAAACCCAAAACTTATAACTATCATTTGTATTATGGTTGGTTTTCATATTTATTGCCCATTTGAATCGTATATCAAGATTTTTAAGACGCCTTGCGTGCCCGGCACGCGGCGGGTTGTCACCCTAGCCCAATATTTGGGTCTGGGGCGTGACAGCTTTAGTGGTATCAGAGCCTAGGTTATTGACCTTAGGATCACATACATGATGACACCCTAGGCAAACAAATAGGTTGACATTGAGACAATTATCACTTTATATGAATTTCAAACCTTATGTTTTGGGAGCCTGATATGAAAAGTTTGATCATGATTTTTATAATAACTAATTTATCAGGAGATAGTAATGGCTCGCACTAGGAGCCAACAAAATGATGAGGGCTCCCAGGTTGGAAATGTTGGTCAACCAGGAGGTCAGGATGCTACTGAGGTGCTGCCCCTGTCAACCCTGTTGGGACTGATCATCAGCGACTCCAGACCGAGATGCTTCAGGTTCTATCGGGTATGGCACAGTCGATGCGGGACATGCAACAACAAATTCATCAGGCTTTATCCTCTCAGTCTGCCATTCCTGCTCCGCAGACTCAGCCTACTCCCACTGTTCCGCAGAGTCAGCCTACCCCTATTGTCCCGCAGACGCAGCCTGCTTCCACTATGCCACAGACTCTATTTGTCCCTCCTGCTCCACAAATTCAGTCCACTGTACCTACTACTCATTTCACACCATTGACCCAGCCTACTCCACCTCAACCCTGGGTAGGGATTGGCCGTAGCTTTGCAGATTTCAAGAAGTTTGCCCCTGCTCCTTTCTCTGGTTCTAGCAACCCTATTGATGCTGAGAGATGGGTGCGAGATATGGAGAAGGCTTTTATGGCCCATGGTAGCCAGGAGTTGGAGCGGATCAGATTTGCTACTTATCTTCTCCAGGGGGAGGCTTATGACTGGTGGCTAGTTGAGGAGCAGCGTCGGGGTGGTCAGGTTATGTCTTGGGGAGAGTTTAAGGAGATATTCTTTGACAAGTACTTTCCCAGGAGTGTACAAAGGAGGATGGAATCAGAATTTCTTAAGTTGGAGCAAAGGAATCTTTCTGTGGCCCAATATGAAGCTGAGTTCACCAGATTGGCCCGCTTTGCTCCAAGTATTGTGACTAATGAAATGGCCAAGATCACCAGATTTACAGAGGGGCTGCGACCCAGACTGATGCAGGCAGTCAATGCATTTGAGCTTCATTCCTATAGTGCTGTGGTGAATAAGGCTTTGGTAATTGAGAGAGATATGAATACAGTTCAGAGGGATTGGGAGCAGCAGAGGAAGAAAAAGGGGCCTATTGCGGGCCAACCCCCAACCCAGGTCAGGAAGAGAGGTGCGCAGCAGGCCCCAGCAGGACAGAGGAATAGAGAGACACGTTGCCTTCGCTGTGGGAGTTTTCACCCAGGAAGGCCTTGCCGTGGTGTGTCGGGTGCCTGCTACCTCTGCGGGAGGACTGATCACAAAATGGCTACCTGTCCCCTTCAGAAGACTCAGCAGCCCTCTTCTAGTCAAGGGTTGATTCAGCAGCAGCAGCAGCCACAGAGGACCCAGGGTAGAGTCTTCAACCTCACTCAGCAGGATGCTGCCGCTTCTAATTCTGTGGTGACAGGTAAACCATTTAAATACATACCTAGTATAATACCCTTTTCTAGCGCAATGTATTGGTAATTACTAGAACATTAGATTAAATGTTAAATCTTTGATGTTAAAACAAAATTTACTTATATCCAGGAATGATTAAAGTTGGCACTGCGTATGCTCAAACACTTATTGACCCGGGTGCCACGCATTCATTTATATCTGACACCTATCTTAGCAAGAATACATCATTGACACCTGAATCTCTAGACCATGAGTTGCTCATTGCCTTTCCAAATGGTGATATTATGAAAGTTGGCACAGTATGCAAATCCTGCTTGATTATCATTGAGGATATGAGATTATATGCTGATCTTTTTGTCCTTCCATTGAAATTCTTTGATGTTATCCTTGGCATGGATTGGTTAGCCTCCTATCATGCTTCAGTAGACTGTTTCAGGAAGATTGTCAATTTCAAAATTCCAAATCAGTCTGAATTCAGTTTTACTGGGGGTCAGTCACATCTAGCCTCTGTGTTCATTTCAGCGCTACAGGCTGGAAAGTATTTATTGAGTGGTGGTCAAGGATTCCTTGCTGTTGTTAAGGATCTTCAAAAGGAGGAGACCAAGTTGGAGGATATTCCTGTAGCTCGAGAATTTCCTGATGTTTTCCCTAATGAATTGACTGATTTGCCCCCAGATCGGGAGGTTGAATTCTCCATTGACTTAATTCCTGGAACTGGGCCTATATCCAAGGCTCCTTACCGCATGGCCCCGGCTGAGTTAAAAGAATTGAAAGATCAGTTGCAGGAGCTCCTAGATCGGGGATTTATCAGACCCAGTGTTTCCCCTTGGGGTGCTCCAGTTCTATTTGTTAAGAAGAAGGATGGCAGTCTCCGGCTATGCATTGATTACCGGAAATTAATAAGGTAACAGTGCGGAACAGATACCCTTTGCCGAGGATTGATGACTTGTTTGATCAACTCCAAGGAGCCCGAGTATTCTCGAAGATTGATCTCAGGTCAGGTTACCATCAGCTTAAAGTCAAGGAGGGAGATGTGCCTAAAACAGCATTCAGAACCAGATATGGCCATTACGAATTTTTAGTGATGCCATTTGGATTGACTAATGCCCCGGCAGCATTCATGGACTTGATGAATAGAATCTTTAAGCCATATTTGGATCAGTTTGTGGTGGTCTTCATTGATGATATTTTGATCTATTCTAAGAGTCACAGGGAGCATGAGGATCACTTGAGGATGGTGCTGCAGATTCTTAGGGAGAAGAGGCTCTATGCCAAGTTGCAGAAGTGTGATTTTTGGTTGGACCAAGTATCTTTCTTGGGTCATATAATCTCTATTGACGGCATTTCTGTGGACCCGAAAAAGATTGATGCTATTATTAGCTGGTGCAGACCTTCCAATGTGGCGGAAGTCAGAAGTTTCTTGGGACTTGCTGGGTATTACCATAAATTTATGGAAGACTTCTCTAGCATTGCTCTACCTCTAACTCGCTTAACCCAGAAGCGAGTAAAGTTTGATTGGACAGAGGAGTGCGAGAAAAGTTTCAGGAGTTAAAGCAGCGATTAGTGTCAGCTCCCATCCTTGTTCTTCCGTCAGGATCTGAGGGTTTTACACTTTATACTGATGCCTCTCGAAGAGGATTGGGATGCGTTCTGATGCAGAGTGGAAAGGTGATAGCTTATGCCTCCAGACAACTGAAGCCTTATGAGCAGAATTATCCTACTCATGATCTGGAATTAGCTGCGGTGGTTTTTGCTTTAAAGATTTGGCGGCATTATCTCTATGGGGTGTCGTGTGATGTGTATACAGACCATAAGAGTCTAAAATATATCTTCACACAGAAGGAGCTCAATTTGAGGCAGAGGAGGTGGTTGGAGCTTCTGAAGGACTATGATCTGAATCTGCATTATCATCCTGGGAAGGCTAATGTTGTGGCTGATGCCTTGAGTAGGAAGACCTCTTCTGAGTTAGCTGCTATGCTTACCTCCCAGCCTCACATTCTGAAGGACCTCGAGAGGTGGGAGATTGGACTGAGAGTACAGCAGTCTGATGGACTTGTTGCTGCACTTATTCTTCAGCCGACTCTTGTTGACAAAATTAAGTCCTCCCAGATGGAAGATCCAGATCTTCAAAGAATTAAGGTTGCTGTTCAGTCAGGAGTTCAGAGTGGATTTTATGTAATGGATGATGGATCCCTGAGATTTGAAGGCAGACTTTGTGTACCTAGCAATGAGGAGTTGAAAGCCGAGATTTTGAGGGAGGCTCACTACTCTCCCTATACTGTTCATCCAGGTGGTACTAAAATGTATAGAGACTTAAAGGAGAATTTTTGGTGGAAAGGTATGAAGAGGGAGATTGCTCAGTTTGTGGCCAAGTGCTTGGTATGTCAGCGAGTGAAGGCCGAACACCAAAGGCCTGCGGGACCCCTTCAGTCTCTGATGATTCCTCAGTGGAAATGGGAAAAGATTACTATGGATTTTGTGACTGGTTTGCCCAAAACTCCCAGGAGTAATGATGCAGTTTGGGTTATTGTGGACAGACTGACAAAATCAGCCCACTTTCTACCTTTCAGAGTTGGAGTCTCGAGTGATAGATTGGCTAGCATGTATATTGAGCAGATCGTGAGACTTCATGGTGTTCCTGTCTCTATTGTATCTGACCGGGATACCAGATTTGTATCACAGTTTTGGAAGAGCTTCATAAGGCCTTGGGAACCAAATTAAACTTTAGCACAGCTTATCATCCCCAGTCTGATGGACAGTCAGAGAGGACCATACAGATTCTGGAGGACATGTTGCGAGCCTGTGTGATGGACTTGGGTGGGGCTTGGGATAATCACTTACCTTTGGTGGAATTTGCATATAATAATAGTTACCAAGCCAGTATCCACATGGCTCCATTTGAGGCCTTGTATGGTAGGAGGTGCAGATCTCCTTTATGTTGGGATGATGTGGGGGAAAGAAAATTGCTAGGCCCTGAGCTGATCCAGCAGACAGTAGATAAGGTGCATTTGATCAGGGAGCATCTTCGTACAGCTCAGAGCAGGCAGAAAAGTTATGCTGATGTCAGAAGAAGGGAGTTAGAATTTCAGGTTGGGGATCATGTATTCTTAAGGGTATCACCAACCAAGGATGTGATGAGATTTGGGATTAGAGGAAAGCTTAGTCCACGCTATATTGGACCTTTTGAGATCTTGAGCAGAGTTGGGGAGGTTGCATACAGCTTAGCACTGCCTCCGATTTTATCTGGTGTTCACAATGTATTCCATGTATCTATGTTGAGGAAGTATGTTTCAGACCCCAGTCATGTTATAGCTTATGAGCCTATTCAGTTGAGGAAGGATTTATCATATGAGGAACATCCTATGCGTATCGTGGACCGCAAAGATCAGGTACTGAGGCGGCGTACCATTCCCTATGTCAAGATACAATGGAGTAATCATTCTGAGAGGGAGGCTACTTGGGAACTGGAGGAAGAGATGAAAACAAAGTATCCACAATTATTTGAAGGTAATTTATCTATCTTAGATTGTTGACTTTTGGATTTATAGTATACCAATTTCGAGGCCGAAATTTTTATAAGGAGGGGAGGATGTAGTAACCCGGTTCAGATGAACCAGGTTTGGTTCAGATGAACCAGGTCTAGCTGTTGGTTTTCCCTGGCTGACGCTTCGCTCCAGGTGAAGCGTTTAGTCTTCGGGAAACTCCCGATCCGAGGCGTCGCACAGGTGATTATGTGAAGGAGGAGGACTCCTTCCTTCATCCTGGCGCGCATCATTCTCAGGTATGTCCCCCTGCCAGAGAGAGAGAGAGAGAGAGAGAGAGAGAGAGAGAGAGAGAGAGAGAGAGCCTGGGAAGAGAGAGAAAGAGAGATCGGCACAGTGAACTGTGCCGATCCTTGGTTCGGGCCCGGCGGCGTGCCCGTGCCTGGCCGGGCCTGAGGGTTGGCCGGTGACCTCTACCGACGCCGGGCGTGCGTCCGGTGGAGGTCCGGCCGGCCTAGTGGCCGGCCGAGCCGCCGGCACCGTGCGCACAGTGCAGAGAGAAAAAGAGAGAAAGAGAGGAGAGAGAGAAAATTAAGGAGAGAGAGAGAGAGGGAGGCCGGCCGCGGCGGCGGCCGGCTCTGGTCTGGCCAACGGTGGCCGGACCGGCCCCAATTTGGCCAAAATCGACACCGGCGCGGTAATTTCAAGCGGGAGCTGGAAGAGAGAAAGAGAGAGAGGGAGAGAAATTGAGAGAGAGAGAGAGAGGAAGGAGGCCGGCAGCGGCGGCGGCCGGCTCCGGCCCGGCCTTCGGTGGCCAGGCCAGACGGAATTAGGCCGGCGGCGGCCCTGGCCGTCGGCCGAAAGCTGTCCCCTGTTTCGCCCGGCCCTGGCCACCGGCCGGAAGCTGTCCCCTGTTTCGGGCGAAACAGGGGAGCGGGGGGATGGATTGACCATGGGCCGGCTGGGCCGGCCTAGTCTGGGCCTTTTGGGCCATGCAGCGAGCAATTTTGGGGCTAGTTTTTGGACCCCGTAACGGGCTGGGATTAGCAAAAAAATTATATGGCTAGAATCTAGGTTAATTCTAGTTTCTTGGGGTATTTTTACTTCCCCAATTGGGTGTGTATAGTGGGAGATATTCGAGCCCAAAGTCGGGCCCGTGAACTAGTCTGGTAGGGTCTTAAGGGTCATTTTATTAATTAGATTTCAGTGAATTAATTATGTACATTGATCCTATAGGTGCCCAGACATCTGATTAGTTGGTGCATCATTTGAATTTTGCGTAGGAGGTAAGTAAGACTATTATGCAAATTTAATAATTATTTAATTAATAAATTGAGTATATACAGTCTGCATGCATTTTTATAAATAAGAAGAAAATAGAAATTATATGAATTGTCTATGTAGCATGGAACTGTAGATTACAAATGAACAATTATATGAGTATAGTGATTGGTAATATTGTAAGAAATGATTTATTGATGTATATGCTAGAATGCGACTGCCTGTATGATATGTTTATATTGAGGTGATTATATGCAAAACATTGTGAGGTAATGTGAGGTACAGATGCATGATGTAATTGTGATAAAAATGTTAAATAGATTTATATGTGTCGCCGCGGTTCTCCTTTACTATGGCCCCACATATTGTAGCCGTGTTCTGTTATGATATGGCCATACACACTGGAGATGTATTCTGTTATGATATGGCCCCACATATTGTAGACGTGTTCTGTTATGATATGGCCACACACACCGTAGAGTGTGTTCTGTTATGGTATGGCCCCACATGTCTTACAATGTGTTCTGTTTGATTTTCATATGGCCATATACATCGTAGAGTGTGTTCTGTTATGGTCTGGCCCCACACATCGTACAATGTCTTCTGTTGATTTTTGGCCACACATCTGGAGGATGTGCTCTGATTAAGGTATTGCAGGGCCGTGGGACACATAGGAAATCTATAATTATATAAACAGTGAGTTTGCTAGAATGCATATCCTGATGCTTATTGAATGTTCAATTTATGTTAAGTTGACAAGATGCATATGTTGATGGCATGTTAAATATAATTCAAGTATGATATGATTGTATAATAGGCTTACTTATTGAGTGTAAACTCATTAAACCTTCACAATATTTTTCAGAGCCTCAGGGTTGATGATGGATATTCGGAGTTGTTGGAGCTTCTAATAAATAAAATAAGAACCATTGCATTGGTGTAATCCTATTATGTTTGTGTGTAGGGCTTGTTGTAACCCAACTTTATTAGCATGACTTGGTTGTAGGGTTTGAAACCCAAAAACTTATAACTATCATTTGTATTATGGTTGGTTTTCATTGTTATTGCCCAATTTGAATCGTATATCAAGATTTTAAGACGCCTTGCGTTCCCGGCATGCGGCGGTTGTCACCCTAGCCCAATATTTGGGTCTGGGGTGTGACAACTTGGTATGTAGTTTTCGTAATGTGTGCAGACTGAAACTCTTGGCCTATGGATTTCAATTTTAAGGTCTGACAAAAGCTATTTTGAGGGTGGTGGCTCCTGCTTCCAATCACAATCCTGACGAATGAATGAGAAGGGTATATTCCAAACTGGTACAGAAAAACTAGTTTGTCAAGAGACATGTAGTGAAACCAGGAATTCTTCCGTTGCCGTGGACCAAAGTCTGTCTCGCATGCATGTTATGGCGCATTAAGTTTACCAGAAAATGCATAGACTGTCACTTTAAATACTGTATTTGTGGTCATCTTTCCTGGAAAAAAGAAAGAAGAAATGGAATATCTAGTTTGTATTGAATTTGTTATTTTTACTTCTTACTTGAGTTTACCCTTTTCCATTGTGAATAAAAGTCAATTTATTTTTGAGATCAGATTGGAATCGTAATGATTCATTTCAAAATGAAAATTTGTATGTAATATCTGACTCTAAAAACAAAGGCATGAATCTGGCTATAATGTTAGCAAAGATTAGATGTTTTTTGTTTTCTTTGGAGGTTGAGTAGTGATTGTTTTGTTTTTGCTTATGCTTTATTTTGATGAATCACTTAGGTAGTGTTTGAAATAGGGGATAAGAGGGGATATCCCCTGGATATCCCCTCTTATTCCCAAAAGCCATAATTATAAGGGATAGCTGGGAATAAAGTTAACCAAAGGGATAATCCATGGTTAACCATGGTTAGCCATAGGATATCCCCTCAATTTATTTCCTAGAAAATGCAGGAATAGCTGGTTATCCCTCCAAATAAGAGTAAAAAAAAAGTTATCCTATGGATTTACCTTTTTGCATTTGATATGATTAATGGGATAGCCAAAGGATATCCCTAGGGATAGCCAGGGGACAAACTCTATCCCGTACACTTATCCATGGATAATATTTTTTCTATCAAACACTACCTTAATTTTGTAATTAAACAATCTTAAAGTTTATGATCCTAGTGCTAGAATATGATTCAGAAGCCATATTATGCTAACAGGACAATTGCTCAGATGCTTGCAAAGTCATTAGGCTCTAGGTTTGTTGAAGCTGATGACTTCCACTCGCAGGAAAATAAAGGTACTTGAGTTGTATGTCTGAATAGCTACGTTAGAAACTCTTGTGAATATGGAGAACCTTGCTAATATTCTTTCGATACATCTGTTCCCCCCCACCCCCCCCCCCCCCCCCCCCCTGTCTGCTGTTGCAAGTTCATTCTTGTGCAATTCCTTAACTGCATAACGTATAGCTGCAATGACCCATTTGCTACTACAGATAATGTGTTTAATCAAAGAATTCCATATGCCATACCATGGCACTTAGCCATTCTTACCATGGTCTTAAATTTAAGCTATTTCCTTTTCCATAATTAGCAGTTCAGACTAAGATGACTGTTCTTAGGTAAAAAAAAAAAAAGATTAATGATTTTGTGGAATGGTCTGCTAATGCTACCAGCCTCACCAGGTTTATGGAAATTAACTAAAGCTGTAAAAAGTTTGCTGTTATAAGGTAGAAAATCACACAAGAATTGTTCTGCTTCTGCAAATGATCATGCAGTACATGAAGCAGATTGTTTAAATCTTAAAGAAGATTTCTAGAAAGATTTATGACGCATTAACTCACAAAACTCAGTCCTGCTACTTTGAAGCTCAAGTTTAATTGCTAGCGAATACAAACCCACCTGATTCTCCATCTCTATAACTTTATAGTATAATTGATTTGATTGACACCTTCTGATGTGCTCATTTCAGATCACTTGCTTTCCATCACACATCCGCTTCATTGTTCTTGTCATTGTCTTTTGGTCCGCAAGTCATTCATTGTTTCACAACTGAATTCTGTGTTGCTTAACTTTTTTTTTTTCTCCCAAGAGAAGATAGTGATCATCTCTCTTGTGCATTACAGAAAAGATGAGAAACGGGGTGCCACTTTCAGATACAGACCGATTTCCATGGCTGGAAGCACTCTGCAGTGCCATTAGAGAGAACATAGATGGTGGTGAAACTGTCACTCACTCTCAGCGCTGCAAAAGAAGTATAGAGACATCCTGAGGTCAGCAGACCAAGATTACAAGCCTGGGGATTACATTAACTGTAGAGTGAAATTTGTCTGTTTGGAGGCTCCAATGGAAGTACTTGCTGACAGGATGAAGAGAAGAAGATCTGAGGAAGGGAAGCACTACATGCCTGCGACTCTACTACAGTCACAGTTGGATCTGCTCGAGATTGATGAGGCTGAAGCAATTGCAAAGGTTGATGCCACTCTGAGCCTTGAAGCCATTGTAGATAGCATTTTAGTTCATTTGAGGACAACAGGGATTGTGTGATCAAAGAAGAAATGCATACATATAGGTGCTGGTCAAGGGGTTTTTATATATATATATAAACTCTAAAGGATCATCTTGAGTGTTTCTAATAAATGTATTTTATAGAGCATGCTGCGATAATGTCATCTAATAAAGGACCATTTTTTTTATGAACTCTAAAAGTCATCTTGAGTGTTTCTCAAATACGGGACTTAACATAATTGCTGTTAGGTTCATTTAGCTATTTGGATTCTACAGTAATCTTTGCTGGGCCTCTAAGGCTAGGACTTGAGCAAAAGAAGATGTATTTGTGCACCACCTTCGGTGCATAAAGGTGCCCACCTTGCACACGCATTGACCGTATGCCCATGCGAGCGCGCGTGCCACGGCCCATTGGGCCACAGCGCGCTCCATATATGCGCTTGCATGGACGCACAATGCGCACGCTCGGTGCATGCCTTTGTGCTCCAGAGGCGATGCACAAAGACTTTTCCTAAGCAAAATTTTGTGCGAATTTGCCGCTAGGAGACATCTGAATTTGTATGATCGCTGAGTCAAAGCGGTTGACTCGGTACGGAGATTGTATGCTTGCGAGCTGGGTTATGGGTTTAAAGATAGACTTTTTTAATTCTTTAGATAAGTTTGTTTAAGGTCTGTAGATCTACTGAAAGGGTTCCAGATCCACATTTAAATTGTGACAATATGATAGATATGACAAGTTTGGACTAGAGTTACCAAACACCCAACTTAAGTAGAGTCATTTCTCTGTGACTTTGAAAGATCTTATGGAAATAGTAGTCTGTAGTATATAAATAATAATTATAAGATTTGTGATGATTATGCTGCAAAGATCTTCAAACAATGAATCAGTTTCAAAACAAATTTATCAGACAAAGATATCGATGTCAAAATTTTAAAATTATCTCAAAAATTAGAGAGAGTAGTGGCCATAAATTATCAGTTCTTTGAAAATTAAATTCTAAAATCTTGATCTACCAAATAGGGTTCCAAAGTTAGCTTATTAATGATCAAAAAAAATATTTTGTTAAAGATTCTCTTTACCCTCTTCGAAGGGGTACTTAATCATTTTGTTGAAGATATCAACATGGAGATTAAACTATGCAATGGGTAATAAAAGCTGGCATGATAAGTTTTTTATAAAAAAATGGAAGGGCAAGGGTACAAGAGTAGATGGATAAAACATGGTAATACAAAGTAGAGTTATCCACTATACATGAGAAGTGAAACATGGATCTCCAAACAACCAACCAGTTTAAAAACAATTTTATTGGATGAAGATATCGATGTCAAAATTTTAAAATTATCTCAAAAAATGAGAGTAATGGCAGTAAACTGTTAGTTACTTTGATAATTAAATTCTAAAATCCTTATCTACCAAATAGAGTTCTAAAGTTAGCTTATTAATGACAAAAAAAATTATTAAAGATTCTCTTCACCCTCTTCGGAGGGCTTTAATTACTTTGTTAAAGATATCAACATGAAGACTAAACTATGCAATGAGTAATGAAAGCTGACAGCGAATGTATCCAAGTTTAAATCTGATTGCCTTCTCTATAGTTGGATTCATATGGATCTTATAGCCAAAAAGTCTCTCATTAACAATTAGTAGTTGCTAAAAAAAAAAGAGGTATTTAAGAGATGAAACAATATGGGACATACTTCTACCATAGAAACATGTCACATGGTAATATAGGAATATTTATAATAGCACAGGGATATGATATTGCAATATAAAAATGATATAGTAGCACAAGAATATATTGCAACAATATAAGAATATAACATAGCAATATAGGGATATATATGATATAGTAGTAAAAAGATACGATGTAATAGCACAAGGATAAGCATTGCAGCATAGTGATATGTTAAAGTAGCATAAAAACATATATGATATTAGAGGAAAGGGATACGATATGATAGCACAGGAATATGATATGACAGAATATAATATAAAAGCACAGGAATATATATATAATAGTAAAAAATATGATATAATAGTATAGGAATATGATATAGTAACATAGGGATATGATATAATAACAAAGAGATACGATATACTATGAGGCATATTTCTAAGGTGGAGACATGGGTTGTATTGTTCTATTTCATAAATGCCTCTCTTTCTCTCTTTTTTTTCTTTTTAGTAGGTAATGATTGTTAATGGATTACTTTTTGGCCTTGGGATCTCTATAAATTTAATGATAAGAGAGGCAACTGGAGTTGAATTTGGCTACATGCAAATATAATTAAGTCCAACTTATATATATATAACCTTATTTTTTATGGCTAGAAAGAAACTTATTTCAATATTCATAATACATATTTTTAAGACCATAAAATTGTAAGATAAGCTGAAATTTTGTAGTATTTATTAAGAATTTTATATTCACATACACTTTGGGAAATATAAGAAGTCTACTTACTTCTTAATGTAGTCCCCTTAAACTGGCTCTTACCATCATCAATCATTAGATTGGGATCCAATGGAAGCTAGCGTGGCTTTCTTTAGTAGCTTAATCCCTATATCTCCACTTTGCCTCATGTCTCAAGAAAGATCAATAGAGTTCCAAGTACTCCTTTTTTTCAAGAGAAAAGGTAGGGATAACAATTTATAAGCCAACCTAATAATCTGATCAGTAACTAACTTTCTTTAAGTAATTTTGGATTAAATACGAATGAGTTTAGGTTATAAATGTAGGAAGAAATAAAATCCGAGGCATGCATATTTAATAATTTGATAACAATTATCAATGCAGAATTTTAAAGATTAAGTATTAACCTATCTAACATGCATCAAGATCATATCTTTGCCTTATATATAGGATCGTTTGATCTAAAATATACATATAAATAAAATCATCAAGATCATATCTTGATCTTCAAGGCAAGAAGTCAAGATCATATCTTGATCACTTCTTGTCTTGAAGATCAATATATGATCTTGATGATTTTATTTATATGCATATTTTAGATCAAACGATCCTATATATAAGGCAAAGATATAATCTTGATGCATGTTAGATAGGTTAATACTTAATCTTTAAAATTACGCATTGATAATTGTTATCAAATTATTAAATATGCATGCCTCGGATTTTATTTCTCCCTATAAATGGTATCAGAGCCATAGTTTCATCTTGATCTGATTTATTGCATATAAATTAATGCTCCTATTAATTTTGTAATCAAAGCTAAAATGGATCACCAGGCAATTCGGTCACAGATAGATTAAAAATTCAAATTACCCATTCAATGAGGTATTCTGTGACATATTGCCGTGCAGTTCTTTTATTATTGATGCTTAGTCAAAAGATAATTTAAATTGATCTTTGGCATCAAACATAGATTACATGCACTCTCAAGAAATATTTTATATTTGATACATATTGATGTTGTATAAAATTATGATATTTGCATGTTTAGTATAAAAACATAGATATGAGATATGATAGCTTGTTGTCAATGTTATGAAACATACAAATATTTATGAGAGTTTTATTTGAATGTCAAATATTTATTCATAATCTTTTTAGATATGATTTAAATATAGGAATTAGTAGTAATATAATGCATGTGATGCTTGATTGGAAATATATGACATGTAAACATGAAATATATTTAACCTTATGGGTTAGCTAAATCAGGTCCATAAAGGGTTAGACCCTAAGGTTTAAATCAAATGGACTACAAGAGTATTTGATCAAATCTAAATTAATTAGATTAGGTTAAGAATGCTCTAAATCAAACAATAGTTGTAGTTGATCATGTCCTTATCTTTGATTAAACCAAATGGAGGTAGATTAGGCTCCGTGGTTGAGCATGAATCTCTTAGATGGTCAAATCAAAATTGGTTAACCATATGATATCAAGGTGAGTTGACAAGTTGCTCTAGGATATTTTGTTTCAAACAAAAGTCCCCGGAGCCGGTCATCGGGCAAGAATTCTTCTGCGATGACATCGTCTCTCTCGGAGCAAGGCTAACGAACCAGAAACGTACCATTCCACGAGTAAGTGTTTTTCTTATAGTCGGATTCTTTTTTTTTTAACAAAATTTTTTTGTTAGACATTCGCATTTGATTTTATTTCTCTCTCTTTATAAAAATAAAAAATAAAAAAATAAATAGTTGCATTTCATTAACTTTCTCTTTTTTTGTTGATTTATGCTTTACAATTTTGTAATCTTCTTTCCATATGTACAGTAAGGAAATGAAAACTTCCGTAAGCTAGTTTACTAATTATTTCTTTCTTGTTCCCCGTTGTTGTGGACTCAGCTGAGAACATTGAGGGGATGCATCAGATCCGGGTAGGATCGCTTGCTTGGAACAAAACTATTCTGACAACCGGGGGGTTCGACGGCAATATAGTGAACAATGATGTGAGAATAAGGTCGCACGTCGTAAATACTTTCAGAGGCCATCAGCGAGAAGTGTGCGAGCTGAAGTGGTCAAGCGCAGGTAGGCAACTAGCAAGCGGTGGAAATGATAAACTTGTTTATATATGGGACCTGCCGACCGCCGCTTCAAACCCTCCCCCCGGCCGAAACCAGTGGCTTCATAGATTCCAAAACCATATGGATACCGTCAAAGCACTTGCATGGTGCCCTTTCTAGGGTAACCTACTTTCTTCTGGCGGAGGTGGGGTGATCGGTGCATTAAATTCTGGAACACAAGAACAGGTGCTTGCCTGAATTCGATCGACACTGGTCCTCAAGTTTGCTCTTTGCTGTGGAGTAAGCATGAAAGGGAATTGCTAAGCTCTCATGGGTTCGCTCAGAACCAAATGATCCTATGGAAGTATCCTTCCATGGTTAAGACTACAGAGCTAGGAGGAGAACCTCCTCCAGTATTATTCATGGCTCAAGTAATAGAAAAGGTTTAGATATATTGAAAGACCTGGAATAGAGATTGCATATATATATATATATATATAGAAAAGGTTTAGATATATTGAAAGACTTGGAATAGAGATTGCATATGTATATATATATAAAGGTTGCTGATATCTGTTTCTTAACTCATCTGCTTCAGAGTCCAGATGGTTGCACCATAGCATCTGCAGGGGGTTAGCAACTTAGATTTTGGGATGTCTTTACAAAAGCACTGGAATCTGCAGCCCAAACAGCAATTACAGGTTCTTTTACTAATTTTAATTACATTAGATGAACAATTGAATAAGTCTCTCCATTGCTATGCATTCATCTCAGTATGCTCTGCTATAGCATTAGCTAGTCTAGGGGGTCATGTTGGCTAAACAATCTCTGCTTGACTTTGCTAGCTCTCAAGCTAACTAATTATGTGATCCTCTTTATCGTACATAAAGTCACTGTACATTGGGCCATCACACTTCAGCTCCAGCTCCTTTATGATGCACTTTAATTCGAGTCATAGATGTAGCGTACACCAATCCCTTTTTAGTCAAGTGATTTCTCCACTTGCTGTATATCAATGAGATTGACCAGGTGGGTTCAGAGCACTGGAGGAGATCATCTATGAGGGGATCTGAACTGTTATCCTTTAGAGTTGCTTTGGATGTCTCATGAAAATAAGACTCCCTCAGCTGCAAATGCAATCACAGATGTTGCATAGGATAGTACAATTTTTTAACAAAATATTATATAAATTAGATTTGGCATCTAATAATTACTTAGGTTTATGTCTGATTTGCCTACCATAGCTGCCTTCTCAACAAACCAATATGAGTTCTCCCTAAAAGCTTGACACTATGAAACACACCATTTATAACATGATTTTTAATATTTGTCTAGACAATATTATTCCATATACTGGTATTGTTGCCGTAGAAATTCATTCTCCGACTTGAGTGCAGCCCACCTCCGAATCCGGATGCCGATCTCTCACCTAGGTGGACCTGCAAGACAGTCCTCATGTAGAGAACGTTGGGGATGGCCCTTTGCGGAAGACCCTCCGATGCCCAAGTCAGTAAAAATTCATAGCAAGTAGATATGATGAGAAGGCTCTCGCAGAGAAGTCCCTTAAGTTTGGCCTCTTGGGAAGCTGGGGGCTCTGCTCGAGCTTCAATAGAGTTTTTCAGTGAAAGAGTGAGCATCGTGGCAGACAACTACCTGATTCCTTGAACGTGTCATAGGGAATCAAAAACCATCATGATTCAAATCTGATACGAATCAAATTTGTTACAAGGCCGGTAACGTTCGAATTCGGATAGTTAGAGAATCAATGGCTAGAAAAACTAGCTGATGCTTTGAGATTCAATGCTTTATAGGCTCTAGGCCATGTTTGGCATTATTGGCCTTATTCCCCACTTAGGATGGTTGGGGACCCATGTGGTTGGAATCTCGTAGATTATCATGAATTTAAATTTTTTCGCACTTGGTTCTTTATTTCTACTTTAGAAAAAATTGCTTTGGAAATCGAGCGATCGGGGGTAGCTTGGTCTGACCGAGGTATAAGAGCAGCTCGGTTTGGCCGAGGCATGAGGATAGCTCGATCCGGTTAAGGTATAAGAACAGCTCGGTCTGGCCGAGGTATAAGGGCAACTCGGTTCGGCCGAGGTATAAGAACAGCTCGGTATGGCCGAGGTATAAGGGCAGTTCGGTCTGGTCAAGGCATGAGGATAGTTTGGTCCGGCCGAGGTATAAGAATAGCTTGGTTTGACCAAGGTATAAGGGCAGCTCGGTCTAGCCGAGGCATGAGGATAGCTCGGTCCGGCCAAGGTATAAGAACAGCCCGATCTGGCCGAGGTATAAGGGTAGCTCGGTCTAGTCGAGGCATGAGGATAGCTCGGTCTGATCAAGGTATAAGTGTAGGGAGAAATAAACTCCGAGGCATGCATATTTTTAAAATTTAATAACTATTATCAATGCGAAAGCTAAAAGATTACATATTAATCTATCTAATATGCATCAAGATCATATCTTTGCCTTATATATAGGATCGCTTGATCTAAAATATGCATATAAATAATCATCAAGATCATATCTTGATCCTCAACGTAAGAAGTCGTACTTCTTGCCTTGAATCATGCCTTAAGGTTTAGGGATCATATCACTTACCTTAAGGGCAGTTGGTAAATCCTTTTGTGCTCTGCAGCCGTTCAATCTTTCGGCCTTTAGTATTGTCCACGCGAAGCCCTGAATGATCGGATTTCTGGGAGTGCTAGCTCGCAAAAAAAACTTTGCTGATCTTGAATCCTCCCACTTGAATCTTCCTCCAAGATCCAACAAGCTTTTGCTAACACTAGAATCACCAGGATTTTCTATTCTAACCTTTTTAGAATTTTAATCCACGATATGTCGTGTATTATTGTTCTATGTAATCTGGTGAGGGATGTCCTTTATTTATAGTCTCATTTTAGCCTGCCCATTGAATTCTGACATTAAGAATTCCGTCGTTTGGTAAAAAGCAAAGAGACGCCGAACCAAAGAGGCACGGCGCTTGGTTAATTCCGACGTTCGGTGAAAACCAAAGAGATGTGGTGTTTTGTTAATTTCGACGTCGGTGAGAACTAAAGAGATGTGAATTCTAACACTTAAAATTCCATCGTCTGGTTGATTCAAAGAGGCACATTAATTTTACTTTAATTCTAGCACTTAGAATTTCGATGGAAATGGTTTGGAGAGGATTAAATTAATACATTAAATTCTAAATGAGAATTTAATCTCTCAGACATTAGTTATCTCATCATGTGAGATACTTATGCGAGAGGTTTAGGTTCAGGTGATGGTTTAATCTGATCTGAATTTATTGGACTGAACCCACATAGATCATGGTCCTAGCCCAAATCAAATTTGGCTAATCCTGAATCTATTTAAATTCAAATCAAGTCTAATTTCAAATCAATATTTGAAATTGATTAGTCCTTCTAATAGACTTAAACCAAATTGAATCTTATTCACTTGTACTTAACCCAATTGAGATAATTCAATCAATCAAATTGATTAATTAAATCATATATGATTCTCAATCGTTGATCAGCAAATAGATCATCCTAGGAAACTTCTATGCGTGTGACTCTCTAGGTTCGAACCTAAGCCGGTAGCATAGAAATAACTTTCTATACTAATCGATGTGCCCATCTAGCAATGAAACCCGACGTCCGGATAGGTCGAAGAGTTGTCGAGCAAACTCCAAGAACCCAAAGAAACAGTTGCCGTATAATTCATCCTCTTGACCATAAATGCTAAGGATGGCTTAAGAGCCTGTCAACTCTAAACAACGAATCCATAAAGTGATTTCAATTTTAGTAATCATGTGACTTTTACATGAAGTGCCTTGGCCAAGGTCTTGCTAAATTGAAACACAAGCATTTCTTCTTTTAACGGGATAGGTCAAATTCCATCTTGATTCATAACTGACTACCACAAGTACTTGACTGCACCCAGTAACCTTTCGTAGTTGGATTAGAAATCCAGATGGTCCGGCACCTAAGTACAATGAGTTGCTTGCAAGTCACCGGTTGTGATCTTCAGGTCTAAAGGATACTTATACCCATATCTTCTCGGATTAACTCTTGACAGCAGAGTATCTGGAAATGAGTCACGTTTGGTGAAATGTACTCCTACACTTTCACCTATATGTTATACTAGTGTCTCTACACTCGACAACCAACAAATATGATATACAATGTCCTATAATTGATAGTACTATGACCCTGTCATAGTATATCATTTGGTCGCAAACTCTTTTAAGGACCTTCAAAGATAAATCCTCCTTTATTGTGAAGGAAGATCCTGAGGGCTTCATTACTATTAGGAGTTTTAAGAAGATGTTCTTGTAATGAATAAACTGCCAAATAACTTTTATTAATATATCAATTTATATACAATTTACATTAGCACAATCATCAAATGATTGGCTTTAGGATACAATTCCCAACAAACTCCCACTTAGCCTAAAGCCACTCATTACAGTATCTAATACCCATCTTCAATTTATAGTCATCAAACTCCTTGATGCTGAGTGCTTTAGTAAATGGGTCACCTAGGTTTTTCTTTCCATCAATCTTTGAAGATTTATGTCACCTCGGTCTACAATCTCTCGTGTAAGATGAAACCGGCACAGTATGTGCTTGGTGCGCTGATGTGCTCGTGGTTCCTTTGCTTAAGCTATGGCACCAGTGCTGTCACTGTACAATAGGACTGGTCCATCTATGGAAGGTGCCACTCCAAGCTCGGAGATAAACTTTCACAGCCATACAGCTTCTTTCACAGCATATGATGCAGCGATGTACTCTGCCTTGCACACCGAATCTGCCACTGTATGTTACTTGTAACCTTTTCAGCAAACAGCTCCACCATTTAGGATAAAAATGAAACCCGATACACTTTTTCTATCATCATGATCTGATTGGAAACTGGAATTAGTATATCCAACAAGTTTCAAATCAGACTCTTCATAGACTAACCACTGGTCCTTAGTATTTCTCAAATACTTAAGGATTGTCTTAACAACTTGCCAGTGTTTTTCTCCTAGATCAGATTGGTATCTACTCACTACTCCTAGTGAGTATGCCACATCTAGTCTTGTACATGTCATGGTGTACATAATCGATCCTACTGCCGAAGCATATAGAATTTGACTCATACGTTCTCTTTCATCAGCAGTTGTCGGACAATCCTTCTTAGAAAGATGAATTTCATGGCCTATCAAAAGATAGCCTTTCTTGGAATTCTCCATACTAAACCTCTTTAGCACGGTATCAATGTACGTAGATTGGGATAAACCAAGCATCCTTTTAGATCTATCTCTATAAATCTTCATTCCTAGGATGTATGATGCTTCTCCCAGATCTTTCATGGAGAATTGTGATGATAACCATGTCTTTATTCCTTGTAATGCAGGGCTATCATTCTCGATTAAGAGAATATCATCCATATATAATACAAGAAATACAATAACGGAATCGTTAGCCCATTTATAAATGCAAGGTTCTTCTTTATTCTTAATAAAACCATAAGATTTGATCACTTTATCAAATCATATGTTTCAACTCCTAGATGCTTGCTTAAGTCCATAAATAGACTTCTGTAGCCTGCACACTTTAGACTCGTCTTCAGATATAAAACCTTCAGGCTGTATCATATACACATGTTCTTCTAAATCACCATTTAGAAAAGCGATTTTAACATCCATCTGCCAAATCTCATAATCGAAATGTGCTGCTATAGCTAGCATAATCCGAATGAATTTCAGCATTGCCATAGGAGAAAACGTCTCGTCATAGTCAATACCATAATGTTGACGATACCTCTTAGCAACCAAACGTACTTTATAGGTCTCAATCTTTCCGTCTGCGCCTCTTTTCCTCTTGAAAACTCACTTACACTCTATGGGTTTTATCCCTTCGGGTGGGTCAACTAATGTCCATACATTATTATCCTTCATAGAATCAAGTTCGGATTTCATGGCATCAAGCCATTTATTAGAGTCAGTCCTTTGCATAGCATCCATATAGGTGATCGGATCCTCGTTGTTCTCATCGAGTTCAACAGAATCATCATTATGGATCAAGAAACCTAAGTATCTGTCCGGTTGATGTGGTACTCTACCATATCGCCTTAATGGTGCATCTAAAATGGGTTTTGAGTTTGATCTAATCAACTCAGATTCTAAGGGTTCACTGGTTTATGTTGTTCCTTCTACTTGATGAACTTTCTCAAGTTCAATATTAGAGCTATTTGTTCTTTCACTAAGGAACTCCTTTTCAAGAAAAACTGCTCTATTACTAATGAATAACTTTTGTTCTTCAGTATTGTAGAAGTAATATCATTTGGTTTCTTTCGGATAGCCGATAAAAAAATATTTGTCAGATTTGGGTTCAAGTTTGTCTGATTTTGCACGTTTCACATAAGCCGGACACCCCAGACTCTCAGATAGGTGATAACCAGTTTATGTCCATACCACATCTCATGTGGAGTTTTAGAAACAGACTTACTTGGAACTTTATTAAGAATATGATAAGCTGATTCTAATGCGTATCCCCAAAATCCATCATGGACCAAACCATGTCTAACAGAGTTTGATTCCTTCTTTTCGACACACCGTTATGCTGCGGTGTTCCAGAAGAAGTCCATTGGAAGAGAATCCTATTCTCTCTTAAATATGTCACAAAGTCATTGGAAAGGTATTCGCCTCCTCGATCTGATCGAAGGGTCTTAATACATTTTCCTATTTATTTTTCTACTTCTTTATGATATAGTTTGAACATTTCAAACGACTCAGATTTATGTCTCATAAGATAGACATAACCGAACCTAGAAAGGTCGTCTGTAAAAGTAATGAAGTAGTAATATCCACCTTTGGCACAAGTCTCATTTGTCCACATACATCAGTATGTACTAGACTCAATAGCTCTTTGGCTCTTTCACCTTTTTCAGTAAAAGATGACTTGGTCATTTTACCAAGAAGACAGGATTCGCAGGTAGTTAATGATTCATAATCATCAATTCGAAGGATGCCCTCCTGAGTTAACCTATTTAATATGTTCTTATTGATATGACCCAGTCGATGGTGCCAAAGATAAATATATGTGACATCAGTTGTTCTAGGGCTCTTACTTGAGTTGTACACTACATTCACAGGCTATGATAATATATAATATCATTAGATAAATGCCCAGTCATTACAGTGACTCCATTCATAATGATATTCAAAGTAACATCCTTTATTGATATTTCATAATTACTTTTGGCCAGAAGGCCTACAGAAATTACGTTCAACAAGAACGTTGGGCAAAAATGATAATCATTTAGTATAATGACATTTCTATTGAAAACTATTTCAAGAACTCCTAATGCCAGTACTGGAACTAATCTTCCATCACCGACATTAAGGAATCTTTTATTGTCCTTAAATCTTTTAGTGACCTGTAGTCCCTGCAATGAATTGCAAATATTAAAAAGACTCCCGGTATCCAATACCTAGGTCTGATTATCATATACAGAAATTTATAAGGTGTTATTATATAAATACCTTGTTGAGCAACATCTTGCCCCTTTTTCTTCTTTGGCCTGTTTGGATCAAGTGTGGCAATGTAAAGAGGATAGTTCCTCTTCCAGTGCCCTTGCATCTTGCAATGAAAGCATTCAGCTTGACTTTTATCAACTTTCTTCTTCTGCATCTGACCCCTTATAGATATCCTAGCATGTTACACCTTTTTCTTATTCTTTTTCTTCTTCTCTTTTCCAAAGGGTTGACGCCCTACCTTAGATCCTTCAACCACATTAACCAAACCCTTAGAGAGCTGGTTATCCTTCTCAAAGTTCTGTAACAACCCCAACAAACCGTAGTAGTTGACTGCAGGCTTTGTCATTCGAAAATGAGTAAGAAAAGGTCAGAAGGATGGAGGCAAGGAATTCAGGATCGCATCTTTTCCCAACTACTCATGTAGGGGAAAGCCGAGCTTACTTAGGAGTTCTATCTTCTCGATCACATACAATACATGATCAGTGATAGGAGATCCATCCCTCATTCGAGCATTAAAAATAGCACAACTAGTCTTGTGCCTTTCAACGTCGTCGGGTGTGCCGAAAGATTCATTCAATGCTTGAATGATTTCTTCTGGATGAGAATTCTCGAACTGGCGATCGAATTCATCATTCATAGCTGCTAGCATGATGCAACACATTCTAGTTCTATCACTGAGCCACTTCTGATAAGTGTCTTTCTCAGAACTTTGGGTGTTTGCATCAGGTATCTTTGGTGCAGGATTATTCAGAATATATATAATCCTCTCATGCTCAAGGATGATCTTAAGTTTTCTAAACCAGCTATTGAAATTTGAACCATTCAATTTGTCACTATCCAATAGGGACCTTAATGATAAATTAGTGGCCATTTTCTGCATAAGGAAAAACTAAAGTTTATTAGTATATAAATTGATTCAGTCTAAAGACTTGGACTTTAGTCTAAAGATTCTTCCACTATTTTGTTCAAATTAGCAGCCTCTACATTCCAATTCGAAGAATTATTCTTAATTATTTAGTGGGCACTAAGATCTACATAGACTACATACAGGCCCAAGTGAAGCTTGGCCAACCTATATGCATCTAAGAGTAGGTTCAAAACCAATTATTTTTCAAAATAATTCTTAGTGTTTAGTTTTGCCCCATGTTCCTCTTCAGCAGGCATGAAGTGCCTCCACTGAAAGTTCTGGTTAGGTCCAACCATTAAATGATATAATCAGTGTAACCTATCAATAGACAACCAAGCCCGAGTGAAGCTCGGCTCACCTGACTGTCTATTTAATAGTTACGCTGACTTATCATATAATGAATAATAATTTTGATGGTTGACTAGCACCAGGCATGGAGTGCCTCCAATGATTATCAAAACATCGAACTCATTATCACCCACCTTAATAGGAGGCTATGATCTAGTTATCATATAACTATTTTATTTTAAGGACCTAATAATTTTAGAGGATTTTAATAATATGAAAATAAATTGACTAATCAAGTTCTCCCACTGAATCTATGAAATTGGTAGAAAAAAACAAGATTAAGTCAAGTTAAGTGGCACCTAAATCAGTCAGACTGATTTCCTTATAGGCATGGGTCAACTAGAATCAGGTAAATGATCTGAATCATAAATGGTTCACCATATTGACCAGGTGAGTGAAATCGATGGGAGGGATATGCCATTAACTCGTTAAAGACGCATCAATACGAGTAGCTCCCAATTAAAAACCATTTGATCGTTGATCCTGGAGCAACTTGCCAACTCACCTTGACATCATATGGTTAACCAATTTTGATTTGACCATCTAAGAGATTCATGCTCAACCACGGAGCCTAATCTACTTCCATTTGGTTTAATCAAAGAGAAGGACATGATCACTACAACTATTATTTGATTTAGAGCATTCTTATCCTAATCTAATTAATTTAGATTTGATCAAATACTCTTTTAGTCCAGTTGATTTAAACCTTAGGGTCTAACCCTTTATGGAATCGATTTAGCTAACCCAAAAGATTATGTTACTACTCAATCAAGCATTCTTATCAATCAAGCATCACTTGCATTATGTTACTACTCATAATTCCTATATTTAGATCATATCTAAAAAGATTATGAATTAATATTTAACATTCAAATAAAACTCTCATAAATATTTATATGTTTCGTAACATAGACTACAAGCCATCATATCTCATATCTATGTTTTTATACTAAACATGCAAATATCATGCTTTTATACAACATCAATATAAAATTTTTGAGAGTGAGTGTAATCTATGTTTTGATGCCAAAGCTCAATTTAAATTTTTTTTAAACTAAGCATCGATGATAAAATAATCGCACGACAATATCACAGAATACCTCATTGAATGGGTAATTTGGATTTTCAATCCATCTATGACCATATGGCCTTGTGATCAGTTTTAGCCATAATTACACAATTAATAAGAACATTAATTTACATGCAATAAATTAGATTAATATCAAAACCATGGCTCTGATATCATTTGTAGGGAGAAATAAACTCTGAGGCATGCATAGTTTTAAAATTTGATAACTATTATCAATGCGGAAGCTAAAAGATTACATATTAATCTATCTAATATGCATCAAGATCATATCTTTGCCTTATATATAGGATCAATTGATCTAAAATATGCATATAAATAATCATCAAGATCATATCTTGATTCTTAATGTAAGAAGTCGTACTTCTTGCCTTGAATCATGCCTTAAGGTTTAGGGATCATATCACTTACCTTAAGGGCAGTTGGTAAATCCTTTTGTGCTCTGCAATTGTTCAATCGTTCGGTCTCTAGTATCGTCCATGCGAAGCCCCGAATGATTGGATTTTTGGGAGTGCTAGCTCGTGGAAAAACAACTTTGCTGATATTAAATCCTTCAACTTAAATCTTCCTCTAAGATCCACCAAGCTTTTGCTAACACCAGAATCACCAGGATTTTTTATTCTAACCTTTTTAGAATTTCAATCCATGACATATCGTATGTTATTGATATATGTAATCTGATGAGGGATGTCCTCTATTTATAGTCTCATTTTAGACTGCCCATTAAATTCTGACATTAAGAATTTCATCGTTTGGTAAAAATCAAAGAGATACCGAACCAAAGAGGCATGGCGCTTGGTTAATTCCGACGTTCGGTGAAAACCAAGGAGACGTGGCGTTTTGTTAATTCCGACGTCGGTAAGAACTAAAGAGATGTGAATTCTAAAACTTAGAATTCCATCGCTTGGTTGATTAAAAGAGGCACATTAATTCCACTTTAATTCTAACACTTAGAATTTCGATGGAAATAGTTTGGAGAGGATTAAATTAATACATTAAATTCTAAATAAGAATTTAATCTCTCAGACATTAGTTATCTCATCATGTGAGATACTTATGCGAGAGGTTTGGGTTCAGGTGATGGTTTAATCTAATCTGAATTTATTAGACTGAACCCACATAGATCATGATCCTAGCCCAAATCAAATTTGGCTAGTCGTGAATCTATTTAAATCCAAATCAAGTATAATTTCAAATCAATATTTGAAATTGATTCATCCTTTTAATAGACTTAAACCAAATTGAATCTTATTCACTTGTACTTAACCCAATTGAGATAATTCAATTAATCAAATTGATTAATTAAATCATATACGATTCTTAATCGTTGATCAGCAAATAGATCATCCTAGGAAACTTCTATGCGTGTGACTCTCTAGGTTCGAATCTAAGCCGATAGCATAGAAATAACTTTCTATACTAATCGATGTGCCCATCTAGCAATGGAACCCGACCGTATAGGTCGAAGAGTTGCCGAGCAAACTCCAAGAACCCTAAGAAATAGTTATCATATAATTCATCCTCTTGACCACAAATGCTAAGGATGGCTTAAGAGCCTGTCAACTCTAAACAGCGAATCCATAAAGTGATTTCAATTTTAGTGATCATGTGACTTTCACATGAAGTGCCTTGGCCAAGGTCTTGCTAAATTGAAACACAAGCATTTCTTCTTTTAATGGGATAGGTTAAATTCTATCTTGATTCACAACTAACTACCACAAGTACTTGACTACACCCAGTAACCTTTCGTAGCTGGATTAGAAATTCTGGTGGTCCGATACCTAAGTACAATGAGTTGCTTGCAAGTCATCGGTTGTGATCTTCAGGTCTAAAGGATACTTATACCCATATCTTCTTGGATTAACTCTTGACAGCAGAGTATCCGGAAATGAGTCACGTTCGATGAAATGTACTCCTACACTTTCACCTGTATATCATACTAGTGTCTCTACACTCCTTGGTTAAGAGAACAACCAACAAATATGATATACAACGTCCTATAATTGATAGTACTATGGCCCTGTCATAGTATATCATTTGATCGCGAACTCTTTTAACGACCTTCAAAGATAAATCCTTCTTTATCGTGAAGGAAGATCATGAGGGCTTCATTACTATTAGGAGTTTTAAGAAGATGTTCTTGTAATGAATAAATTGCCAAATAATTTTTATTAATATATCAATTTATATACAATTTACATTAGTACAATTATCAAATGATTGGCTTTAGGATACAATTTCCAACAATAAGAACAGCTCGATCTGGCTGAGATATAAGGGTACTTCGGTTTTATTGAGACTATTGGCCTTGTCTTTTTCTGGATGTGATAACTGGCTAATCAGAAATCAAAAGTGATCCCAACCTTTTTGTCGCACGCACGGATATTGATGTAATGACGATTTTACCCTGCATCAAGTATTATTTTAAATTCAACTTATTTCATCTATGCATCAGGTAACTATAATTGCATCTTATGAAACACATTTGTATTGTTAAAAGATCCTCATCCAATGCTATTCTTAAGACTGTATATTGAAACTTTGGCTTAAAGTAGTAATATACCAAGAAATGTATTTTATTGCATCAGCAAACACAAGACTGCTCGATAGCTTATAATTACAATAACATTGAGGTAGGAAATGCCTATATTTGGATTACCTTCTAGATGCAAATTCTTAACCATTGAAGTATTTCTCTCTGTAATAATGCTGATATGTCTTCTGCATGTCTTTGGTCTTTATTGCTAGCATCATATGATGAACACCATCTAGGTTTACCTCTTTCTATCAAAGACTCTTAGCTCTTAATATAATAGTGCAAATGACCTAAATAATTTTTTGGTATATTTTCAAATTCAGGTGCCTAGCACTAATGCCTTTATATAAGGTCCCCTAAGGTCCTCAATCTTAGTATCGATTATCATATCTGTTAGGTATTGATACAATATGATACTGACCTAAACATCCTGACACTCGGTATGAAGATGTGTATTGGTTCAGTACCAGTTCAATATTTTTTTCCTTTGTCTTAAAGTTTTTTCAATTTATGAAAATTACTCAAGATTTTTGGATTGTTAAATTATGATTTTAAGACTATTTTAATGTTATTTTTTTCATATTGATTTTGCTGTGAATGTAGCTCAATGCTTTTCCAATTTGTTATGTTGTTTCTCTTTACTCTCTTTGCTACTCCCTTTTTTTTATGTTAAGTTTCCTCTCTCTCACTCTCTTTCCTCTCTCTCACTCTCAACCACCACCAACACCACCGTCACTATTCTGAATGCCAACACCACCATCACTATTGTGAATGCCGAGAGGCTGACAACGATAGCTACCTATCTCTAGATCCTATCCAAAACCCTAACCCTAGCTTGCCTCCACCCTTCCTCCTCAATTGATGCCTGCCCCCCCTCCTCCCAATGCCTCTAAGCCCTCCACTCCCTTAACTTCCCCTCACCCTACTGCCCTCTTAATCATGGCCATGTCCTTCCCCCACCTGATTTCAGATCTGCCATGGCCGATCTTCCCACCTCCATCCTCAATACAGCTTTCGCATTCTACAATGTAGTATTTGGCTCCACAAAGGTGCATCTTTTCCTCGTTATTTTTCTTCTTTATCAGCTTAATGTTCTGTTTTATGAATGCAGTGTTTGATCTGCTATATGGCTTCTATTTATTCTGTTCAACTCCAAACTCCTTGTAATGTGAGCTGTAAAGAAGATGAAGAATTTAAGTTTCTGTACAATTGAAAGGACAAAGATTAATGCAGAACAAAAGAATGAGGACTCTCATTGAACTGAATTCAAGAATCTTCCATCAATCAGTCAGGCTCATCTCTTAATTTCATGGTATCTCAAATTGTAACATTCTATCTTTATTTTAACTATTTACTATTTTTAGATTATACCATGTAAGGAGAATAGAAAAGTAGTTCCAAGGCAGCAGTTTGATGATTATTGCAGAAGCATATTGACTAATTGCACTAGATTTTGCTCAGGCCATGGTTCAAAACATGTATATGCATGATCAAATTTTATGTAATGTCTATTGCTTAGAGGGAATATCATCTTGTTTCTTTCTTTTTTGTTTTCCTCTTTTCTGATTCCTTCACTGTTTTGTGAATGAATTATCACTAAAGTATTTCAACAGAGATTTTTGTCAAGTATCATAATTAATTTGCTGTTACTACATATTATTTTATGTTAGGATAGCCATAACCAGCTGTTGTAACAGTGATTTTCTAGTGTGGAAGAGTTCATCAAAAGCTGGAAAGGCCAGACAATGCAGTTAGTCTGCTTTAGAAGTCAATAAAGGTAATCCTAGGGTTTTGTTGTAACATGATCCTGAAATTATTCATACCTTTGCAAGACACATTAGTAAAGCCCCTAGAAAGCTGTACCAGAATCTTAGTCATTTGTGCATGTCTCCTGGGCACTTGGATGGGCCTTTTATGGTGTAGGATTCCTGTAAACCTCCTAGGCACTCTCATATGCACTTACATATATACCTTTTATGCTGTATCAAAGCTTTATTGTTACTTATGCAATTCATTTATAATTTGTTGGCAATTAATTGTAAATTTTTTCTTTCTTTATCGGATAAGTTTTGGGCTAGGATCCGTATTGAGCAAGTGAATAATGACCTCATGATTTATGTCTGATATTTTTGCTGTTGATTTAATGAACACATCCAAGTTTACCCATAGGAACTTTACAATTTGATTTTAAACCTCTTTCGATAAGTGGCAATCGACCTAAATGGTTGGGCTATAGGGTCCTAGCAAGATCACATCTAGGTCTTCGACAAGCTCCTCTTACTACTTTTTGAGCTTATCTTGAAGATCCAATCTCTTTGTCGGCAATATTATTTCAACGAGCCTAATACTTCTTTTAAAAGTCATTACATAGCAATGTTGAGCTGTAGTTTGATTACCCAAAACTTTTCACGCTGCAATTAATGAAAAACTTTATCAGAAAATAGTAGGTCGAGATAATAGCTTGTACTCAAGTTCATTCGACCCAAGATTGTGTCGTAGACCGAGGGTAACTTGACAATCAAAAAAATCATCATCGTTATCTAGGCTCTTCTCCTATGATTATTGGCAAAGTTATTATCCCTTTAGCCCGAATGGATTCTTCTATGAAGATGATCAACCGAGTTTCTACTAGCTTTTGCTAATCAGTACTGATATTTATCCTTTAGAAGGCAACATAGGAGAGAATATTCAGCAAGCTATCATTGTCTACAAGGATTCATTTCACCTGGTAATTTATGATTGTCATTAAGACAATCAGAGCATCATCATGCAATATCCATTTCCCTTTTAGATCTTCATTAAAGAAATATATGATCTGTTTGATCTTCATCTTCTAAGTGGAAGGCTTTTGAGCTCATACTTGTTATCCATGGGCTTTTCAAATGGATGAACTTTTTTCATCTATCATAGGTCCATCATGGATAATAGCAATAGTACGTGGAGTTACCCCATGCAAGAGAGAAGAGGGAGAGAAGGAAAGGTTCAAAGATTTTCTTTAGGAGGGGACTCTTCAACTCTCAACTTAGCCTAAAGGAAGAAGGCCTAGACCTCTCAGTTCAATTTTTGTGGTTTTAGTGTATGTTTCATACCCAGGAATGGAATGCTTTCATAGAGATATAGAGACCTCCTGATCTAGTCCACTTGATAGCACATATGCAGTTAGATATGCTTAGATCTTTACGAGGATGATGCTGTTAGCAAAAATCCTTTCCTGATATATGTTGCCTTTTGATTGTCCATCATATATGACTTCTAATTGATCATCTGTGCTGCATCTAATCGGCTTGCCAACTTATTTATACCACGTCATAGCACCCAACCTTGCCAACTTCTGATTCGTTTTTATCACTGTATACCCCGCCCACCGGATCCCTACGTCCAACAACACTGTCTTGCCACCCAAGTTTTCATGCTCAACTCTCACGACCAGTGATCAGTGTTGGAATTAATGCACTTACTTCTAGTTTCAGTGTGAAAGTTAATGCTGTATTAGAGTTTCTATGAGCTTATGTTCTCTAGGAGGGAAAACTGTAGAGCTCTCTGCTCTAAAAAAAAAAACAACTAGTCTGAAGATATAGAGAGATAGAATGCTAAGAAAAAATTCTGGAATCAGAGCAGACAGCTGGGGAGTCCGTAAACACCGCAGTCTCTTCTGTTAATTAAAAGAAGGATAACGAGATTTGTAAGTAACATCTGGAACCATTGGACGCAAGCAGATCATATAGTGATTGCCATATTGCACTTTGTTTCTCATTCCCGGGAACTCTGCATCATTTTTAGTTAAACAAATCTCATAAGAGAACCATAAAATTTTACTCCACAGACGCATCATCAATGAAGAACTGCAAGATGATTTAGAAAACGAATCTGACATGCAATCGGCATATTCTTATGTATGCTGTCTTACATGGTACGCAAACACGAAGAAGGCAACTAGCACCTGGATAAGAAACGAGCAAATCGCTGCATTCTACAGCTCTTATGCAGTAAGATGACGTTGGATGATGATAAGGGGGCTCCTCACTACATGATGATCCGAGATCCACCTCAAATTCCCTTCTGTGTTATTATTCCCACCACTCACACTCACAGTGAAAGTCTTCTTCTCGTTCACCTGGGTAAAGTTCAGGATCTGTGGAGTTACGGTAATCGTCGCCCCCTCCGGCGCATCCACTTCGACCTTGTAACTTTCATTCGCTGCCCCAACATTGGTCACTGTTCGTTCCACGGTAGACCCGGGAGCCAAGATCAAGGATGGGTAGTTCAGCTCAGCTTCACCGATGCCTCCCACGTTATAACAACCAGTGTTACGGCGAGCAACGACAGATGCACCCTTCTCCCCTAACAATCCACAGAGATACGAAATATAATCATCGGCATCCAGGTCAAAAACCAGCCCTGGATCAGTAGCCTTTGATGGGTTCACATGGCCAGCACCCATTGAAAAGAAGCTCGCCTTGTGGTTTTGTTCATCCGTGATCGGCTTCCCATCATTGCCGACGATATCAGAAGTTGTGATGATAGCAGACTTGATCGCAGCCGGCGACCAATCAGGGTGTGCACTCTTGATGAGTGCTGCGATGCCACTCAAGTGGGGGGTTGACATGGAGGTACCGGACAAAATGTTGAAGGTATTTGTACCACTCTCTCCAGAATCCACAGAGAAAGGCCAAGCAGCCAAGATGTTAAGACCCGGTCCCGAGATGTCAGGCTTCAAAATGCCCGGGCTGGCTAAGTTCGGTCCCCTGGAAGAGAAGTAGGCAACCACTGGAGCCGGGGTTGCTCCAATAACAGTACCATTGAAGGTGATCGAGACTGTTGCGTTGCTTGTATTCGCATATGTTGCAATATTGGATTTGTATTCATACGGCAGCGTGAGTGAAGGGAATCCGATAGCTGTAAGAACGATGGAATAGCCTTGAACTTCTGGGTTGAGGAGTATTACAGCAACACCGCCTTTAGACTTGACCCCCGCAGCTATGTCGGATGGATTACCCGCCAGATCGCACAATACGACCTTGCCAGTAACATTTTCAGTCAAGTCAAGACAAGTTCTATCAGTACTGGGGTAGAGGAGAGGATAAGAGGAGGATTTGAAGTCATTGGGTTGATTAAGAGCTTCGCCATAGAGCTTCTGACCATTACCAAGATCCACAATGGCCCTCAAGCTTCTATCCACGGAACCGGCAGCCACAGTGAGGATCCATGGGGCCCCATTAGCAAGTCTGCCTGCAGTCGGACCTTCATTACCAGCAGCACAGGAGACAAAGATTCCCTTTTCAGCAGCAGCAAAGGTACCTATGGCAATGGTGTCGCCGTCAAAAGGAAGAGAACCCGCACCGAATGAGAGCGAAAGCACGTCAACACCGTCTTTTACAGCTGCATCTAGCCCAGCTAGAATCGAAGCACTGGAGCATTTCCCTCCCTCGCAAACCTTGTAGATCGCCAGATGGGCATGAGGAGCCATCCCAGCTGCCGTGCCGTTTAACAGCACAAAAGATTCGGGATTCGGCACGAAGTTACCCGCAGCAGTGCTCGCGGTGTGAGTGCCGTGCCCTTCGGCATCGTCGGGGGCACCAGATTCAACGAAGTTCTTGGAACCAATGAGCTTATTGTTGCAGCCGGAAGGGAAATTACACGACCCCTTCCATTTGGAAGGGGGGGCTGGCACTCCATCATCATTGAATGAAAGATGCGTGGCATGGACTCCAGTATCCAAAAGTCCAATAATGACCCCTTTGCCAAGGCCGGAAGGCCCCCAGAGCCCTATCCCTTGCTGAAGGCCGAGAAAGCTTGGCGTATGGGTGGTGAGCAAAGGGATGAGCCTGTCCGGATAGGCTCGCACAAAGCCTGTCTTCTCGGCCATGCTGTTCACCTCATCCTCGGTTAGCTTGGCAGCGAACCCACTGAATACTTCCGAGTAGGAGAAGATCAGCCGTGACTCATCCGAGTTTGAAACAGAACTGGGTAGAAAAGATTTGTGATAGCTTTCGAGATCGGTGGAGCTGTCATAGTGGTAGTTTGGAGGTGATACGTGAACTATGTAAGTTCGTAGCTGACTAGAATCTTCAGCCTTGACATGGTGGTAACGGGACATGACAGGAGAGAAACTGGAGAGGAATTGGATGAGTAAAAGGACGACGACAGCGGAGAAAGGTAATCCCTGGTAGGTTTCCATAGCGCTAGTGAAAAGAGATGGAATTGATTTGGATTGTTAGAACTGCGAGTGTTTAGCATTTGGTTATGTGAAATATATGGTGCTTTCGCCGGCTTGGTTAAGGAAGGCTATTAATCTACTTTTAAGAAAAAAAAGAAAAAGAAAAGAATAATAGCTGCTAAACTGGAGAGAAATTGGATGAATTGGATCAGGGAAGAAAGGACGACAGCGGATCGAGAAAGATACACCGGTAGTGGAAAGAGATGGAATTGATTTGGATTGTAATTAGAGCTGCGAGTGTTTCGGATTTTGTTGTGCGAAATATATGATTATATATCATGCCAGCAGCTTAGTTAAGAAAGGCTATTAATCTCCTTCAAGAAAAAAAAGGCAAAGAATTATAGCTGCTAAATTGTAGAGGAATCGGAAGAAGGAAAGGGCAGTGGAGAAAGGTAATAATCCCTGGTAGGTTTCCATAGCACTAGTAAAAAGAGATGGAATTGATCTGGATTGTTAGAACTGCAAGTGTTTAGCATTTGGTTATGTGAAATATATGGTGCTTTCGCCAGCTTGGTTAAGGAAGGCAATTAATCTACTTTTAAGGAAAAAAAAGAAAAGAAAAAAATAATAGCTGCTAAACTGGAGAGAAATTGGATGAATTCGATCAGGGAAGAAAGGACGACAGCGGATCGAAAAAGACACACCGGTAATGGAAAGAGATGGAATTGATTTGGATTGTAATTAGAACTGCGAGTGTTTCGGATTTTGTTGTGCGAAATATATGATTATATATCATGCCAGCAGCTTAGTTAAGAAAGGCTATTAATCTGCTTCAAGAAAGAAAGAAAGGCAAAGAATTATAGCTGCTAAATTGTAGAGGAATTGGAAGAAGGAAAGGGCAGCGGAGAAAGATAAGCTCTTTGTGGGTTTCCATAACGGTACTGAAAAGAGATGGAATAGATTTGAATTGTCAAGGCTGTGAATGTTTAGGATTTGGCTGTGCGGAATATATATGGCGCTTATGCCAGCTTCGTTAAGAAAGGCTGCTTCAACAATAAAAAGGAAAAGAATAATGGTAAAGATTGTTTCATGTCAGAGGCTCGGATAGAAATTGTGGCGCCCTCATTTAATTTGCAGGGATAACTTTGTTTGGAATGGGAAACTGAGCTCAGGTACAGCGAATTTGCTCGGAGGATTATCCGCTCCATCGTTTAAAATAACAGGAGTACATAGGAATTACGGCATCGGTTTCTTTATTCGTTTGCTGACGGGTGATTTTTAAATATGGAGCGATTTGCGCGTCTTATCGTTGTATTTGGTACTTTGTACCACTCAAATGCAAGAGGATATAAGAAGTAAAATAACACAACCCATGGTAATTAGACAATATTAATTCCGGTTCGTTTTTCTTTCCAGCCATAAATGCATAAGAGAGAGAAAAAAACCATCTTCATAACGCAACGCATGGTATGACCATATTAATTCCGGTCCATTTTTCTTTTCAGCCATATATGCATAAGGGAGATTAAAAAACATCCTTCCTAAGAATTCGTTCAAATTTCTAAATAAAGTATAATAGATAGTATTTTCCTTTTATATTTTTCTATATCTAAAATTTGTTTTTCTTTCCAACCATAAATGCATAAGAGAGATTAAAAAACGTCCTTCCTAAGAATTCACTCAAATTTCTAAATAAAGTATAATAGATAGCATTTACCTTTTATACCTATCGATATCTAAAATTGGTTTTTGCATGCCAACGAATAAAATGAATATTTACACATACCGTATGATATTTTCTCACTCAAATATTTGCCTTTTAGGATGAAAAAAAGAAAACAAAGCATAAGGGCTCTCAAAGTGTTTCTTTGAAGAAAATTCTTTGATGTTCAAATTAATCAAAATTGGACAAGACAATCTTAAGGCTTTTGAATGAATTGCTCAAGACTTAAGCAAAGAAAGAAAAGTTCTTATTTTCTTATCAAGATTAAAGCCATTTTTATAGACGTATAAAAGAGTTATATTTTGAGTTAAACTCTTATGTTAATTCTAATATCAAAGAAAATGAGACCTATGAAGGAATATTCATCAAATAGATAGGTTAATTTTTCTTTAAAGTGATTTTAAGTCAAATAAGAAAAGTCATAATTAAATTAGGATGATAGATATTAAAAAAAATTCTTTTCTTATTAAGGTTTTTTTTTTTAGTTGGTATCTGATTCCACTGTATGTCACTAAAGAATTAGCCAACCAAATCGGACCATATCATTTACCATCCTCATAACACAACGCATGGTATGACAATATTAATTCCCAATCATTTTTCTTTCCCGCCATAAATGCATAAGAGAGATTAATAAACATCCTCCCTAAGAATTCACTCAAATTTCTAAAGATAACATTTTCCTTTCATACCTATCAATATCTAAAATTGGTTTTTACATGCCAATGAATAAGATGAATATTTACAATATCGTAATAAGGTACCTTCTCACTCAAATATTTGCCTTTTAGGATGAAAAAAGAAAACAAAGCATAAGGGCTCTCAAAGTTTTTCTTTGGAGAAAATTCTTTGATGTTCAAATTAATCAAAACTGGATAGGACAATCTTAAGGCTTTTGAATGAATTGCTCAAGACTTATGCAAAGAGAAAAAAGTCCTTATTTCTTATGAAGATTAAAGCCATTTTTATAGACGTATAAAAGAGTTGTATTTTGAGTTAAACTCTTATGTTAATACTGATATCGAAGAAAATGAGACCCATGAAGGAATATTCATCAAATGGATAGGTTAATTTCTCTTTAAAGAGATTTTAAGTCAAATAAGAAATGTCATAATTAAATTAGGATGATAGTTACAAAAAAAATCCTTTTCTCATTAGGGTTTTCTTTTTCTGAGTTGGTATCTAATTCTACTGCATGTCACTAGAGAATTAGCCAACCAAATCGAACCATATCATTTATCCTCCACTTTTAGGGATTGGGCTTAAGTCCATGCTCAAGTAATGAAAGTAGTTTAGATTTTTATATGACTAATCTATCTTAAGTTTATTAACTTTTACCTATGTGGCATAGTTATCAGGTAGCTTATCCTTAAGCCAAATGTAATGATGTTAGCATTGATCGATCTAACAAACTTAAACAAGTGTGGCTAAGCTCAAGGTCTTGTGAGCATTGGTCAACCATGACCTTATCAAGAGAATCAATATTGCAGGTTAGATTTCTTTGGTATAGAACTTTTGTAACTTAGCTTTTTAGGCCAAGCTTATATTAAACTTATTTTACATATTAATGAAATATACTTTTTTTTGCAAGTGCTTTAAGTTTAACTTGATCTTTATGCTCGCATAGTATAAGTCAACTTTCTTGGTCCAAAAAGTCTAACGAACTAACCCTTACTAAAGCATTGTAATGCTTAGTACTTGGATAAGTTGTTTATATTGTAGTCTATTGCTGTTGAAATTTGTCCTCCGATTCGGGCGCGATCGGGCTTCAGGATGGGCTCCCTCCTAGGCGAACCTACAAAACAGTCCTCACGCGAGAGGCGCTGGGGGTGGCCCTCCGCGGAAGACCCTCCGATGCTCAAGTCAGCGGGGATCGGCAATCAACAAATGAGAGGAGAAGGCTCTCGCTGAAGAGTCTCTCTAGGGGTGGCCTTTCGAGAGCTCTGAGCAGAGCATTAATGGTGGAAAGAGATAAGTAGAGGGATATGGAGAGTAGGCCGGTGAGCAAGTGCGCATACCTGAGGAGCCGGGAGACAGCTCTATTTATAGAGAATCACCTGATTCCTTGGGGGTATCATGTGTCCAAAAGTCGTTAGGATTCGAATCCAGTTTGTTATGAGGTCAGTAGGATTCGCATCTTGTTGGTTAGAGAATCGACGGCTGGAAGAGCTGGTTGATGTCTCGAGATTTGGCGATTGCGTAGGCTCTAGGGCTCTAGGCCACTCTTATGGGTCCTAGGCCACTCTCAAGTGTGATTTTTGTTTGAAATCTTGCGAATCTGAATTCTTCCGCACCGAATTTCGCAGAGGTGCTTGAGTGCCCAGAGCATAAGGATAGCTCGGCTGGGGCCGAGAGACAGGAATAGCTCGGCTAGGGCCGAGGGGCAGGAATAGCTCGGCTGGGGCCAAGAGAGGTGATAGCTCAACTAAGGCCGAGAGAGGTGTTATAGCTTGGCTGAGGCCGAGAGGGGTGTCATAGATCGGCTGAGGCCGAGGGATGGGATCTGCGCCTCAGGAATCCTTGACTTGCTGAGGGGCTAAGGCGCCCCGATCCATCAAGGCTGATTCATCTTTAGCGGGTGTTGCTCAGCAAGCGGGAATCAGGGTTGACCCTAATCCCTTGCACGATTATTGATGTAACAACGATTTTAACCCTCAACATAGCCTATATGGTCTAAGGAGGTCAGCCTTCGACGTAGAATGTAGACATCAAATGGTAAATCAATCATTGAGATTCCGATCTTAACCTTTCTAAAAAAAGAGGTTCTAAGTCATTCAGGTTGGATCTTAAAACATTAGACTTTTGTCGAGTAAGATCAATCTAGAGTGTGATTTGAACACTCTTTAGATAATCTCCAAGTTAGTGCCTAGGACATGTCTTTATGGAGTATCTTTTTAATCAGGTTATAGTCTACCCTTGATTGACCCAGTTTTGGGAACACTCTCTAGGCCTTTAATAGACTTGTCCATCGAGGATCAAACCAAGGACTGCTAGTCAAATTTAGAGCCAATATGAGCTATCTTTGAAAATTTTTGGTGGCCATTGATTGAGCAAGTCAAATGTTGCCACTCTTCCACCAAACCTAAATAGTGTTAAGACTTAGTTTGGCCTTATGTAACTAGTCTTTGTTTAGTCAAATTAAAATTAGAACTTAGGTCAGTCTTACGAAACCAACCTTTATTCAGTCAAACTGAAGTAGGCTTAAGTTTGAAAGAAAAGAACTAGAGCTCTCTTATTATTCTTATTATAAGAAGAACTACAAAATGAAAAGAACTATAAAATAAGAATTATTCATAGTACATTTTTAAATTATCAGAGTTTTAGGTGTACGGTTGAATATTGAGAGTTTTTCTGGTCTGTAGGCTTCTAACATAACTATTTCTATTACTCATATGAGCTTTGGTAGTTTAGAGTTAACTTGCCTTTTTTGCTAGCTTGACTTAATGCTACATTCTTCTTCAAGACATGGTTTTCATGTCAAAACTAGCACCCTTTAACTCTCAAATTGTTGCAGTTGGCCATTTTTATGACAAACATCCATTCAAACTTATGACTTGTCTTGAATTTCTTCACACTACAAGAAAATACTGAAATAGCAACACAAATTTAGCGACACATCGTTGCGTCGCTAAATTGCGACCACATTACGATGCCTCCACGATAACAAAACATTACGACGCAATTAGCGACGCATTAGCGACTCAATAAACCAAAAAATCAAAAAAAATTAATTTTTTAATTTAGCGACGCAAGTAATGCGTCGCAATATTTTTAAATTTAGTCTTTATAAAATATAATTATGAAATAAAAATATTGCGACGCAACTCAGTGTGTCGCAATGTTTTTTAAAAAATTAATTATGTTAAATAGCGATGCATTAGTGATGCAATAAACCAAAAAATTAAAAAAAATTATTTTTAATTTAGCGACGCACTAATTACATCACAATTATTTTAAATAAAATTAATTTTTATAAAATATAATTATGAAATAAAAATATTACGACGCAACTCAGGGCATCGCAATGTTTTTTAAAAATTAATTATGTTAAATAGCGACACAATAGCGACGCAATAAAATAGTAAATTAATAAAAATAATTTTTTATTTAGCGACGCAAGTATTGCGTCACAATATTTTTAAAAAAATAAATTTTATAAAAATATTAAAAAGAATTATAAAATAAAAATATTGCGATGCACATCAGTGCATCGCAATATTTTTAAAAAATTCATTATGTTAAATAATGATGCATTAGCGACGCAATAAATTAGAAAATTAAAAAAATTAATTTTTAATTTAGCGATGCAAATAGTGCATCGCAGAGTTTTAAAAAAAATAAATTTTATAAAATATAATTAAAAGATAAAAAAATTAAAAATAAAACATTGCGATGCAACGAAATGCATCGCAATTGTTTTAAAAAAATTAATTTTGGTACATGCGTCGGATCGGTCATCGCCGACCGGGATCGATCATGGCTTCGATCGATCACAATTGTCGGATCGTCGCCGATCGGATCGATCGCAACGGTCCGAGATCGGTCATCGCCGATCGGGATCGATCATGGCTTCGATCGATCGCAACCATCGGGTCATCGCCGATCGGATCGATCGCGACGGTCCGAGATCGATCGTCGCCGACCGGGATCAATCATGGCTTTGATCGATCACAACCATCGGATTTTCACCGATCGGATCGATCGCAACAGTCCAAAATTGGTCATCGCCGATCGGGATCGATCATGGCTTCGATCGATCGCAATGGTCCGAGATCGGTCGTCGCCGACCGGGATCGATCATGGCTTCGATCGATCGCAACCGTTGGATCATCACCGATCGGATCGATCGCAACGGTCCAAGATCGGTAGTCACCGACCGGGATCGATCATGTCTTCGATCGATCGCAACCATCGGATCGTCGCCGATCAGATCGATCGCGACGGTCCGAGATCGGTCGTCGCCGATCGGGATCGATCATGGCTTCGATCGATCGCAACCATCGAGTCATCGCCGATCGGGATCGATCATGGCTTCGATCGATCGCAATCGTCGGATCGTCGTCGATCGGATCGATCGCAATGGTCCGAGATCGATCGTAGCCTACCGGGATCGATCATGGCTTCGATCGATTGCAACCGTTGGATCATCGCCAATCGAGATCGATCATGGCTTCGATCGATCACAATGGTCCGAGATCGATCGTCGCCGACGGGATCGATCATGGCTTCGATCGATCGCAACCGTCGGATCATCTCCGATCGGATCGATCGCAACTATCCAGATCGGTCGACACCGACCAGGATCGATCATGGTTTCGATCGATCGCAACCGTCAGATCATCACCGATCGGATCGATCAAAACAATCCAAGATCGATCATCGCCGACCGGGATCAATCATGGCTTCGATCGATCGCAACCGTCGGGTCAACGCCGATCGGATCGATCGCGATGGTCCAAGATCGATCATCGCCGACCGGGATCGATCATGGCTTTGATCGATCGCAACCGTTAGGTCATCGCGATCGGATCAATCGCGATGGTCTGAGATCGGTCGTTGCCGATCGGGATCGATCATTGCTTCGATCGATCGCAACAGTCAGATTTTCGCCGATTGGATCGATCGTAACGGTCCAAAATCGGTCTTCGCCGACCGGGATCGATCATGGCTTCGATCGATCACAACCGTCAGATCATCGCCAATCGGGATCGATCATGGCATCGATCGATTGCTACCATCGGATCGTCGCCAATCGGATCGATCGCAATGGTCCGAGATCGGTCGTCGCCGATCGGGATCGATCATGGCTTCGATCGATCGTAACCATCGGATCGTCGCCGATCGGATCGATCGCAATGGTTCGAGATCGATCATCGCCGACCGGGATCGATCATGTCTTCGATCGATCACAATCGTTGGATCGTCGCCGATTGGATCGATCGCGATGGTCCGAGATCGATCGTCGCCGACCAAGATCGATCATGGCTTTGATCGATCGCAACCGTCGGGTCATCGCCGATCGGGATCGATCATGGCTTCGATCGATTGCAACTGTCGGATCGTTGCCGATCGGATCGATCGCAACGGTCTGAGATCGGTCGTCGCCGACCGGGATTGATCATGGCTTCGATCAATCGCAACCGTCGGATCATCACCGATCGGGCTCGATCATGGCTTCGATCGATCGCAATGGTCCGAGATCGGTCGTCACCGATCGGATCGATCGCAACCGTCGGATCGTCACCGATCGGATCGATCGCAACGGTCCAAGATCGATCGTCGCCGACCAGGATCGATCATGGCTTCGATCGATCGCAACCGTCGGGTCGATGCCGATCGGATCGATCGTGACGGTCCGAGATCGGTCGTCGCCGATCAGGATTGATCATGGCTTCGATCGATCGCAACCATCGGGTCAATGCCGATCGGATCGATCGTGACGGTCCAAGATCGGTCGTCGCCGACCAGGATCGATCATGGCTTCGATCGATCGCAACGGTCCGAAATCGGTCGATACCGATCAGGATCGATCATGGCTTCGATCGATCGCAATCGTCGGATCGTCGCCATCGGGATCGATCATGGCTTCGATCGATCGCAATGGTCCGAAATCGGTCGATACCGACCAGGATCGATCATGGCTTGATCGATCGTAACCATTGGATCGTTGCCGATCGGATCAATCGCAACGATCCGAGATTGATCTCCGACCGGATCGATCATGGCTTCGATCGATCGCAACCGTCGGATCATCGCCGATCCAATCGATCGCAACGGTCCGAGATTAGTTATCGCCGATCGGGATCGATCATGGCTTCGATCGATCGTAACCATCAGATCGTCGCTGATCTAATCGATCGCAATGGTCCGAGATTGGTCGTCGCCGATTGAGATTGATCATGGCTTCGATCGATCGCAACCATCATATCATCGCCGATCGGATTGATCACGACGGTCCGAGATCAGTCGTCGCCGATTGGGATCGATCATGGCTTTGATCGTTCGCCCTGTCAGGTCATTGTCGATCGGGATTGATCATGGCTTCAATCGATCATAACCGTCAGATTGTCGCCGATCGGATCGATCGTGACGGTCCGAGATCGGTAGTCACCGATCGGGATCGATCATGGCTTCGATCGATCGCAACCATCAGATCGTCGCCGATCGGGATCGATCATGGCTTCGATCGATCGCAACCGTTGGGTCGTCGCCGATCGGATCGATCGCAATGGTCCGAGATCGGTCGTCGCCGATTGGGATCGTAATATTTTATAAAAAAATAAATGTTATAAAAAAAATTAAAAATAAAACATTGCGATGCAACCATATGCATCGCAATTATTTTCAAAAAAATAATTTTTATCAAATATAATTATCAAATAAAAATATTGCGACGTAAATTAGTGCGTCGCAAAGTTTTAAAAAATTAAATTCCGTTAAATAGCGATGCATTAGCGACGCAATAAATTAAGAAATTAAAAAAAAACAAGTTATAATGTTGCGACACATTTATTGCGTCATAATATTTTATAAAAAAATAAATGTTATAAAAAAATTAAAAATAAAATATTGCGACGCAACCATATGCGTCGTAATTATTTTCAAGAAAAATAATTTTTATCAAATATAATTTATCAAAAAAAAATATTGCGACGCAAATTAGTGCATCGCAAAGTTTTAAAAAATTAAATTACGTTAAATAGCGACGCATTAGCGACGTAATAAACCAGGAAATTAAAAAAATAATTTGTAATTTTGTGATGCATTTATTGCATCGTAATATTTTATAAAAAATAATAAATTTATAAAAAAATTAAAAATAAAACTTTGCGACGCAACCATATGCATCGTAATTATTTTTAGGAAAAATAATTTTTTATCAAATATAATTATCAAATAAAAATATTGCGACGCAAATCAATGTGTCGCAAAGTTTTAAAAAGTTAAATTCCGTTAAATAGCGATGCATTAGCATCGCAATAAACTAAGAAATTAAAAAAAATAATTTGTATTTTTGCGACGCATTTATTACGTCGCAATATTTTATAAAAAAATAAATGTTATAAAAAAATTAAAAATAAAACATTGCGACGCAACCATATGCATCGCAATTATTTTCAGAAAAAATAATTTTTATCAAATATAATTATCAAATAAAAATATTACGATGCATTAGCGATGCATTTTCCCAGAAAATAAAATAATTTTCTCACCGGACATTGGCGCCAAAGTAGCGACTCATTAGCGACGCAATTAGTTGCGTTGCTAAGTTTTGCATAAAATAATAAAAAAGGCCAAATTAGCGATGGATTAGCGACGCATTGTTGTGTCGCTAATCCATAATAAATTTTAAAAAAATAACGAGTGATTAGCGATGCAAATTGGCGTTGCTAATCACTACTATATAAGCTGGGTCGCGCCGACCCTCCCCCCCCTCCCCTTCCTTCTCTTCTTCTTCCTCTTCTTACCCTAACCGCCGCCGTACCCTCCTCCGGATCCCCCCGCCCTCTCCCCCGGCGCTACGAACCACCGGCGGCAGCTCCCCCCACTCCAGCGGCTTCCCCTCTCTACCGAGGTAAGCCCCCCATACCCCTCATTTTTTTAAAAAAAAACAATCATTGCCGGCCACGGCCGCTGCCGTGGCCATCTTCTCCGGCCACGGTCGCTGCCGTGGCCGGCCGTGGCCTAGCCACAAAAAAAAAAATTAACAGGGGGGGTTTTCCCCACCCCCCCTTCATTGCCGGCCATGGTCGTGGCCCTCTTCTCCGGGCACGGCCTTGGTCGTGGCCGTCTTCTCCGGCCACGGCCGCTGCCGTGGCCGGCCGTGGCCTGGCCACGGTGGCCAGGCCACCAAAAAAAATTTAACAGGGGGGGTTTTCCCCACCCCCCCCCCCTTCGTTGCTGGCCACGGCCACGGCCGTGGCCTTCTTCTCCGGCCACGGCCTCAGCCGTGGCCGTCTTCTTCGGCCACGGCCACTGCCGTGGCTGGCCGTGGCCTGGCCACTGTGCCAGGCCACCAAAAAAAAATTTAACAGGGGGGTTTTCCCCACCCCCCCCCCCTTCGTTGCCGGCCACGGCCGTGGCCTTCTTCTCCGGGCACGGCCGCTGCCGTGGCCTGGCCACGGTGGTCAGGCCAACCAAAAAAAAAATTAACAGGGGGAGTTTTCCCACCCCCCCTTTGTTTTCGGCCACGGCCGCGGCCATGGCCATCTTCTCCAGCCACACCTGCGGCCGTGGCCGGTTGTGGCCTGGCCACGGTGGCCAGGCCACCAAAAAAAAATCACAGCACTATAACCTTTAGACCCGTTTGAGAATTTGTAAGACTTAGTCTTGCAAATTCTCAAATTGTCCTGATGGACAGTTTGAGAATATTTTTTGCGATATGTTAGTCTGCTATTAATCATCGTTGGTTGAGATTGCGGATTGTATTTGCTCACGCATTCTCCTAGTGTGATATATGCCACATATTTAGGAGAACATATGGGGAAATGCTGCTGAAATTTCAACGTAAACTATCGATGATAATTAATAGTAGAATAACATATCACAAAAAATATTCTTGAATGGGATAGGGCCTCACCTTTTAGACATGGAGTGAAGGTGGAATTAATTTAGGACACTTGATTGCATGTGAAGTCCGATGATTGAATGGACCACATTGCGGCCCGGCCCGAACCCAATCCCTAGCATTAGTTGAGTAAAAGAAATAATTTAGTTATATATGTACTAATGCCAATATAGTTTTATATTGTGGTTTCCTTTAATGGTTTACCAGAAATTGTATAAGTCGGTCAAAAATGAGCGGGGCTCGCTCGTGGATGTATGCAAGGATAAAAGATGGCTTGCTTAATCCAGATTTTCTGAATGGATTGGAAGAATTTATCGCATTTGCATGTAGCCAACCTGAATGGATGGATGGGCCTAGGATTAGGTGCCCATGCAACTTCCACAGGTATCAGAATAAAGCCTACAGAGATGTTAAAACTGTTAAGGTGCATTTGTGTAAAAAGAGGTTTGTTCCTGATTATGATGTTTGGTACTGTCATGGTGAATCGAAGGAAATTCCGGTAGCTGTTACAAGCCAACAAGTGTCAATTCCCAAAGATGAACCATTTGTGAATTTAAACACATATGAAGAAATGGTGATGAATCATCGGGTAATGAATTCAATCAGAATGCATTTATGGAAGAACCAAATCCAGATGCACAGCAATTTTATGATATGTTGCATGCTGCAAATCAAGAATTGTATCCTGATTGTGAGGGTTATTCCTAGTTATCTACGGCTGCTCGGTTGTTGAATATTAAGGCAGAACATCGATTATCAGAAAAGGCGTTAAATTCTGTAGCTGGGTTAATCAAAGAAATTTTGCCAAATTATAATGTTGCAGCAAACAGTTTTTACTCAACGAAGAAGTTGTTGCGTGGGCTTGGGCTCCCAGTTAATAAGATCGATTGTTGCTTGAACAATTGTATGATATATTGGGGTGAAGACTCAGAGCTGAGATGGTGTAAAATTTGTGAGCAATCGAGATACAAAAACAGCAAAGGGGGAGTCAGTACAAGTAGGAGGAAAAGTGTGCCTTAGAAAAGGATGCATTACTTTCCTCTTACCCCACACCTGCAGAGATTATACAGATATGAGGCTACAGCTGCTGATATGAGATGGCATGCTGAACATGAATCTAAAGAGGATGAAATGCGGCATCCATCAGATTCAAAGGCTTGGAAGCATTTCAATGAAAATCATCCTGATTTCGCTGAAGATATAAGGAATGTGAGATTAGGTCTTTGTACCGATGGCTTCCAACCATTTGGTCAAGCGGGGCAACAGTATTCATGTTGGCCTGTGATACTGACTGTATATAACCTTTCTCCATGGAAGTGCATGAAAGATACTGCAATGTTTTTAACAGTTTTGGTTCCAGTACCATCAAATCCAAAGGAAAAGATTGATGTCTTCCTGCAACCGTTGGTGGCCGAATTAAAATGTTGTGGGAAACAGGAGTCGTAGCCTATGACATTTCTATGAAACAGAATTTCATCATGAGAGCTGCTTTGATGTGGACAATAAGTGACTTTCCGACATATGCAATGTTGTCTGGTTGGAGCACTACTGGACGTCTGGCATGCCCTCATTGCATGTATGATTCGGATGCATTTACATTGCATAAGAGTGGTAAGCAGTCATGGTTTGATAATCATAGGAAGTTTTTGCCCCCAAATCATCCTTACAGGCGTAACTTGATCGCCTTTCGGAAGAACAAAGCAGTCACAAAATTTGCCGAACCGGTTAGGTCCGGCACGGATATATTTGATACTATAGAGCATTTGGGGTTGAGGTATGCTTGGGAACCAGATGCAGATAGAATAAATGGCGTATATGTAAAGAACATAACTGGAAGAAGCGGAGTATATTTTGGGATTTGCCTTATTGGAGCACAAATCTCATCCGGCACAACTTGGATGTTATGCATATCGAGAAAAATTTCTTTGATAACATATTTAACACGGTGCTAAACATCCCGGGAAAAACCAAAGATACTGCAAAGTCAAGAGAAGAACTTAATCAGTATTGCAGAAGAGGTGATTTGAGGAGGAGTGCCGATGGGACCTATCCTAAAGCCTGTTACACTCTTGACAGAAATTCACGAGAAGTTTTATGTAACTGGCTTAGAGGGTTAAAATTTTCAGATGGTTATGCCTCAAATATCGGTAGGTGTGTGGACATGCATAAGCTCAAGTTGTTCGGCATGAAGAGTCACGACTGCCATGTTTTCATGCAATGGTTATTGCCTATAGCTTTTCGTGAGTTGCTTCCGCAACATGTCTGGAAGGCATTGACAGAGCTCAGCTTATTCTTCAAGGAGTTGTCTGCCACAGTCATTACTTCTGCATCCATGGCAAGGCTTGAGGAGGAAATTCCAATTATTTTATGCAAGCTTGAGCGAATATTTCTCCCAGTTTTTTTGACTCAATGGAGCATTTACCAGTTCACTTGCCATACGAAGCGAGCATAGCTGGTCCCGTGCAGTATCGCTGGATGTATCCTTTCGAGAGGTAAATATATACATCATTAAGACATGTTGACATTTCAAATATTATTTCATTGCGAGAAAATTGGTTAATTTTTTATCTCAACTTTACATATAGGTACCTTAAGAAGTTAAAAAATAATGTGCGTAATAAGGCAAGGGTTGAAGGTTCTATATGCAATGCACACTTGGTCGAAGAAGTTTCAGCTTTTGCCTCGCATTACTTTGAGGGTCACGTCCACACGAGGAGCCAAAATCTTGGTCGTAACGATGACGTATGTGTGGACGAAGGAGAACCTAATGACGGTAGAATATCAATTTTTAAAGGTATCGGCCGTTCATTTGGGGGGCAGAAGTCAAGAAATCTTAGCGATATGGAGTATAATGCAGCACATTATTACATCCTAATGAACTGTAGAGAAGTCGATCCATATATTGAGTAAGTGTATACTTCAATGCTTAATTGGAACTTCTAATTTAAATTACAATATACCATAATATTTAATTGCTAACATAAGTTTTAATCCTTATCATCCCATAAGGATGTATTGTGATAGACAACGACAGATGAATCCCGACATCAGTCAAGTTGCAATTGGCAGAAGTTAGAAACGGAGTTCGCTTACTGGTTTTATGAATTTGTGAGTAGTATCACTCAATCAATTTCAATAATGGCTTTTATTTTTTGAATTGGTTGTGAATAGCTTATTAATTTATAGGTAAACGGTCCATGGTCCACAACCGACAATATTTTCATTAAATGTCTATCGCAATGGCCATTGAAGACCGTAACAACCTCTACTGGCTATTTTGTTAATGGGTACAAATTTCAGATTGAACGATTAGCAGCTTCAAGAGGCACGCAGAACTGGGGCGTGTGTGTTAAAGGAGAAAGTGTTGGAGCAAATATGCAGGATTATTATGGAAAGTTAGTAGAGGTGGTTGAAGTTGAATATCCCGGTTGGCCTATGAAACGAACCGTATTGTTTCGTTGCGATTGGTTCGATCCGACAGTTCCTGTGGGCAAAAGGGTTCATAACGACTACAATTTGGTTGAAGTGAACCATCGACGAAGATTGCAGAAATATGACCCATTCATCCTTGCATCCCAAGCTCAGCAAGTGTTTTACTGCGGATATCCAAGTTTGCGCAACGACAAGCGAGATTGGTGGGCTGTTTCTAAAATCGTCCCACGTTCAACAATCGTATTAGAGGAGAGTTCATCAAGTCAATCAGCCGAGTGCCCTGCATTTCAAGAGGATGAGATGGAAATGCATGCAATTGAGGACGACACAAGGGCTCCTGAAACATCACTTAGAGATCCAAATGGTGATGTCCAAGAAATTGCGGATGCAAATGTTCGGTTTCCTTCCGATGATAATGAAACTGAATCGCAGTCCGATACGGCATCGGATGTTGAACCAACATTTCACGAAACAAATGACACCGATTAAACATAGAGGTTTTTTAAATTTAACTTATTTTTATAAGTGTTAAATTTTTACATAGTCAATCATTAATCGTAATTTAATTGCATGAATCTTTAGTATTTTCAGTATGACGGGCAGAGGTAGATCTACCGACGACAGACGGAGTGAGCAGGGACGTAGCCCTGCTACATCAGATCACATGAGCTTTGGAGATGGAGAGTTTCGGATCTCCACATCGCACAGCCTTCGATCTCTCCAGCAGTCGATCCTGCATTGGTATTACCATCCAGCCGATCGGCACAGACCTCCGAGAGTTCTTCCACCATCGGCCGCACCGTACTTCGACTTGATGCTCATGGGCTGTAAGTATATACTAATTAAAAATATATGTTTATGTTTTTAAGTCAATTACTTATAAACATGCATTTTTTTAATAGATTTATTGAGCAGCATCATGTATCCAGCCACATCAGCGCCGTATTTCAGAGGCGTGCAGATCCCAGTGGCTACGATTGGCGCCACGTATCTCCAGCCACGAGGGAGTTTTATTTTTCTGAGTTTCAGGTAAACTTATTAAATACAATTTATCACTGATATAAAATTTCTTAATCTTAATAAATTCTAAAACTAACTGTTTATTTTAATGCAGAAAAAGTTTACGTGGGACCCTGCCAGCCATGATGCCATTAGGGCAGCATGGGAGGCTCTTACGGGACGCCGATACTCCGACATGCTTCATCGTTGGAGGTCATCGGGTCAGCATCCTGCGCATGTGCCAGAGGGTATTTGGCACGAGTGGCAGCAGGCCTGGCAGTCCGATGGCTGGCGCAGGAGGTCCGCATCAGCCAGCACGAACCGCCGATCGAGAAGGGCGGTCCTGGCACGGGTCTCTCCCGCCATACTTCGGGCTCCATTTCGATTCAGGAGCACAGACGCGTATGGTAAGAAAACATAAATAATTTAATTACTAATTTAGTTATTTACAAATATTTGTTTAATATCAATTTTTTTTGTTATAGTCTGAGCAGGAGGGCGGAGATCCTGGTGAGTTTCGTCTATTCAGGGCGACACACACAGGAGGGACGGTTCCTGGGTCGACACGCGATCACGGGAGGTTGCGGTAAGAAATTAGCTTTATGTAGTATCTGTTTAATTTCTAAAATTTTATTTCGAGAAATTTATTAACTCATTTATTGTTGATTTTATAATTCAAAGACACGAGTCGAGGAGCTTCGCTCCCAGGCATCGCAGGTCGACTCCACTGATGGGGAGACGCCCGTCGAACTCTCAGCAGAGGAGAGTCGGCGTGTTTTTTGGAGGCTGTTGGTGCCCAGCCGCGAGACCGCAGGGTCTATGGTCTGGGCACTAGAGCTTCTACATATTTTCCCATCAGGCCTCCAGCTCGCGATTTCTGGTGATATTCCTGCCGAGCGTTTAGACGACATTCGGAGATCTATCATGGAGGAGGTTCGTCAGGAGGTCGACGTTCGTCAGGAGGTTTGACAGGAGGTTGAGCACGAGTTCGAGCAGCGTACGAGAGGCCTTCATAGGAGCTTGCAGACGTGCGAGAGCAGATGCGTCATTTGCAGGATATGGTTAGCCGCTTGTCGCAGGGTTTCCAGCCTCCACGTGATCGTCCGATTCTTGATGTATTTTTTTTTCTTTTTATATGTTGTACATGAAAACTTCAAAATTTTAATATATTAATTATTTTTGAAATTGAATGATTATTGTTTGGATCAATATGAGTGATGAATGTTTCTATCAATATTTAAATGTAATGAAATTGTATTAACCATTTTAATTTTTAATATTTTATTTTTTAAAAAAAAAATTAGCGACGCATTAGCGACTGAAATTGCATCGCTAATATTTTTAAAATATTATTATTAAATATTACGATGCAATGACCTGCATCGCAATATTTTTTAAAAAAAATAATAGCGATGCATTAGCGACTCAAATTGCATCGCTATATATCTAAAATATTATTATTAAATATTGCGACGCAATGACCTGGCGTCGCAATATTTTTAAAAAAATTAATTAGCGATGCATTAGCGACTCAAATTGCATCGCTAATATCTAAAATATTATTATTAAATATTGCGATGCAACTAAATGCGTCGCAATATTGCGATGCAATTGAATGCATCGCAATATTTAATAATAATTTTAAATATTAAATTAGTTTTAAATTAGCGATGCATTTAGGATGCGTCGCAATATTGCGACGCATTTAGTTGCGTCGCAATATATTGTGACGCATTTGGTGCATCGCAGAGAGTCGCTGTTAAGCGACGCAATTGCGATAAATTGATATTGCGACGATCATCTTAGCGACGCCGTAATTGCATCGCTAATATGTCGCAATAGTCATGTTTAGCGATGCATTAGCGATGCATTTGGGCGTCGCTATATTTTTGTTCTCTTGTAGTGTCAATCAAGTTAAGGTTAGCCCTAAGATCATCCATATTCTCTTGTTCTTGAAACTCATGAGTATGGCAGCTTGGCATTTCGATATCTACTAAAACAATGGGCTCAACCTAAAGGTCAAGTTGAATAGTATCTCTCTTGTGGTAAGTTCAATAAGCTCAGAAAATGCTAGAAAGTTTGTTATCTAAAGTCCTTTAGCTCAATCAAGTTAAGACTTCAGAGCTTGTAAGATAGTTTGGTCCATTACTTGATCTTGTCTACTAGTCTAAGTATGAGTTACCAAAAGAATCGACGATCAATGTTTAGCTCTTGACAAAATTTTCGAAACCAAGAATTATCAAATTGCTTACCATTATCCAAGATGAGGATCCTCAAAATTTCAAATTGGTAGATAATTGACTTTTTGGTAAAGTCTTGGACATTTAGCTTAGTAATCCAGGTTCAAGGTTTGGCTTTGACCTACTTAATAAAATAATCAATTGTCGTAACGTACTTAATAAAATAATCAATTATCGTGATGAGAAACTGCTTCTACCATCAAGCTAATGGAAAGGGTTCAAGGATGTCCATCCCCTACTGCATAAATGGCATTGAGTTACTAATTAGCAAGAGCTTATAAATAGGTCGGCATGGAATGAAGAAATGTTTTGATACTGCTCATATTTTTTATAAGTTGGTAGTATCTTTCTTCATGGCCAATTAATAATAGTCTTGCTGAAGCATTTTATAAGTTAATGCCCTGCGTGAAATATCCAATACTGTTATACAAACATTAAGAACATTTTTAGATAATTCAAACTTCAATAAATGTTTCATAACATTTCTTCAAATGAAACCTTGCAAGTACTCGATGTAGGGAGAAATAAACTCTGAGGCATGCACATTTAATAATTTGATAACAATTACCAATGCGGAATTTTAAAGATTACATATTAATCTATCTAACATGCATCAAGATCATATCTTTGCCTTATATATAGGATCGTTTGATCTAAAAAATGCATAGAAATAAAATCATCAAGATCATATCTTGATCTTCAAGGTAAGAAGTCATACTTCTTGTCTTGAAGCATGCCTTAAGATCTAGGGATCATATCACTTACCTTAAGGGCAATGTGTTGAGAAATTATTGAAACATAATTGCCCCAACTTTATTGATTTTGATGATTTCCAAAAGCCATGAGTACATTAAAGAAAACATTGTGTTTATTTATCACAAATCTTGAGCTTATTCAAATTGAAATGAATGAACCTTCAATGGTCATATTAAAAGAGTCTTGAATCTATTAGAAGAAGGAATTTCAAGTTCTAAGCTTAAAAGAATTCTAAAAGGAATTTTACACTTTGTATTTCATTCAATAAAATCTTGGAACATGTCTTGAATCCATGACAAACATCATATTTAATGAGTTCAAGTCAAATTTATATTTTAAATTTAATTGGGACAAGTTTTAAAGTAAATCAGAACATTTTTCTGATTTTGTATCGGTCCCGAGCCGACTCAAGGGTTTCCGAGTCGACTCCCCATATTGCCTGAGTTTCTCGAGTCGACTCCTGACTTTCAGGAGCCGACACTTGTGTTTTCGCGAGTCGACCCCTCATGCCTTAAAAATGTTTCTATTTTTGGTAATCGACCTCGAGCCGACTCCTACAAAGCTCGAGTCGACTCCGCGAAATCTGGGCGCGATTTTTACGGATGACACATCAGCTCCAACGGTTAGATTTTTAAATAACGGCTATTTTTCTTTGACTCTAACGGATATATTTTTGCAGATTCTATAAATAGAGGAGTTCTTTTCAAATCAAACACCGAAGAAAAAATCAAAAAGAGAGAAAAGAAAATCATTTGAAAAGAGGGAAAAACAGAGCAAATTTGGAAAAAATCTTTTAGCTCAACGAAGAGAGATTCAGAAGGAGTGAAATCCAAGAGTGAGATTCGTGCACTCCAGAGCTACATTCTACAAAAGATTCAAGAGGAGATCCCAACGCTTTCAAGAGCAAATCAAAGATCTTCCACATTCAAGAAAAAGGGAGAAAAAGCTTCAACCCAACTCCAAAGCTCAAATCTGTGAAGAATCCGTGCTGAGGCCTGATTCAACATCAAGAGGAGTTGAAGGAAGGAAGCCAAAGAAGCCAAGCCAGCTCTCAAGCTCTAAATATTCAGGCTTTTCTAAACTCAATTTTTATTTTGAAATATCTGCTCAAAAAGGAGCTGCTTGTAATTAAACTCATTTTAATTATTTGTGTCTAGTTTAATCTGAGGGATTAAACTAGAGGAGGTTGTTTAACCTCGGTACAAGCTAGGTATAGCTTGTGTTTGGGTTTGGTGCCGGTGAGCCCGTGTAAAATCGGCTGGGTTCGTTGTGATCCCAGAAAAACAACAAGTTTGAGTTGTGAACTTGTAAAACAACTCGGCTGTAATCTAGAGAGATTATAGTGTGGACCCAAGTGAGTCTTGGGAGTGGACGTAGGTGTTGGTTGCACCGAACCACTATAAAAATATCTTGTGTTTGCCGTGCTTAATTGTCTCTTCTCTATCTCTCATATACTTGTGTTTGTGTTTTGCATATTAGTTGATTCTTCCACTTGCACATCTCATTTTAAATTGCTTAAAAGTCTTAAATTTTTTAAGAACCCAATTCACCCCCCCCCCTCTTGGGTTGCCATCTGGGCCAACACAATGGGTAAATCCTTTTGTGCTCTGCAGCCGTTCAATCGTCCGGCCTCTAGTATAATCCACGCGAAGCCCCGAATGATCGGATTTTCGGGAGTGCTAGCTTACGAAAAAATGACTTTGTTGATCTTAAATCCTCCCACTTGAATTCTTCCTCCAAGATCCATCAAACTTTTGCTAACACCAGAATCACCAAGATTTTCTATTCCAACTCTTTAGAATTTCAGTCCACGATATATCGTATGTTGTTGTTCTGCAATCTGGTGAAGAATGTCCTCTAATTTATAGGCTCAATTCTAACACTTTGAATTCTACCATTCGGTGAAAACCAAAGAGACACCAAACCAAAGAGACGCAGCGTTTGATTAATTCCGACGTTCGGTGAAAACCAAAGAGATGCAGTGTTTGGTTAATTCCGACGTTTGGTGAAAACCAAAGAGATGTGAATTCTAACACTTAGAATTCCATCGTTGGTTAACTCAAAGAGGCACATTAATTCCACATGAATTCTAACACTTAGAATTCCAACGTAAATGGTTTGGAGAAAATTAATATATTAAATCCTACATGAGAATTTAATCAAGTTATCATGTGAGACCCTTATGCGAAGGGTTTAGGTTCGGGTTTTGGTTTAAGTTGATTTGAATTTATTGGACTGAACCTACATAGATCATGGTCCTAGCCCAAATCAAATTTGGCTAGTCCTGAATCTTTTTAAATCCAAATCAAGTCTAATTTCAAATCAATATTTGAAATTGACTAGTCCTTCTAATAGACTTAAACCAAATTGAATCTTATTCACTTGTACTTAACCCAATTGAGATAATTCAATCAATCAAATTGATTAATTAAATCATATACAATTCTGAATCATTGATCAGCAAATAGATCATCCTAGGAAACTTCTATGCATGTGACTCTCTAGGTTTGAACCTAAGCCGATAGCATAGGAATAACTTTCTATACTAATCGATGTGCCCATCTAGCAATGGAACCCGACGTCCGGATAGGTCGAAGAGTTGCCGAGCAAACTCCAAGAACCCTAAGAAATAGTTACCATATAATTTATCCTCTTGACCACAAATGCTAAGGATGGCTTAAGAGCCTGTCAACTCTAAACAGCAAATCCATAAAGTGATTTCAACTTTAGTGATCATGTGACCTTCACATGAAGTGCCTTGGCCACGGTCTTGCTAAATTGAAACACAAGCATTTCTCCTTTAATGGGATAGGTCAAATTCCATCTTGATCCACAACTGACTACCACAAGTACTTGACTACACCCAGTAACCTTTCGTAGCTAGATTAGAAATCCAGGTGGTCCAGCCCTAAGTACAGTGAGTTGCTTGCAAGTCACCGGTTGTGATCTTCATATCTAAAGGATACTTATACCCATATCTTCTCGGATTAACTCTTGACAGCAGAGTATCCAAAAATGAGTCACGTTCGGTGAAATGTACTCCTACACTTTTACCTGTATATCATACCAATGTCTCTACACTCCTTGGTTAAGAGGACAACCAACAAATATGATATACAATATCCTATATTTGATAGTACTATGGCCCTGTCATAGTATATCATTTGGTCGCAAACTCTTTTAAGGACCTTCAAATATAAATCCTCCTTTATCGTGAAGGAAGATCCTGAGGGCTTTATTACTATTAGGAGTTTTAAGAAGATGTTCTTGTAATGAATAAACTGTCAAATAACTTTATGAATATATCAATTTATATACAATTTACATTGGCACAATCATCAAATGATTGGCTTTAGGATACAATTCCCAACAAACTCCCACTTAGCCTAAAGCTACTCATTACAGTATCTAATACCCATCTTCAACTTATAGTCATCAAACTCCTTAATGTTGAGTGCTTTAGTAAATGGATCGCCTAGGTTTTCCTTTCCATCAATCTTCTAAATATTTATGTCACCTCGTTCTATAATCTCTCGAATGAGATGAAATCGGCGCAGTATGTGCTTGGTGCGCTGATGTGCTCGTGGTTCCTTTGCTTGAGCTATGGTACCAGTGCTGTCACTGTATAACAGGACTGGTCCATCATTGGAAGGTGCCACTCCAAACTCAGAGATGAACTTTCGCAGCCACACAACTTCTTTCGTGGCATCTGATGCAGCGATGTACTCTGCCTTGCACACTAAATCTGTCACTGTATGTTGCTTGGAACTTTTCCAGCAAACAGCTCCACCATTTAGGATAAACACGAAACCCGATATACTTTTGCTATCATCATGATCTAATTGGAAACTAAAATTAGTATATCTAACAAGTTTCAAATCAGACTCTCCATAGACTAACCACTTGTCCTTAGTATTTCTCAAATACTTAAGGATTGTCTTAATAACTTGCCAGTATTTTTCTCCTGGATCAGATTGGTATCTACTCAGTACTCCTAATGAGTATGCCACATCTGGTCTTGTACATGTCATGGTGTACATAATCGATCCCACTGCCGAAGCATATGGAATTCGACTCATACGTTCTCTTTTATTATGAGTTGTCAGACAATCCTTCTTAGAAAGATGAATTCCATGGCCTATCGGAAGATAACCTTTCTTGGAATTCTCCATGCTAAACCTCTTTAGCACGGTGTCTATGTACGTAGATTGGGATAGACCAAGCATCCTCTTAGATCTATCTCTATAGATCTTCATCCCAAGGATGTATGATGCTTCTCCCAGATCTTTCATTGAGAATTATGATGATAACCATTTCTTTATTCCTTGTAATGCAGGGACATCATTTCCGATTAAGAGAATATCATCCACATATAATACAAGAAATACAATAATGGAACCGTTAGCCCATTTATAAATGCAAGGTTCTTCTTTATTCTTAATAAAGCCATAATATTTGATCACATTATCAAATCGTATGTTCCAACTCCTAGATGCTTGCTTAAGTCCATAAATGGACTTTTGTAGCCTGCACACTTTATACTCGTCTTTATATATAAACCTTCAGGCTGTATCGTATACACCTGTTCTTCTAAATTACCATTTAGAAAAGCGGTTTTAACATCTATCTGCCAAATCTCATAATCGAAGTGTGCTGCTATAGCTAGCATAATCCGAATGGATTTCAGCATTACCACAGGAGAAAACATTAGTCAATACCATAATATTGACGATACCCCTTGGCAACCAGACGTGCTTTGTAGGTCTCTACCTTTCCGTCTACGCCTCTTTTCCTTTTGAAAACCCACTTACACTCTATGGGTTTTATCCCTTCGGATGGGTCAACTAATGTCTATACATTATTGTCCTTCATGGAATCAAGTTTGGATTTCATAGCATCAAGCCATTTATTATAGTCAGTCCTTTGCATAGCATCCATATAGGTGATTGGATCCTCGTTGTTCTCATTGAGCTCAACAGGATCTTCGTTCTGGACCAAAAAACCTAAGTATCTATCTGGTTGATGTGGTACTCTACCAGATCACCTTAATGGTGTATCTAAAATGGGTTTTGAGTTTGATCTAATCAACTCAGATTCTAAGGGTTCAATGGGTTGTGTTGTTCCTTCTACTTGATAAACTTCCTCAAGTTCAATATTAGAGCTATTTGTTCCTTCACTAAGGAACTCCTTTTCAAGAAAAATGGCTCTATTACTAATGAACAACTTTTATTCTTCAGTATTGTAGAAGAATATCCTTTGGTTTCTTTCGGATAGCCGATAAAAAAATATTTGTCAGATTTGGGTTCAAGTTTGTTTGATTTTGCACATTTCACATAAGTCGGACACCCCAGACTCTTAGATACATGATAACCGGTTTATGTCTATACCACATCTCATGTAAAGTTTTAGAAACAAACTTACTTGGAACCTTATTAAGAATATGACAAGCTGATTCTAATGTATATCCCCAAAATGATATTGGCAAGCTTACAAAACCCATCATGGACCGAACCATGTCTAACAGAGTTTGATTCCTTCTTTTCGATACACCGTTATGCTGCGGTGTTCCAGGAGGAGTCCATTGGGAGAGAATCTCATTCTCCCTTAAATATGTCACAAAGTCATTGGAAAGGTATTCGCCTCCTCGATCTGATCGAAGGATCGTAATACATTTTCCTGTTTGTTTTTCTACTTCTTTATGATATAGTTTGAACATATCAAATGACTCAGATTTATGTCTCATAAGATAGACATAACCGAACCTAGAAAGGTCGTCTGTAAAAGTAATAAAGTAGTAATATCCACCTTTGGCACAAGTGCTCATTGGTCCACATACATCAGTATGTACTAGACCCAATAGCTCTTTGGCTCTTTCACCTTTTTTAGTAAAAGATGGCTTGATCATTTTACCAAGAAGACAGGATTCACAGTAGTTAATGATTCACAATCATCAACTCGAAGGATGCTCTCCTGAGTTAACCTCTTTAATCTGTTCTTATTGATATGACCAGCCGATGGTGCCAAAGATAAATATCTGTGACATCAGTTATTATGGGGCACTTACTTGATTTGTACACTACATTTACAGGCTGTGATAATATATAATGCCATTAGATAAATGCCCAGTCATTATAGTGACTCCATTCATAATGATATTCAAAGTAATATCCTTTATTGAAATTTCATAATGACTTTTGCCAGAAGACCTACAGAAATTATGTTAAACAATAACGTTATTCAAAAATGACAATCATTTAGTACAATGACATTTCTATTGAAAATTATTTCAAGAATTCCTAATGCCAGAACTGGAACTAATCTTCCATCGCCAACATTAAGGAATCTTTCATTGTCCTCAAATCTTCTAGTGACTGTAGTCCCTGCAATGAATTGCAAACATTAAAAGGACTCCCGGTATCCAATACCCATGTCTGATTATCATAGATAGAAAAATTATAAGGTGTTATCATATAAATACCTTGTTGAGCAACATCTTGCCCCTTTTTCTTCTTTGGCTTGTTTGGATCAAGTGTGGCAATATAAAAAGGACAGTTCCTTTTCCAGTGCCCTTGCATCTTGCAATGAAAGCATTCAGCCTGACTTTTATGAACTTTCTTCTTCTGCATCTGACCCCTTATAGATGTCCTAGCATGTTGCATCTTTTTCTTATTCTTTTTCTTCTTCTCTTTCCCAAAGGATTTACGGCCTACCTTAGATCCTTCAACCACATTAACCAAACCCTTAGAGAGCTGGTTGTCCTTCTTAAAGTTCTGTAACAATCCTAACAAACCGTGGTAGTTAACTGCAGTTTTTGTCATTCGAAAATGAGTAAGGAATGGTCGGAAGGATGGAGGCAAGGAATTCAGGATCGCATCTTTTCCCAACTGCTCATGTAGGGTAAAGCCGAGCTTGCTTAGAAGTTCTATCTTCTCGATCATGTACAATACATGATCAGTAACAGGAGATCCATCCCTCATTCAAGCATTAAAAATAGCACAACTAGTCTTTTGCCTTTCAACGTCGTCGGGTGTGCTGAAAGATTCATTCAATGCTTGAATGATTTCTTCTGGCTGAGCATTCTCGAAACGGCGATCGAATTCATCATTCATTGCTGCTAGCATGATGCAACGCACGCTAGTTCTATCACTGAGCCACTTCTGATAAGTGTCTTTCTTAGAACTTTGGGTGTTTGCATCAGGTATCTTTAGTGCAGGATTATTCAGAATATATAGAATCCTCTCATGCTCAAGGATGATCTTATGTTTTCTAAACCAGCTATTGAAATTTAAACCATTCAACTTGTCACTATCCAATAGGAACCTTAATGATAAATTAGTGGCCATTTTCTGCATAAGGAAAAACTAAAGTTTAGTAGTATATAAATTGATTCAGTCTAAAAATTTAGACTTTAATCTAAAGATTCTCCCACTATTTTGTTCAAATTGGCAACCTCTACACCCCAATTCGAAGAATTATTCTTAATTCTTTAGTGGGCACTAAGATTTACATAGACTACATACAGGTCCAAGTGAAGCTTGGCCAACCTATATGCATCTAAGAGTAGGTTCAAAACCAATTATTTTTTCAAACAATTCTTAGTGTTCAGTTTTGCCCCATGTACCTCTTCAGCATGCATGGAGTGCCTCCACTGAAAGTTCTGGTTAGGTCCAACCATTAAATGATATAATCAGTGTAACCTATCAATAGACAACCAAGCTCGAGTGAAGCTTGGCCCACCTGACTGTCTATTTAATAGTTACGCTGACTTATCATATAATGAATGATAATTTCGATGGTTGACAAGCACCAGGCATGGAGTGCCTCCAATGATTATCAAGACATCGGACTCATTATCACCCATATTAATGGAAGGCTATGATCTAGTTATCATATAACTATTTCATTTTAAGGACCTAATAATTTTAGAGGATTTAATAATCTGAAGATAAATTGACTAATCAAGTTCTCCCACTGAATCTATGAAATCGATAGAATGAAACAAGATTAAGTCAGGTTAAGTGGCACCTAAATCAGTCAGACTGATTTCCTTACAGGCATGGGTCAACCCGAATCAGATAAATGATCTGAATCATAAATGGTTCACCATATTGATCAGGTAAGTGAGATCGATGGGAGAGATATGCCATTAACTTGTTAAAGACGCATCAGTACGAGTAGCTCCCAATTAAAAATTATTCGATCGTTGATCATAGAGCAACTTGCCAACTCACCTTGACATCATATGGTTAACCAATTTTGATTTGACCATCTAAGAGATTCATGCTCAACCATGGAGCCTAATCTACTTCCATTTGGTTTAATCAAAGACATGGACATGATCAACTACAACTATTGTTTGATTTAGAGCATCCTTAACCTAATCTAATCAATTTAGATTTGATCAAATACTCTTATAGTTCATTTGATTTAAACCTTAGGGTCTAACCTTTATGGACCTGATTTAGCTAACCCAAGAGATTAAATATATTTCATGTCATATATTTCGAATCATGCATCAGTTGCATTATTTAACTACTCATAATTCCTTTATTTAGATCATATCTAAAAAGATTATGAATAAATATTTGACATTCAAATAAGACTCTCATAAATATTTGTTTGTTTCATAACATAGACAACAAGCTATCATATCTCATATCTATATTTTTATACTAAACATGCAAATATCATACTTTTATACAACATCAATATGTATCAAATATAAAACATCTTTTGAGAGTGAGTGTAATCTATGTTTTGATGCCAAAGATCAATTTAATTTATCTTTTGATTAAGCATCAATAATAAAAGAACCATAACAGGCATGGCAATATGTCACAAAATACCGTAATTTGGATTATTAATCCATCTGTGATTGAATAGCCTTGTGATCAGTTTTAGCTTTGATTACATAATTAATTGGAGCATTAATTTACATGCAATAAATTAGATCAAGACGAAACCATGGCTCTGATACCATTTGTAGGGAGAAATAAACTCAGAGGCATGCACATTTAATAATTTGATAACAATTACCAATGCGAAATTTTAAAGATTACATATTAATCTATCTAACATGCATCAAGATCATATCTTTGCCTTATACATAGGATTTTTGATCTAAAATATGCATATAAATAAAATTATCAAGATCATGTCTTGATCTTCAAGGTAAGAAGTCATACTTCTTGTCTTGAAGCATGCCTTAAGATCTAGGGATCATATCACTTACCTTAAGGGCAATGGGTAAATCCTTTTGTGCTCTGCCAATCATCCGACCTCTAGTATCGTCCACGCGAAGCCCCGAATGATCGGATTCCCAGGAGTGCTAGCTCGCAAAAAAATGACTTTGCTAATCTTGAATCCTCCCACTTGAATTCTTCCTCTAAGATCCACCAAACTTTTGCTAACACCAGAATCACCAGGATTTTCTATTCTAACTCTTTAGAATTTCAGTCCATGACATATCGTATGTTGTTGTTCTATAATCTGGTGAAGAATGTCCTCTAATTTATAGGCTCAATTCTAACACTTAGAATTCTTCCGTTCTATGAAAACCAAAGAGACACCGAACTAAAGAGACGCAGCGTTTGATTAATTTCGATGTTCTATGAAAACCAAAGAGATGCGGCATTTGGTTAATTTCGACGTTCGGTGAAAACCAAAGAGATGTGAATTCTAACACTTAGAATTCCATCGTTGGTTAACTCAAAGAGGCACATTAATTCTACATGAATTCTAACACTTAGAATTTCAACGGAAATGGTTTTGAGAAAATTAATATATTAAATCCTACGTGAGAATTTAATCAAGTTATCATGTGAGACCCTTATGCGAGGGGTTTGGGTTCTGGTTTTGGTTTAAGCTGATTTGAATTTATTGGACTGAACCTACATAGATTATGGTCCTAGCCCAAATCAAATTTGGCTAGTCCTGAATCTTTTTAAATCCAAATCAAGTCTAATTTCAAATCAATATTTGAAATTGACTAGTCCTTCTAATAGACTTAAACCAAATTGAATCTTATTCACTTGTACTTAACCCAATTGAGATAATTCAATCAATCAAATTGATTAATTAAATCATATACGATTCTCAATCATTGATCAGCAAATAGATCATCCTCGGAAACTTCTATGCATGTGACTCTCTAGGTTCAAACCTAAGCCGATAGCATAGGAATAACTTTCTATACTAATCAATGTGCCCATCTAGCAATGGAACCCGACGTCCGGATAGGTCGAAGAGTTATCGAGCAAACTCCAAGAACCCTAAGAAACAGTTACCATATAATTCATCCTCTTGACCACAAATGCTAAGGATGGCTTAAGAGCCTGTCAACTCTAAACAGCAAATCCATAAAGTGATTTCAACTTTAGTGATCATGTGACCTTCACATGAAGTGCCTTGGCCAAGGTCTTGCTAAATTGAAACACAAGCATTTCTCCTTTTAACGGGATAGGTCAAATTCTATCTCGATCCACAACTGACTACCACAAGTACTTGACTGCACCCAGTAACCTTTCGTAGCTGGATTAGAAATTTAGGTGGTCCAGCACCTAAGTATAGTGAGTTGCTTGCAAGTCACCGATTGTGATCTTCAGGTCTAAAGGATACTTATACCCATATCTTCTCAGATTAACCCTTGACAGCAGAGTATCTGGAAATGAGTCACGTTCGATGAATGTACTCCTACACTTTCACCTGTATGTCATACCAGTATCTCTACACTACTTGGTTAAGAGGACAACCATCAAATATGATATACAACATCCTATATTTGATAGTACTATGGCCCTATCATAGTATAATCATTTGGTTGCGAACTCTTTTGAGGACCTTCAAAGATAAATCATCCTTTATCGTGAAGGAAGATCCTGAGGGCTTCAGTACTATTAGGAGTTTAAGAAGATGTTCTTGTAATGAATAAACTACCAAATAACTTTTATTAATATATCAATTTATATACAATTTACATTAGCACAATCATCAAATGATTGGCTTTAGGATACAATTCCCAACACTCGACCCATTCTCAGCGCATAATATCGATCTCTTCTTGTTTATAAGTTGTCTTCTCGCCAAACTGCATATATACATAAGTTAATCAAAAAAGAACACTAAATAACACATGTCATAAAAATCTAAAATCATAAAAAGTACTACTTATATAAATCATGTATGCAATAATAACATACATTTTCACATAAGTTACTCAGAAAAAGAACACTAAATAACACATGACATAAAAATCTAAAACTATAAAAAGTACTTATATGAATCACATATGCAATAATAACCTATCTTTTCATCGATTAAAATGATATAATTCTCAATGATTTTCTTCATATGCATGATGACATAATAGCCACATTCAACACCTAATGGTTTCTTAGGTTACTTAAAAAATAAATTTAAAAATTTTTATAAGATTCAAACAAATAAGATCTAATTTTATGAATTATTAAAAAGAATATGCAACTAACCTTAATTGACTCCCAAGTAAGTATTTTTCTTGCAACTCGGTCAGCTTTAGCATTGTATATTTTGAGTGCACTAATTTAACAAAGTATAAACAAATGATGATCTCCTAGAAGATACCAACCATATAGCCATATACCTTTCATGCAATCAATTTTTGAAAGTTCAATTATGCTCATCCTGAAGCCACTTTTGTCTTCTTATTTTATTTGGATTAGTTGCCTTTAATTCTTTCACGTATTGCATGTATGTTAGAACTTATTCAATTATGACCACATACTTTAAAAATAAGAACATTTAATGAGACTCAAATAACATGTGATGGGTTTGACTTACTCTACATAGGCTGCAACTTCTGTTGTATTTTTCAATACATAAAGATGTGCTTGCTCTAACTCTTTCGCATCAGCTCTAAATACATGAGAATCAGAACGCGGTTTTTCAATACTGTGTTGACCACCACACTCATTTCTCATTGATGGAATCCCAATAGCTTTCATATTTGACAAGTACTTCGAACAATATTCTACAGCTTCTTCAGCAATATAACATTCTACAATGCAACCCTTCTGGCTTATTGTCGTACATATCCTTTTAAGATCTTCATGAATCTTTCAAAAGGATACATCCATCTTAAATAGACTGGTCCACATAACTGGACTTCGCGTACAAGGTATACTATTAAATGAACCATTATGTCAAAAAATGAAGAAGAATAATTCTTTCTCATCAGACATAAAGTCGTCACAAGTTTTTTTTGTAGCAAACTGAGATTGCAAGTATCCACAACTTTGTTGCAAAGTGCATTGAAGAACAACTTAGTCTAGTTATTATGGATCTCATGTTCTTATTCAATAATCCTCGTAATGCCAATGAAAGAATTTGTTGGATCAAAGTGTGATAGTCATAAGATTTTAGGCATATAACATTTTGTAAATTTTAATTTTCTCAGCCTTAGAAAGTGTGTAACTTGCAGCATGCAAATATATCCTTTTTTCATCCACTATTGACTGTAGCTCACTTTGAATTTTTATATTTACTAGATCTAAACGACTGCTTAGTCCATCCTTTGACTTTTCAGGTATATCAAGAAGGGTTCTCACGATGCTCTCACATACATTTTTCTCAATATGCATCATATCTAATACATGACGTACATGAAGAAACTCCCAATATTCAAGATCAAAAAATATTGACCTTTTTTTCATGCAAGTTTAGACTTTGCATCTGAAATCTTGTCCTTCTTTTTTGATTTCTCAACATGCACTGTATTTGCTTGCTTTTTTCCATACACATAATTAATATTTTTGATCCTTTGTAAAATTTCTATTCCAGTTAAAGGTTTAGGCTCAACATCAAACTCTTGACAACCATTAAATACCTTTTTTGCTCTTCTATATGGATGATTTCTGCACAAAAATCTTCATTGATCTTGGTACATATTTTTTGACTATGTTTCAAGTATACACTCTGTGTATTTTCAGCAAATTGGGCAAGCCAAATAACCTTTAACACTGCAACCACTCAAATTTTTATATGCAGAAAAATCATTTATCGTCCATAGAAATACGGCCTTTAAGGTGAATACCTCTTGCAAATATGCATCATAAATTTCAACACCGACATCCCATAACATTTTTAAATCATCAATAAGTGGTTACAAGAAGATGTCAATATCATTTTTCGGCTGCTTAGGACCCAATATCAACAAGGTTAACATCATAAATTTTTACTTCATACACGACAGGTCATGTACTGTGATGACTACTTAAGGAGCTATATAGATTTATTCCATCTGCTGCAAGTGCCAATTGAAAATTTCATAGCTCACATACGAAATCAGGCCATTTGTGTTCTATTAATTTCCATGATGCTGCATCTGCTGGATGTTGAATGTAACTGTCAACTTCTCTTTCACTAGAATGTCATATCAAATCTTTCGATTTTTTACGAGTACCATACATTCTTCTAAACTTGGGTATTGAGGGAAAATGCTACACAACTTTTGTCGGTATGCCTACTTATGGATGGTTGGATCCTTTAGGAATCTTTCATCTTGATTCAGAATAATTTGAACATACATCAACATCCTTGTTTGCATTTCTATACAAAATGCAATCATTTGGACATGCGTGTATCTTTTTATATTGCATTCCTAAGGCGCACAATATCTTTTTTGCTTCATATATTGATGTTGGCATCAAATTTCCTTTTGGAAGCACATCACCCCAAAAGCTTAATAGCTCATTGAAACTTGCATCGCTCCACCGATATTTTGTTTTAAAGTTGTATAATCGTACCAAAATAGAAAGCTTAGTAAACCCACTACAACCAGTGTATGAAGGGTGCTTAGCATCATCCAATAAGTTAACAAATTTCTTTGGATTACATTCAAATAGATCTCTGGTTGCTTCAACCATTTTCACAGCATTAATATCATCATTGTATTGAAGACAACATTCTTTAGCATCTAAGGTACACTTATCTTCCTCAACATTACATATGTTTTCATCATGCCATATCCATACATCATAACTTGAGTCGATACCATTACAAAAAAGATGATCTTTAACTACTGTGATATCATAAACTTTCATATTCCCACATTTTATGTATGGCTATTGTATAGAGCTAGGGTCACCTAAATTTCTTTTAACATGATTCAAAAAAACTTCGACACCATCTTCGTATCTTTTTGTACATCTATCAGCAGAGTACCATGACTTATTTAGTCTGTTTAAATTCAAAAAATACTAGTAACTAGTTAATTAAATTAATAAATATAATTAATTTTATCTAACAAACTAATTAAATTTATCAAACCACATAGAAGTAAAAAAATTTGAAAGATGACAAGTAAATTAAAAAGATAAATAATAACTTACAGTGGTTTAGCTTCCTTTGCTTTATCAACAATCTCTTTGGACTTACTTTCCATGCCTGATGAATCCACCATCTATATTCCTAAAATGGAAAAGATATTATGTTCAGAAACATATAAACTCTCTTCAGTCTTTTTTTATTTAAAAAAAAATCAACAATCACCTTTTTTTTAAAAAAAAAGAACTTTATCAATATAAATTTAAAACACAGGTTTGTGGGGCTTCTTTGATGATCTAGAAATAATAACTCACTATTCTATTATTGTACTATTTTAGAACCAATTTCTGTGGATTAACAGTAACAAGCCACCTTCCTTCCCCACTACCAAGCAAAAGAATATTTACAGAGCCTCATTAAAGGATTGGTCTTTTTATTAGGTTCAGATCTAGACCTACTTTCTTCACAGATGACATAACTAACAGTGGTGATTGGAATTATAAGAGGTGAAAGAACAACAGTAAATCAATAAAAAGGTATATAAGAGCAGGGTCGAGCATGGTAGAGGTAGAAGGAAGAATATGACTAGCACCTCTCTACTTTATAAACTTTCCAATTAAGCCTTCAGAAAGCAAAACCCTTTATTTTCAAAAAAAAAAAATAAAAGAAAAAAAAGGGGTGAATGGGCCGGACCGAGCCCAGGCCTAGCCCCAATATTCCTCCCAGCCCGCAACCTCCCCTATTTCAGCCCCTGGTTCACCAAAACTAGGGGAAGGGACCAGCAAACAAGGGCCGCCGCCACCTCTCCTGGGGCTGCCTGGCCGGCCGTCGACGATCGGCCTAGTGCCGACCGGTGGCAGCACCCCTTTCTTTTTTTCTTTCTTTCTTTCCCTCTCTTCTTCTTCTTCTTCTTCTTCTTCTGCTCCTCCTCCCTAAGCGGTGGCACGGCCGGCCTCCTTCGGTCAACCGAACCCCATCAGACGCCGTAAGGACGTCGATGGGGGCAGCCGCCCATGGCCCGGAACTGATGAGCCGGCAGGCATGCCGCCGGGCCCGAGCCAAAAATGGAAGCCAGTTCGGCTTCCGTAACATATTATCCCTAAGCGGTGGCACGACCGGTCTCCTCCGGCCAGCCGAACCCCATCGGACGCCGGCCCATGGCCCGGGCCCGGCGAGCCGACGGGCAAGCCATCGGGCCTGAGCCAAACGTGGAAGCTGGTTTGGCTCCCGTAGCTCCCCTATTCCCTGAGCAGCGGCACGGCCGGCCTCCTTCGGTCGGCCGAACCCCATCGGACACCACATGGACATCGGTAGGGACTGCCACCCATGGCCGGCACGCCGTTGGATCCGAGCCAAACGAGAGACGAGAGGGCTATCCAACAGCCCTCTTCCACATTGAATCAGCTGGCCTTTAGATTAAAAAAAAAGTAAAAGATTATTACCTGCAAGTTGAATCAGCTTCGTAAGAGACAACAAACAAAACCCTAATCTTTCGTGCTGGTAGAGTCTGTATAAACGAAACCCTGGTGGTGGAGTCTCCTCAACTTTAATTCCGCATGGTGGCCAGTGGAGTCTCCACAAATGAAACCCTAATCTAGAACAAAACTGCGGATGGAAAATGAAAGAAAGAAATTTGACTTTGAGTATCGAGGGTTTCATTTAGGAAAAGAGAGGAAGCAAATTAGGAGGAGAAAAAAAGATAAATTTTTAGTTTTATATTAGACTACATCTTAATTAAAAACGTAGTCTTTTTATATTATCAAATAATATAAGATTACGTCTTAATTAAAAACGTAGCCTTTTTGACATATTATCAGATAATATACTACATCTTAATTAAAAACGTAGTCTTTTATATTATCATATAAGACTACATCTTAATTAAAAATATAGTCTTTTTATATTATCAGATAACATAAGACTACGTCTTATTTAAAAACATAATCTTTTTATATTATCACATAATATAAGGCTACGTTTTTAATAAAAGATGTAGTCTTTTAATTTATGAAAAATTATGAAAACGTAGTCTAAAATATTATACTACATTTTTTTTACAAAAAAACATAGTCTTTTTTCTAAAACCTATAGTAGTCTATTTAACTTTTTGTAGTAGTGCAAGATAGGTGCATTCATTACTTATTTTGGTCGGTAATGGATGTCAAATTCACTTAGTTCAATGGACTACCTTACCAATTGACCTGAAGTTTTGGCTTGAGTAAGATCTGCCCTAAAGGTTGATTGATTAATACCATGATCGTATGAGCTTAGTGATAGAGATATAGACTAAAAGATATGCTTTATGTCTTTACATTTTTAATGAGAATTCATTTTGAGCAATGTGTGCCATTTACTATATATATGTGCATGTGTCTAGTATTTCCAAAGAGTATTTGATCTAGTGTGTAGAGTATGGCTTACACATAGAAGACTAGATCATCGGTTCTTTTGGAATACAAGTTTATTGTTCACAGTTTTAGATGGAATTGCACCACCATCAGTAGAACTGTAGCACAAATTTTAGTAGGTCTGTCTTGACTACGGGAAATGGTTTATTCTAACTATTTGTGCTAGTACACTTTGTGTGTATTGAACAGGACCCAGTTGAGTTGATTATTTTATACTGACTTTATAAAATAATTTAGAACTCATGAATATTATGATTACTTATGCTCTTAATCTGAATTCTATTACTAGACACGTGTGTGTAGTGATTATTGCTTTGATTAAACATAGAGTGAGATTCTATATGAGTCAATAATCTCAGTGGGTTGGGCAATAACATTATATATATGGTGAACATTAATAGTTGAAGGAATCCACGTCCGGTTAATTTGGACTGATGATATCCCCTTGAGAAAGCTTATAAGTTTTGATCGTATCAAATCTTACAAGTGGATTTTGAATCCGATACGTCAAATAAGTTAAGTAGATAAGTCTCAAGGATAATAACAGCCAATTAAATTATATTGTCAGTATTTAAATTTAATTGGTGGATATCTGTAATCTTAACGTGGGGAGATAATAAGTATTTAATATTAAGGCTCGAAAATATAAATTTGAATATGATTAGGAGTACAATTGTAATTCTTTAGTGGAATGAATTATAATTTACGTAATTGAATCCTAACCCGGGATAGGATTAGGAGATTTAATTACGTGGGAAGTCCTTTTCATATTTGCCTATTTGGTCCCTGTTGTAGCCCTATAAATACCCTCTCAATTGGTTGCTAGGGTTAACGCTTTTGAGAAAAAAGAAAGCAAGAAACCCTAGGTCGGCCGAGAGAGATCCCACCATCTTGAGAGAGAAGAAGGTATTTCGGGAATACGGCGGAAGGCCAAAAGGTTGAGGTCGAGCAATCAAATCAAGTGTTCCAGCGTTCAAGTCTGAAGGTATAATCTTATACTCATAGATTAGAACGGTAAAAAATTTTTGCATTACTCATATATGCTATAGCTGTGATCTTGGGGGTATTCCGCGCTCCCCAACAGTGGTATCAGAGCCACGGCTGATACTGTATATGAATAATGCGGCCATGTTCTCCATTAATCGGAATATGCATGCGTGGGATGGATCGTGCTTGCTGCTAATGTTATTTTGCAGGTTTCTATCCTGTTATTATGGTCACGTGAATGTATGTGTTCTGATTTAATATTGCTTAGATCTGTTTTGTGAACTCCGGTTTTAAGGAGGCTAGGATCATTGTAATATTTTATAGCATGTATGCTCCGATTTTTTGAGAGCTTTATGTTTGTAAATACGTAGCATGTGAACTCCTATATGGAGGCATAGGATTTTTTATAATCTGGTGCGGCTCCATGGAGGAAGATGACCTGCTGCACGTTGCAGGATATGATTCTGAGATGAATCGGATAAGATATGATTCTAAGATGAATCGGATAAGATATGATTCTAAGATGAATCGGATGAAGATATGATTCTAAGAAGAATCGGATGAAGATATGATTAGAATCGGATGAAGATAGGATTCTAAGCAGAACCCTTGCAGATAAGATTTCAAGGAAATCCGTTGCAGATAAGGAAATCTGATGCAGATAAGATTTCAAGGAAATCCTATGCAAATCACGATTCTAAAGGAAAATTCAAAGCGCGATGGGATCGGAAGGAGCTGATTTTTTTTTTTTTTTTTTGGGGCGCTGCCCTAAGCCCCGCTGGGGGCCAGCCCCCAGACCCCCGTATGCGAAGCGGCAAATCGTCAAGCAAAGTAGCAATCATGGTGCAACAGAGATCTTCATCTGCGTGGAGAATTTTGACCATAATAACAGGGATTTTATTTATCTTGTTTATATTGGTTATGTTGCATACTTGCTTGATTGTTTATCCTTTTGTTCTTATGTCTATAACTAGGAGAACATGGTTAATTGGATAATCACTTGCTGTTTGTGTTTATAAGATAATCAAACACAAGTTTTATAACCCTCAAAATATTGTTTAAATAACTAAGTGGGAGAGGGAATTAATCATATTTAAATCCCATGGTCCCATCACTTGTTTATTGGTGAGGTAGTTAATTTCACGTGTTAGCATTAGTGCTTTCCTCCCCATAGGATGAAATTGATTGCCAGCTCACCAAGAATAATCCCTGGTAGTTGTTAATGTTGGATTACCTCTCCATCTGAGGAATCCACCATAGGACAATGGATCTAGCATTGAGTGATGGTATACACTTAGGTATAAATATTTGTATCCTCCCCATCGGAGTCACTATAAATATTTATATGACCAAAGTTAGCCAGCTAATTAATTTTACTTGGTATGTTACCTTTTACCTAGATAGTAAAATTAATAGGTTTTATCTGTCTAGATAAATGATGAGTAGTAGACGTCCTCCCATCGAGGCATACTATTCAAAATGTACTAGGCTGCTGGCGAATTCTATTATTATGTAGTGGTTGAGGGGCCCTACTTATAATTTTGAATTTAAAGTTTATTTCTCATTATATCTTATTTGATGTATGAATGATTCTCAGGATTAAAATGTCTTCTTTCAATCCACTTGCTGTGATACTCAAAGAAAACAAATTGAATGGTCCTAATTACATTGATTGGAAAAGAAACCTGGATATAGTGTTAACTGCAGAAGGGTACAAGTATGTGCTCACTCAGGTCTGTCCCGCAGAGCCCGGTGAAGGGGCTTCAGATCAGAGTCCCAAGCTTACCGTAAGTGGGTTAAGGCTGATGAGATGGCGCGGTGTTACATATTGGCATCTATGTCAAATGTTCTGCAACATCAGCATCAATCTATGCCCTCTGCCTATGACATGATGTTTAACCTCAAAGAAATGTTTGGGGATCAGAGTCGTGCAGCTAGGCAGACTGCGATGAAAGAACTGATGAACACTAATATGGCTGAAGGAACTCCTGTCAGGGATCATGTTCTAAAGATGATTAGCCTTCTGAACGAACTGGAGATCCTTGGAGCGGAGATGGATGGGGAAACCTAAGTTGATATCATTCTCCAGTCCCTACCTGATTCCTTTAAGCAGTTCTGCCTAAATTACACTATGAACAAAATGAATTTTTCATTGGCAGAGCTACTTAAAGAACTTCAGGTAGCAGAGAGTTTCATAATGAAGCCTGCAGTTGCTATGGTTACTGAAAAAGGTTCTTCTTCGAAGTCTCATGCTAAGAAGAAGAAAAAGGTTCAGAAAAAGAAACAGCATCATGCCCCACAGCCCAATGGGGAAATAAAAAAGAAGGGAAAGTGCTTCGTTGCAAGCAGCCAGGTCACTGGAAGCAGCAATGTCCAGTTTGGCTTGCCAGGAAACAGGCTAGAGGTATATCTCATTCACTTGTAGTTGAAACTTGTTTAGTGCTGTTATCTACTAGTGGCTGGTGTGTAGATACGGGAGCTACTAATCATGTTTGCAATTCTTTGCAGGGGTTCCAGCAGACCCGGCAGCTAAGTGATGGAGAGATTTACATATTTCTGGGAGATGGCACGAGAGTGTCAGTAGTTGCAGTGGGAGATTTTAGCTTTTCTTTTAGTAGAAATAGGATTTTAATATTAAAAGACTGTTTATTTGTACCTTCAATTAGAAGGAATTTAATTTCAGTTTCTAAGTTGGTTGATGATGGATATTCAGTTTATTTTAATGACTCCGTTGTTATTAAGAAAAATAAATTTTATCTGTTCTGGTACATTGGTGGATGGTCTTTATATTATTAATCCTGTTTCTCCTACTATGCAACTAAATGAAGTGAATAACAATAATAGACCATGTAAGAGAAAACATCCTTCTGAAATGAATCAAACTTATCTTTGGCACTTGCGCCTAGGTCATATAAATCTAAGACGGATTTCTAGACTGGTTCAAGATGGACCATTAGGTTCATTGGAAGTAGAGGCACTACCGGTCTGTGAATCTTGCTTAGAAGGAAAAATGACCAAGCGGCCATTCTCGGCCAAAGGCAATAGAGCTAAGGAGATATTAGAATTGGTTCACTCTGATTTGTGTGGCCCAATGAACATCCAAGCTAGAGGTGGTTTTGAGTACTTTGTCACTTTTATTGATGATTACTCAAGATATGGGTATATTTATCTGATGCGCCGTAAGTCTGAATGCTTTGAAAAATTTAAAATTTTTAAGGCAGAAACGGAGAACCGTCATGGTAAAAATATCAAGACACTACGATCCGATCGTGGTGGCGAGTACCTCTTAGGGGAGTTCACAGATTACTTATTAGATGCTGGGATTGAATCCCAGTTGTCTGCACCTAGAACGCCACAGCAGAATGGTGTAGCTGAAAGAAGGAACAGGACTCTTATGGATATGGTTAGATCTATGATGAGTTATTCAGACTTACCTATTTCGTTTTGGGGATATGCATTAGAGACCACTGCATATATTCTTAACTTGGTACCATCTAAGTCAGTACCTAAGACACCCACAGAACTGTGGACTGGGCGCAAGCCTAGTCTAAGACATGTTCGGGTTTGGGGTTGTCCAGCACATGTACTAAAAGGTAAACCAGATAAGTTGGAATCAAGGACAGATGTATGCTTCTTTGTTGGATATCCTAAAGGAACAAAAGGTGGTTTATTTTATTCTAAGGATCAGAAGGTCATTGTTAGCACCAATGCCCGATTCTTGGAGGAGGACTATATTATAGACCACAAACCCAGAAGTAAAATTGCTCTAGAAGAGTTGAGAGGCGATAAAACTAGACAGGCTCCTTTAATACCAATAGTACAAGCAGAAACACCACAAGAAAGTAGGTTCCCAAACTTCCCAATAACTATTCGTAGTGGGAGAAGTATAGTAACACGAACTGACCCTGAACTGATACAAAAGGATACCATTAATGCACAGTTTCAGAACCAGTGCAGGTTGATGGAGCACAAGGATCAGAGTCAGATCGTACTACTACAAGCACATACAATCAGGTTGTGCCTCGTCGTAGTGGGAGGGTTGTAAATACACCTAAACGGTATACGTTCCTTGGAGAGTCATATGACAGAATCTCTGATGAACTGGATACTGAACCCAGTAGCTACAATGAAGCATTACATGGATAAAGATGCAACTCTTTGGCAAAATGCTATGAAATCAGAGATAGAGTCTATGCACTTTAATCAGGTCTGGGATCTTGTAGAACCACCGAGGGAGTAAAACCCATCGGATGCAAGTGGATCTATAAGAAGAAGAGAGGAGCAGACGGGAAGGTGGAAACCTTCAAGGCTAGGCTAGTTGCAAAAGGTTTTACTCAGAAAGAAGGGATCGACTATGAGGAAACCTTTTCACCAGTAGCTATGCTTAAGTCTATCCGGATTCTCTTATCCATTGCAGCTCATTTCGATTACGAAGTTTGGCAAATGGATGTCAAGACAGCTTTCCTTAATGGAAATCTTGACGAATGCATTTACATGATGCAACCAGACGGTTTTATAGTAAAAGGCCAGGAGCACTTGGTGTGCAAGCTTAAGAGGTCCATTTATGGACTTAAGCAGGCATCTAGATCTTGGAATACTCGTTTTGATCAAGCTATTAAATCTTATGGTTTTGATCAAAGTCCTGACGAGTCATGTGTGTACAAGAAGCGTGATGGAAAAACTTTGGTGTTTCTGGTGCTATATGTGGATGACATCTTACTTATTGGAAACGATATGGGAGTGTTATCTTCGGTCAAGGTATGGTTATCTGGACAATTTGATATGAAGGACTTGGGAGAAGCAAGTCACATCCTAGGGATCAAGCTTTTGCGAGATCGCAAGCAAAGGATGATATGCTTATCTCAAGCCACTTATATCGATAAAATTCTCACCCGTTTTGGTATGCATAATTCCAAGAAAGGATTTCTTCCTTTCAGGCATGGAATTTCTCTATCTAAGGATCAGTGTCCTAAGACACCTGATGAGATAGAAAGTATGAAGGCAGTTCCTTATGCTTCTGCAGTAGGAAGCCTAATGTATGCTATGCTATGTACTAGACCTGATATCTGTTTTGCCGTAGGCATGGTTAGCAGATTTCAGTCTAACCCTGGGCGAGAACATTGGACTGCAGTAAAACATATAATTAAGTACCTGAAAAGGACTAAAGATTATATGTTAGTTTACCAAGCAGATAGTCTTGTGCCTATAGGATATACAGATTCGGACTTCCAATCAGATAATGAATCTAGGAAATCAACCTCGGGATATGTGTTTACTTTGGGTGGTGGAGCAATTAGCTGGAGGAGTGTGAAGCAGACTTGTGTTGCTGACTCTACCATGGAAGCTGAGTATGTGGCTGCATCTGAAGCTGCAAAAGAGGTTGTTTGGCTAAGAAACTTTCTTTTGGATCTTAGTGTGATACCTTAAGTGCAATTACCTATTACACTTTATTGTATAATAGTGGGGCAGTTGCTAATTCGAAGGAACCCAGGACCCATAAGAAATCTAAACACATTGAGCGTAAGTATCACCTGATACGTGACATCGTGCAAAGAGGTGACGTGCTGGTGACCAAGGTTACATCTGAGGACAACCTGGCAGATCCTTTTACAAAGAGTTTAACTTCAAAAGTTTTTGATAGACATGTAGAGGGCATGGGAGTTAGATGTGTACAAGCATTGCTTTGAGTCTAAGTGGGAGATTGATAGAGATATAGACTAAAAGATATGCTTTATGTCTTTACATTTTTAATGAGAATTCATTTTGAGCAATGTGTGCCATTTACTATATATATGTGCATGTGTCTAGTATTTCCAAAGAGTATTTGATCTAGTGTGTAGAGTATGGCTTACACACAGAAGACTAGATCATCGGTTCTTTTGGAATACAAGTTTATTGTTCACAGTTTTAGATGGAATTGGACACACCATCAGTAGAACTGTAGCACAAATTTTAGTAGGTCTGTCTTGACTACGGGGAATGGTTTATTCTAACTATTTGTGCTAGTACACTTTGTGTGTATTGAACAGGACCCAGTTGAGTTGATTATTTTATACTGACTTTATAAAATAATTTAGAACTCATGAATATTATGATTACTTATGCTCTTAATCTGAATTCTATTACTAGACACGTGTGTAGTGATTATTGCTTTGATTAAACATAGAGTGAGATTCTATATGAGTCAATAATCTCAGTGGGTTGGGCAATAACATTATATATATGGTGAACATTAATAGTTGAAGGAATCCACGTCCGGTTAATTTGGACTGATGATATCCCCTTGAGAAAGCTTATAAGTTTTGATCGTATCAAATCTTGCAAGTGGATTTTGAATCCGATACGTCAAATAAGTTAAGTGGATAAGTCTCAAGGATAATAACAGCCAATTAAATTATATTGTCAGTATTTAAATTTAATTGGTGGATATCTGTAATCTTAACGTGGGGAGATAATAAGTATTTAATATTAAGGCTCGAAAATATAAATTTGAATATGATTAGGAGTACAATTGTAATTCTTTAGTGGAATGAATTATAATTTACGTAATTGAATCCTAACCCGGGATAGGATTAGGAGATTTAATTACGTGGGAAGTCCTTTTCATATTTGCCTATTTGGTCCCTGTTGTAGCCCTATAAATACCCTCTCAATTGGTTGCTAGGGTTAACGCTTTTGAGAAAAAAGAAAAGCAAGAAACCCTAGGTCGGCCGAGAGAGATCCCACCATCTTGAGAGAGAAGAAGGTATTTCAGGAATACGGCGGAAAGCCAAAAGGTTGAGGTCGAGCAATCAAATCAAGTGTTCCAGCGTTCAAGTCTGAAGGTATAATCTTATACTCATAGATTAGAACGGTAAAAAATTTTTGCATTACTCATATACGCTATAGCCGTGATCTTGGGGGTATTCCGCGCTCCCCAACACTTAGAAGTATGGCCTCAACATTCACGCTAAGATTAATCTAAGTGTATTCAACTTACATATATAGTAGATTGACCTCTACTTTCTTTAATCTTTCTGCATAAGTACTGAGCTGATGGCATGCTTAGAAGTTGCCAGATAGATATATAGCTTTTGTACTTCTTGAAGTTTGGTTAACAAAGAAGGAAACTGAGGTATAGTTTCAACTCTTAGAAAGATCTTTGACATTTCCCAGTCTACTAGAAGTGTTTGACATTATGAAGTTTTTTGAAGAAGGATGAGTATTTCTCAACCAATCTAAAGATGAACCAACTTAAGCTTGTTACATAACTAGTAAGATATATTGAATGTCTTTAACCAATTTATGTGGTATCATTTTGAGGACTGCTCGTGTTTTTTCCAAATTGGCTTCAATTTCTGAGTGGTTGACCATAAACATAAGGAATTTCTTCGAAGTAACCACAAAGGTGCATTAGCTTGGGATAAACTTCATTTGATGACACCTTAAGACCTGGAAGATTTCACTCAAATTAGCCACATGTTATTTGGCCTTCTTGCTCTTTACGCCTTTATGTAAGCCTCAATGTTCTTATCAAACAACCCCTTCAAGATTTGGTAGGTTGTCTTGGCATTTCTTAACCCAAAAGGCATGGCTTTGTAACAGTATAGCTCCTTCTCAATTATGAAAGTTATCATCTCCTCATTTGGAGGATACATCTGAATTTGAATGTAGCCAAAGAATGAATCCATAATGCTGATCAATTTGTGGCATGCGGTAGCATCTATAAGCTAATCTATCTTCAAAAGGAGAACCTATCCTTCGAGTACACTTTGTTTAGATAAGTGAAATTAATATATATCCATCACTTGCTATTAGACTTTTTCACCGTCACCATGTTTGCCAATCAATTAGGGTAGTAAACTTCTCTAATAAACCCAGCATCTAACAATTTATTCATCTCTTCCTCAATAGTTTAATGCCACTCAAAGTAAAATTTCTATTCTTCTAACGAAAAATTTCATAGCTTAAGTTCAACTTGAACTAATAGGTTGTAACACCGAGGTTTATCCCTAGCATATTCATAGTTGACCATGCCAACATGTTTACATTTTGGCATAGAGATCCAATAATCTCTCTGCAGACTCACTTGGTTAGAAGGGAGCTGATTTAGTCAACTTTAGAGTTATTATCTTCTAGTGGCACAGTTTCTAGGTCTTCAACTAGCTTTGCACGATAATTCTCCACTCCTTTTCAAAGTTGCGGCATAGCAGTGCCGTGCAGTAGCCCGATTCCCTCCAAATTCTCCTACTACTTGGTCAGTTGGAAAATTCATGAGAAGATGATAAGTTAAGATAATAGCTTTGATGGATTTTAAGCTCGACCCACCTAGGATGGTATTATATATAGCTGGTATACTAATGATCATGAAGTCCATCATCATTATTTTAGAGTTTGGCTCACCTTTCACGGTAACTAGCAAAGTGATAATTCCTTCAACTCAAGAAGGTTTTACCAGTTAAATCAATCAATAGTGCTTTGGTCAATTGCAGCTAATCAATATTGATCCCCATCTTTTGGAAGATTTCATAAAATAATATATTTATCAAGCTTCCATGGTCCACCAATATTCCTTCCGGTTGGTAATTTGCTATGGTGATTGAGACAACCAAGGCATTATTGTGAGAAACCCATGCTCCTTGAAAGTCTTCACTTAAAAAGTGATTTTAAGTTCCTTAATCTTTGGCCTTTCCATAGGGGGCCCTTCAAAATGGATATGTTAAGTATAGACCTTTCTGATCGATGAAGTCTCTCTGCCTACTGTTAGCCTACTATGAATCACATTAGTAACTTTAGTAACTCTAGCAATAGATAAGTTATTTGGCCTTCTTCCTCGGGTCGAGGTTCTTATCTTATATTTTGCTTGGTCAAAGTATGATTTACATATATTGTTCGAGATAACCTCCTTGAATTATATATGTCCTCAGTGTGATGATCATAATTTTAATGGAAGTGACAGTACTTATTCTTATCTCGCTTGGTCGCTTGATTCTCATCTTGTCAGGCCATTGAGCATCACTTTCCTAGCCAATTTGCATCATATTAGGTCTGAAGGGTATTGAGGAATGTGTACCCATTACTATAAAAAGTTAAATAGACTACACTAGGTTTTAGAAAAAAGACTATGTTTTTAGTAAAAAATATAATCTAATATTTTAGACTACATTTTCATACTTTTTCTCAAATTAAAAGACTATATCTATAATTAAAAATGTAGTCTTAAATTATCTTATAATATAAAAGGACTATATTTTAATTAAGACATAGTCTAATATAAAACTAAAAATTTGCCTATTTTTCTACTCCTAATTCACTTTCCCTTATTATAAAAAGTGAGCTTCTATTTGCACCACCAAAATTACTCAGTACACCCCCCCACTTAATAAAAAATATATATCAATTTTATTCCTAAAAAACTTTACAAAAATGCCCATATATTACTCTGTGCATCCCCTAAACAAAACACTTCCTCCCATCCCTCCCGCCCCTCCTCCCTCCCACGTTCATGTGAAAAAAAATCCCTTCAATCCATTTCTACCCTTGTTTGAAGAGATTTCAACCTTCAATTGAACAATAGACAAGTAACTAACAATTTGGGAAGGTTCTACGGATGCAAAGGTTCGTTTTTTAACATGTTTCAATTTTTTTCATGGTTCGTGTTTTGTTTGGCCACACAGAGCCAAACAGAGACCTTCTGTTTGGCTCTGGTTGGCCAAACAAAGGTCCTTTGTTCGATCGAGATGAGCCGAACAAAGGGCCCCTGTTCGGCCAATCCGACCAAACAGAGGGCCTTTGGTTGGCCGAACAAAAGGCCTCTGTTCGGTCCCTACTTATGTTCGGTCCAACAGAGCCAAACAGAAAGGCCCTATTCGGTCCTATTGGGCCGAACAGATTGTTCTCTGTTCGGCCCAATAGATAGAGGGTGATGAAGAGGAGGCAGAGAACTTTCGACAGTGAGGAAGGAAGGCGGACGGCGAGGGAGGTCAGTGGAGGTCAGCAGAGGGCAACCAAGGGAGGGAGGTCGACGGAGGGCAACGGAGGGAGGCGGATTTGCCGATACTGGGAAAGCTGACCTTGTTAGGATATACCGCGCGCTGCCTATCGGAGAAGGAGATGAAAGAGAAGGAAAGAGGAGAAGAAGATGATTCGGGCAGCTTGGGGGGGGGGGGGGGGGGGTGGAGGAGTAGTTTAGGAATTTTATTTTTTTAGGGGGTGTAAACAGCATTTTGGGAGTGTAAAGAGAAACTGAATTTTTTTTTTTAATAGGGATGTACTAAGTAAATTGTGCAGTGCAAATAAAAGCTCCCTTCTAAAAAAATCCTCGATGCTCAAACTTTTGACGCTCAACCTTCCCTACATATCTTCACCTAGGTTGTGTTTGGTGCATTGTCAACAGTCCTAATGGTAATGTAGATTACCTACAAAATAGATTACTATTGGATGGATTGCCATTAATATTAATTATTGTGTTTGGTATAATAAACAGATTACCAATCATATAACATCAAATTTTAAAAATACCCCTAAATCAAATTCATATACTAAATCAAATCTATTAAAATTTTTAAAATACCTCAAATACCCTTAAATCAAAGTATTTATATATAAGTAGAAGATACTAGATTTAATTATTTTTTAAGATTAAATATATTTTTAATCTTTAAACATTTATTCAAATTTTTTTTGAATCTTAAACTTTCAATTATCATAATTTATTATTATATTTTTAAAATAATTTATTTTTTATATTTTATTATATAAAATTAATTAAATTAATAGAATAATTGACATATAATGATAATATGAATGCATCAATTAGTTGATAGCAAAATGTAAGTTATTTTTAAAATTTTAAAAAGTAATATAATTAAACGTTGTCAATTTTAAATTACTACATTGTCAAGGAGACGTTATAAAGAATACTACTTTTTTTTTTTTAAAAAAAAGTAATTATTTTTTAAAATTTTTTAAGTAAATTAATTTAAAAATAAAATTAAAAATTAATTAATTAAATAAATAAGTAGGAATAAAATTTAATTATGAATTTATTAAAAAATAAATCAAAAATAAAAAATTGAATTAATATATTTATTTATTTAAAAAATTTTTAAATATAAAAAATAAATTATTTTTAAATTTATGAAAAAAAATAAATTATATATTCATTATTTATTTTTAAATTAAATTAATTATTAGATATATAAATAAATTTTTAAAAATAAATAAATTTAAAAAATAAACCTACTATATTAAATAATTAATATTTAATTAACTTAAAAAATATAATTAATTTATTTTAAAAAATATATTTAATTTAAATATATTTAATTTATTTTTTAAAAAATTAATTTTAAAAAATTAAATTATTTTTACTTTATTTTTAAATATTAAATTAATTAAACAAATTAATTTTAAAAAATAATTTATTTATTTATTTATTTTATTAATTAAATTTTTTTAAAAATAACTTTTTTTAATTTTTTAAATTTTTAATTAATTTAATTTTTAATTTCTAAAATAAAATTAAAAATTTAAAAAGTAATTTTAAATTAATTTAATTTTTTAATTAATTAATTATTGAATTAGTTTTTTTATTTTTTAGTTGATTTTAATTTATTGATTTTAATTTATTTTTCTTATAAATTTAAAAATAGTAATTAAAATTTTTAAATTTTTAAATTTTTTATATTTTAATTAGACTTTCTTTTAACTATATTTTTATTTTTATTTTTTATTTAATTTTTTCTGTGAACGAATAATACCATGGTTTATTTTGTTTAGAGATATGAGAAAAGAGATAATGGTCATGAGACATGAAAAAAGAGAGAAGAAGAAGAAAATAATTTTATTTGAAAAAAGGAATAATTTTATTTTTATAAAAAAGATAGGAATAATGTTGTTTAAAAAATTTATTAAATTATAATATCAGATATATAAATAAATACCTCCTGTTAAGAAAGATAATCTAGATTACTATTATAGAATAAATTTTCATTCAAATCACCTATCAAACACTATTATCTAGTGAGCCCATTTTAAATTACCAATAGATTACCTCCTATGAAACGGTCGGTTTTCATCGAAACGTAAGTTGCTGTCGGCGTGGCCACCGGCGCTGCTCAGCCCAAAGGTAGCGATGGACTACTGATTCTTGAAACAGGTCTTCGATAATGTCTACTGCAGCATCTCACTCGATCCGGTACGGGCTGTGTCCCTTCTCCCTTACGTTTTCGTATGTCTCTTAATCGTTGTGTCGAAAACTCACTAGAAGATGCCAAGAACTTCAGCAAGCCAAGAAATAGGTTATCATGAAAAAAAAAGGGTCAATTTGTCAGTGAATGCCCTAAATCCAATTGGATTGAATGCTGTATACATCTATGAATACAAATCAAATAAAATGGTTTTGTTTATCTATCCAGATGTCTTTTATTTGATATATTTATCTGTAAGATAAAGTCCAAAAGAATGTGAACCGTGCATATAGAATTTGTAATAAAGATTACAAATTATGAGATTCAAATTGCACGTTATGGTTCGATTCTTTAAACTTCCCTAGTCGATGTGTAGATGGGACTGGATACCATCAAACACCGTGAGACTAGCACACATTGCATATCCTCACCCTTGGATTGAGCAGCTGATTTCATAAGCTGAAGTATGAAGATACTTGGATAGGTGTGTGGATGCTTGTTATTGTAACGATGCATTGGATGACCCATACAGAGATCTCATATGTATATTCTATATAGTGTCGATGGTTGATCTCTAATGATGGTGGTGTAAGTGATCCTTTGACTTGAGATCTTCATTGCATCTCATGTGTGGAATGTCATGCTTTGACGGCATCCAAACGTCGCTCTAGCCATGGGTGGCAAATATGGTATCGATGAAGATGGTGTTTGATCAAGACAGGATTCGTCTTTCTTGATAGAAATGGTTATATCCCACGGCCACTTGATGGATTAAATTGATTGTTAAATCCTTGCAAGGTTGAGTTGGAATTCGAAATGGTTTCGAAGTTCTAATTCATATGAGTCAATTTTTCCTGAGATCAAGTAAACAAAGATCAATTATAGGGTTGACACATTCCATACCACTGATTGATCTAGGATATGTGACGAAAGGATTTGATCATACAGTAACCGTTCATGGATAGGTGTTGATAGTCACGTCAACAAAACCTTTAGCAGTTGAGTGGTCATTGTTGGGGAGTTTGTTGAAAAACTTTATGCCCCAATCCTTTTGATTTTGATGATTACTAAAAGCCATGAGTATGATAAAAGATGCAATGAGTTTATTTACATGTGCAATGAATTTATTTTGAACAATCAATGAGAATGTTAAAGTTTGACATTAATCATTTTGAAAGTAACTTTAAGCTCAATGTTTAAGCTTTCAAAAAGAAATTTTATAATTCATATTAAAATCAATGAGTTTATGGAATACTTCTTGAATTAATTCTTAATGTCAATTTTATTGAATTCAAGTCAAAAATATGAATTAAAATGAATCTGGAATGATTTTAAAGTCAATCAGAAAAGTTTCTGATTTTTGATACGTTCCGGAGCCGACTCTTGAGTTTCAGAGTCGACTCCCCTCAGAGAACAGAAATGTCTATCTGTCTCGAGTCGACCCACGTAATTTCACGAGTCAACCCCCGATTTTATCGAGCCGACTCCATGACTGTGCGAGTCGACTCCGCTCAGACACCAGAGGTGTTTTTTGAGCACTTTGCGAGTCGACCCCAACCTTTCATGAGTCGACCCCCGACTTTCAGGAGTCGACACTTTACTTTTGGTGAGTCGACCCCATGACTTTCTAAACATTTCTATTTTTAGTATCACGAGCTCGAGCCGACTCGGAAAAGCATGAGTCGACTCCAGCAAATCTGGGCAAAATTTTTACGGATGCCAACTCAGCTCCAACGGTAAGATTTTTGATTAACGGCTATTTTTCTTTGTCTCTAACGGCTATATTCTTGCAGAATCTATAAATAGAGAAGCTGTTTTCAAATCAAAGAGAGACGAATAGAGAGAAATTTATTTCAAAGAAAAAGAAGAGAAAAATCAAAAAACAGAGCTTCAGTTGAAAAAATCTGAGATTCAAAATAGAGTGAAAGAAAGAGTGTGAAATCAAGGGAAGTTCCTTCTGTGTTCAAGCTCAAATCCAAGGAAGCTTCTGAAGAAAATCCAAGTGCTTTTCAAGAGTATCTCAAGAGATTTTCAACACTCGAAGAAAAGAGGGAAAGCCCAAATCAACTCCAACACATCTTCCGTGAAGAATCCAAGCTGAGGCCTGGTTCTACACCTCCAAGGAGTTGAAGAAAAGGAGAAAAGCTCAAAGCCAACCAACTGCAAATCAGGCTTATCTAAACTCTATTCTTACATTTGTTTATCTGCTCATTAAGGAGCCATTGTAACTAAACAAACATATTTCTATTCTTTGTGTCTAGCTCAATCTGGGGGATTGAACTAGAGGAGGTAGTCTTACCTCAGTTCAAGCTTGGTTAAGCTTGGGTTAAGGGTTTTTGTGCTGGTGAGCCCTTGAAAACCAGCTGGGTTCGTTGTGCGCCCGGGAAAACAACAAGTTCGAGTTGTGAGCTTGTAAAACAACTCTGCTGTAATCTAGGGTGATTATAGTGTGGACCCAAGTGAATCTTGGGAGTGGACGTAGGTGTTGGATACACCGAACCACTATAAATTCTTTTGTGTTTGCCGTGTTCTATTGTCTCTTTCTCTATCTCTGTTTTATTCACTGCAATTTATAATTACTTTGCATATTGCCTTCATTCATCTCAAGCTAATTAATTTAAAAGGCTAATTTTTTAAAGAACCCAATTCACCCCCCCCCCCTTTTGGGTTGTCATCTGGGCCAACAATTGGTATCAGAGCTAGTGCTCATTAGATTTTGATCACACGATCAAGAGCTAAAGTTCCAAATGGCAACAAAGTTGGTTCTTTTGCTGAAGGTCATTCTACGAATAGACCTCCACTTTTTAATGGCTCAAACTATTCTTATTGGAAAGCTAGAATGAGGATATTCATTCAAGCTTCTGATTATGAGCTATGGGGTGTTATAATCAATGGACCTAGTACACCCACACATGTTATTGATGGCACTATTGTTCCTAAGCCCGAAAGGGACTGGAATGATAATGATAGGAAAATGGCACAGCTTAATGCTAAGGCCATGAATGTTTTATATTGCTCCTTAGATGCTAATGAATTCAATAGAATCTCCACATGTAATTCCGCAAAGGAGATTTGGGATAGACTAGAGGTTACCCATGAGGGTACCAATCAAGTAAAAAATCTAAAATTAATATTTTTGTACACAAATATGAATTGTTTAGCATGGAACAATCTGAAACCATTGCATGCATGTACACTAGATTTACGGACATTGTAAATGGTTTGAAAAGTCTTGGTAAGACATATACTAACTCTGAACTTGTTCGGAAAATTCTTAGGTCTTTACCAAGATCATGGGAAGCAAAAATGACTGCAATCCAAGAAGCGAAGGACCTCAACACTTTACCCTTAGAGGAGCTTCTAGGATCCCTTATGACCCATGAGCTGACTATGAGGCAGCATGTTGAGGAGGATTCAAAGAAAAAGAGAGTAATTGCCCTCAAAGCTGCAAAAGAAGAAGAGAGCAGCAGTGATGATGATGATGATAATGATGAGGAGACTGCTCTCTTAGCAAAGAAATTTAAGAGATTTATGAGGAGAAAGAAACCCTTCCACAAGAAAAAATTTGGAGCTAAGTGGGAAGGAGAAAAGGATAAGATTAAGGACAAGGACAAGGAAAAAGAGAAAGACCCCTTGACGTGCTATGAGTGTAATAAACCGGGGCACTTTAGAAATGAATGTCCAAAGTTGAAGAAAGCCTACAAAAAGAAAAAGAAGGCTTATATGGCGACATGGAGTGACAGCGAGGAATCTTCTTCCGAAGAAGAAGAACAAAAGGAAGTCGCAAACGTATGCTTTATGGCGGACGACAATGATGAGGTATGTTCCGACAACCCTTGCGATGAATTTGCTTTCGATGAACTTTTTGATGCCTTTAATGAACTTGTTGGGGATTTTAAAATTTTGAAAAAGAAATACAAGTTTTTGAAAAATGAAAACTTAGCCTTCATTCATGAAAAAGAAAATCTTAACAATGAAATTAAGAAACTTAAATCTGAAAATAAATTTTAATGAATGAAAAGAAATCAATCTCAAATGAAAAAGATAAACTAAAGAATGAGGTTGAAAAACATAAAAACATAGTTGATAAGTTTACATTAAGTTCAATAAATTAGACATGTTGTTAAATAGTCAAAAAGCTATTTTTGACAAAGCCGGATTAGGATATAACACTTTAAGGAAACAAAAATCACTTAAAAATATTTTTGTAAGTGCTGGCCAAAGTAATTTCACATGCTTTAAATGTAATCAAAAAGGGCATAAATCATATGAATGTAAAAATCTGAAACCTAATAAAAACTTAAATGTTAAAGGAAAGAAAATATGGGTTCCGAAAGGAACAATGTTTATTGGTACTAACCATGAAGGACCCAAGAAAGCTTGGGTACCTAAACATAAAGTTTGATATTATTGCAGGAATGTCTTGTGGCCAAGAGATCAAAGAGAAAGTGGTATCTTGATAGTGGCTGCTCAAGACATATGACGGGTGACAAAGAAGAATTCATCACCCTAGAAGAAAAGAAAGGAGGAGTTGTTACATTTGGCGACAATGGCAAAGGCCAAATCTTGGGGTTTGGTAACATTCAAATAACTCCCTCCACATTTATTGAGAATGTACTTTATGTTGATGGTTTAAAACATAACTTAATAAGTATAAGTCAATTGTGTGACAAAGGTTTTAAAGTATCTTTTGAATCTTCTTTATGCACTGTAGCTAATCCCATTGATAATAGCATTGTTTTTATTGGAAATAGAAATGGCAATGTATATATGATTGATTTAGACAAACTGTCTACTAATAATCATTGCTTAGTTGCAAATAATGCTAATATGAATGAGACTGGTTGGTTGTGGCATCGAAGATTAGGTCACGCAAGCACACACTTGATTTCAAAACTAATTAGAATGGATTTAGTAAAAGGTCTACCTAAATTAGATTTTGAAAATAACAAAATATGTGATGCATGTCAGTTTGGAAAACAAACCAGAAGTTCTTTTAAATCTAAAAATATTGTTTCAACTTCTAGGCCTTTAGAGCTACTTCACATGGACCTTTTTGGACCAACTAGAACCACAAGTCTAGGAGGAAAAAATATGGTCTTGTGATAGTAGATGATTACTCTAGATTCACTTGGGTAATTTTTTAGCTCACAAAGATGAGACTTTCTCGATATTCATGAAATTCTTCAAGAAAGTAACTAATGAGAAAAACACTACCATAGTGTCTCTAAGAAGTGATCATGGAACTGAATTTGAAAATCACTTATTTGAAAGTTTTTGCAATAAAAATGGTATTAATCATAACTTTTCAGCACCTAGGACCCCACAACAAAATGGTGTAGTTGAAAGAAAAAATAGGACTCTAGAAGACATGGCCCGTACCATGCTATGTGAAAGTAAACTCCCAAAATACTTTTGGGCGGAAGCTATTAACACAGCATGTTACATCTTAAATAGAGCTTTAATAAGACCTATTTTAAAGAAAACACCTTATGAATTATGGCATGATAGAAAACCCAATATAAAATATTTTCATGCATTTGGTTGTAAATGTTTTGTTCACAATAATGGTAAAAATAATTTAGGCAAATTTGATGCTAAATCTGACGAAGGAATATTCTTAGGATACTCAATAACTAGTAAAGCATATAGAGTATTTAACAAGAAAACTTTAGTTGTTGAAGAATCCATTCATGTAGTTTTTGATGAATCTTTAGCTACTCGTTCTGAAAAATTTGATGATGATGAAGATACAAACATAATTGAGAAAGATCTTGAAAAATTAAATATTGATGTATCTTTAGATCAAGAGCAAGACACTAAAGATAATGATTCACCTAAGGATGATGATACTAACGCTAATCATAATGATGTAGATCTACCTAGGGATTGGAGATATGCTTATAGTCATCCTAAGGAATTGATTATAGGTGATCCATCTCAAGGAATAAGAACTAGATCATCCATGAGAAACATTAGTAATCATCTTGCATTTGTATCACAAATTGAACCTAAAACTATTGAAGAAGCTGAAAAAGATAATAATTGGATGTTAGCAATGCAAGAAGAATTAAATCAATTCACAAGAAATAATGTATGGACTTTAGTTGAAAGACCTAAAAATCATTCTGTTATAGGATCAAAATGGATATAGAAATAAACTAGATGAAAATGGCATAGTAATTAGAAACAAAGCTAGATTAGTTGCAAAAGGATATAATCAAGAAGAAGGCATTGATTTTGATGAAACCTTTGCACCTGTAGCTAGATTAGAAGCCATTAGACTATTACTTGCATTTGCATGTCATATGAATTTTAACTTATTTCAAATGGATGTAAAAAGTGCATTTCTAAATGGATTTATAATGAAGAAGTTATGTAGAACAACCACCAGGTTTTGAAGATCACGAATTTTCAAATCACGTCTTTAAATTGCACAAAGCATTGTATGGTTTGAAACAAGCACCTAGAGCTTGGTATGATAGATTAAGTAAATTCTTAATTGAAAATGATTTTATAAGAGGAAATGTTGATAAAACCTTGTTTTTGAAAAGAAAAGGTAAAGATTTATTAGTAGTTCAAATATATGTTGATGACATCATTTTCGGTGCTACTAACAATACTCTATGTCAAGAGTTTGCTAAGTTGATGCAGGGAGAATTTGAAATGAGCATGATGGGAGAACTCAACTTCTTCCTTGGACTCCAAATCAAACAAAGCAAAGAGGGAATCTTTATCAACCAAACAAAATACACAAGAGAAATCCTAAAGAAGTTTGGTATGGAATCAATTAAACCCCTCGGAACACCAATGAGTCCTTCATGCAAGCTGGACAAAGATGAAGAAGGTAAGAATCATATTATCGAGGTATAATCGGATCCCTACTTTACTTAACTGCAAGTAGACCAGACATAATGTTTGTTGTTTGCTTATGTGCTAGATTTCAGTCAGAACCTAAAGAATCACATTTAATTGCTGTTAAAAGAATACTAAGATATGTAAGTGGAACAAAAAATGTAGGTTTATGGTATTCTAGAGACTCCACATTAAATCTGATTGCATACACTGATTCTGATTATGCTGGATGTAAGTTAGATAGAAAAAGCACAAGTGGTGCATGCCAATTCTTAGGAAGTAACTTAATCTCATGGTTTAGCAAAAAGCAAAATTCAGTTGCATTATCAACTACTGAAGCTGAATATGTAGCAGCTGGAAGTTGCTGTGCTCAAATCCTATGGATTAAGCGACAACTTGAGGACTATGGTATCACACTTGATAAAACACCTATAAGATGTGATAACACAAGTGCAATTAATCTAACAAAGAATCCAATTCAACATTCAAGAACTAAACACATAGAAATTAGATATCATTTTATAAGAGAACATGTAGCAAATAATGAAATATGTCTTGATTATGTTAACACTGAAGAACAATTAGCTGACATATTTACAAAACCTTTAAGTGAAGAAAGATTCTGTTATCTTAGAGAGAGTTAGGGATTTGTGATCCATTAGAATGAATTTGAAACCCCTAAGGAGATTTTATCTAAGATTCTTTCAAATCCTTGATCTTTAAGGAAATCTTATCTAGAATTCATATCTAATTGATTCACTCATATTCAATGATTATTTTATCAATTTTCATGATCAAATTTCGGACACATTTCAGAAGTTTCATGTTTTTGTTCTGAAATGGTCTCGGAGCCGACTCGGTGCGTATCGGAGTCGACTCCTGGTTTCTGCTGAAACTCTCGGGTCGACCCCTTCTCGGCGCGAGTCGACTCCAAGTCGGGATGTTTTCTGTGACTGTCCGGAGTCGACCCCTGGCTTTGCGCGAGCCGACTCGAAGTGGTCCCAGGTTGATTTATCTAGGGCAGAGTCGACTCGCCGTTCATTTCAAACTTTCCAATCTCTCAAAATACTCTCTCCACAATATTTCCAAACCTTCCAAATTCCCAAAATCACTGATTATTACTTCCAATCGACCAATGGCACCCAAAACTAGAGGTTCCAATCTTGTTGCGGCCGGTGTGAAGCGGAAGCGAGCCGTGAGGAAGACGGTGAAGCGTCCGTGCGTGAGCCTTCTCCAAGCATGGATTCCACTTCATCATCTTCAACCCCCAATGCTTCTCCAGCTGCTGCTCCTACTCAGGTAGATCGATTAGCAGATAGAATCATAACCACGGGTAGGAAAGTGGATTTTGAACTTTTTGAGGCAGAGGGATTTTATTAGGGAGACAATTGATAGAGATGGGATGGGAGAAGATATGTTCACTGGATTGCCCCACTTATCCCTCTCTAGTAAAGGAGTTCTATAAGAATTTGTCTAGAGGTGATCATGGTCTCATAAGCACAGTGAGAGGACATAGGATCTCAGTGACTGTAGAGCTTCTGTTGAGACTATTGGATCTACCCTTATCAGGTACAGCCACATTTTCTTCTGAAGACCGAAGTCCTGCTCTTGCTAGATTATTAAACCGGGATGTTGTCGGATTTGAAGAGGTGTTTGCCAACCAACTTTCATTAGAACTGAGGTTACTTCATAACATTTGCAGTAGGATACTTTTTCCAAAGATAGGAAGATTTGATTATGTATCTGAAAGAGACATTTTTGTGATGGATGCTATCGTTACGGGCAAACCTATAAACCTTCCCAGCATGATTCTTTGGTATATTGCTGACTGTGGAGGAAAAAGGAAAGCTAGCTTGCCCTATGGAATGATTCTCACCAATATTTTTCTAAGCCAAGGAGTTGTTATTTCTGACAGTGAGCCAATGAGGAACCTGAGGCATACAGACTTTTATAGCTTGGCCACCATTCATCGGATGGGTTTTATTAAGAAAAATGGAAAATGGGAGAGGAAAGGATTGAAAGAAGAGAGAGCTACGGATGTTGATGCACCAGGTCCATCAGTTAGACAATCCTCACCTGCACCTCCGAGCCCTCCTACTTCAGCACCTGCTCCTACACCTGCTCAGTCATTTGATCAAGCTTCATCCTCTACTGCTGGCTTCTCAGATCTACAACTAAAGCAACTCAAAGGACTTTTAGAAGATCAGTCTGAAAAATTAAAGTCTGAGTTTGAATTTAAGTTCATGAACCTAAAAGAGACTCTATATTCATTGGATGAAAGAATCACTAAAATTGAGTCTACTCTCAGCACTTCGTCAAAGTCTTTAAGTGGAGACCTCAAGAACATTTTTGAAGAGCTTAAAGATATTTGCGGAGATGGCGAGACCTACTCTAAGTGCAATGCGGAGCTTCAAGACAAGATTTTGACTGCTTGCACTTTTGTAGATGAAAGGCTAAAAGATTATGTAAAAATCCAATCAGATGGAATGAAGAACATAGTTGATCATTTAACTAGGATTGTTAGAACTCATTTCTAATGTATTAGATTTTCAATCCTTGCTATGTATTGAAATTGTTGTTATGTTTACTTTTGATATCAATGTATTAGACATTTCAATGTATTAGACTCTTTGATGGAATGAAATGTCAATTTTGGTTACTCAATGTATTTCTTTCTATCAATGAATGAATGAATGTTTATGCTTCTCTACCTTTTTGTTGATAACAAAAAAGGGAGAGAGTTTTTATAGTCTTATGATTGAATATGCATATGAGAAAATCAAATTAATCAATGAGATAATTAATTGAATGATTAAGTTTCATAGGGGGAGCTACCTCATTCAGGGGGAGCCTAAGCCTATTTATGAAATCAAAATAAATTCACAAATCAATCATGCATAAACTCAATGTTTTTGTCATCATCAAAAAGGGGGAGATTGTTGGGGAGTTTGTTGAAAAACTTTATGCCCCAATCCTTTTGATTTTGATGATTACTAAAATCCATGAGTATGATAAAAGATGCAATGAGTTTATTTACATGTGCAATGAATTTATTTTGAACAATCAATGAGAATATTAAAGTTTGACATTAATCATTTTGAAAGTAACTTTAAGCTCAATGTTTAAGCTTTCAAAAAGAAATTTTATAATTCATATTAAAATCAATGAGTTTATGGAATACTTCTTGAATTAATTCTTAATGTCAATTTTATTGAATTCAAGTCAAAAATATGAATTAAAATGAATCTGGAACGATTTTAAAGTCAATTAGAAAAGTTTCTGATTTTTAATACGTTCCGAAGCCGACTCTTGAGTTTCAGAGTCGACTCCCCTCAGAGAACAGAAATGTCTATCTGTCTCGAGTCGACCCACGTAATTTCACGAGTCGACCCCCGATTTTGTCGAGCCGACTCCATGACTGTGCGAGTCGACTCCGCTCAGACACCAGAGGTGTTTTTTCTGAGCACTTCGCGAGTCGACCCCAACCTTTCAGGAGTCGACACTTTACTTTTGGTGAGTCGACCCTATGACTTTCTAAACATTTCTATTTTTAGTATCACGAGCTCGAGCCGACTCGGGAAAAGCATGAGTCGACTCCAGCAAATCTGGGCAAAATTTTTACGGATGCCAACTCAGCTCCAACGGTAAGATTTTTGATTAACGGCTATTTTTCTTTGTCTCTAACGGCTATATTCTTGCAGAATCTATAAATAGAGAAGCTGTTTTCAAATCAAAGAGAGACGAATAGAGAGAAATTTATTTCAAAGAAAAAGAAGAGAAAAATCAAAAAAATAGAGCTTCAGTTGAAAAAATCCGAGATTCAAAATAAAGTGAAAGAAAGAGTGTGAAATCAAGGGAAGTTCCTTCTGTGTTCAAGCTCAAATCCAAGGAAGCTTCTGAAGAAAATCCAAGTGCTATTCAAGAGTATCTCAAGAGATTTTCAACACTCAAAGAAAAGAGAGAAAGCCCAAATCAACTCCAACACATCTTCCATGAAGAATCCAAGCTAAGGCCTGGTTCTACACCTCCAAGGAGTTGAATAAAAGGAGAAAAGCTCAAAGCCAACCAACTGCAAATCAGGCTTATCTAAACTCTATTCTTACATTTGTTTATCTGCTCATTAAGGAGCCATTGTAACTAAACAAACATATTTCTATTCTTTGTGTCTAGCTCAATCTGGGGGATTGAACTAGAGGAGGTAGTCTTACCTCAGTTCAAGCTTGGTTAAGCTTGGGTTAAGGGTTTTTGTGCTGGTGAGCCCTTGAAAACCAGCTGGGTTCGTTGTGCGCCCAGGAAAACAACAAGTTCGAGTTGTGAGCTTGTAAAACAACTCTGCTGTAATCTATGATGATTATAGTGTGGACCCAAGTAAATCTTGAGAGTGGACGTAGGTGTTGGATACACCGAACCACTATAAATTCTTTTGTGTTTGTCGTGTTCTATTATCTCTTTCTCTATCTCTGTTTTATTCACTGCAATTTATAATTACTTTGCATATTGCCTTCATTCATCTCAAGCTAATTAATTTAAAAGGCTAATTTTTTAAAGAACCCAATTCACCCCCCCCCCCCTCTTGGGTTGTCATCTGGGCCAACAGTCATGATGCTTTGCTAGAGGCCTCTCATGATCTATAATCATGTTGGTGACTTGGACAAAGAGTTATCCAATCATTCCTAGGGTCTATGATTAGGACATGATTATTGCCAACATATTAAAGGGCATAATGGGTCACATGCAATAAGGAGAATTTTGGATGAATTAAAATAAGAATTAAATTAGATTTAATTTAGATAAGATGATCAATTAAATAATTTAGTGAGACCCAATTTAAAGAAGATATAATAATAATGGATATGATCCATTATAGTAGAAGGAATGTTAAGGAGAAATTATTTGTGCATATGATGAACAAATAATTGGATACCCAAATATGACTTGATCCATGTGATGGATGGTTTTGATTATTCGGGTGTAGATGGCCAATCTCAGCCATGTGAAGATGGAATCATGCCCATGGGATGAGGCATAATGAATCTCTATGGTTCGATGATGAACACGTACAAATTGGGGCATGTAGTTATGAGATAACCAACTCCTAATTTCAAAGGTTGAGATTGTGACACTTGGATTAACATTACCATGAGAATGAGAGTTTCTTCTGTTTCCTTGGATTAATGTTACCATGATGTTACCATGAAAATGGGAGTTTCTTATGTTTCTTTGGATTAACGTTACCATGATGTTACCATGAAAAGAGGTCTCTTCTTCTCCCTTGAACGTTTCCCTTTCACCCTATAAATATGGTTCCTTCCTACTAGGAAGGCAGAGTAAAAGAAGAAAAAGATTAGATCTTTCTTCAAAGATATCTTCTATATTTCTGTAAGGGGATTTAAGAGGCGCTAGCACCCCTCTCTCTCATAGTGTCATCCCCTCTTCTCTGTGTGGATTACCGTTAGAGGCTGGACACATGGACGGCTAGTGGCAAAGGATTAACCGGCTTCATCCTCATCTACATCGATAAAGGACTCATGTATGAATAAAATTAGATTTTATTTAAGATTTAATGAATCTATTCCTAAGGATCCTGGGATCTAGGAATTTTATATTATATCTTCCATAATGTTTATATGAATTTGATTCATATCTTGAATACATAATTTTCATCAGTGGTATCAGAGCCCCTTTAGGCTACAGATTCATTAATCTGATAGGATACTTGAGTCAATATGATTGATAATATGATTTTTATTATGCTTAAAATCATGAAGAGTTTTCATATGTTGATAATAAATCTAAAATATAATAAAATATTTATTATTTGATGATAAACAATATTATTTAGATTTATGCATGTTCATTATCATGTTAAAATAGAGTACTTTGATATATGATATCAGAGATAAAGATTTATTATATGATAATAAATAATTAATTTAGATTTAATCATATATGTGTCATGTTAAAATAGCAATTATTATTTATGCATGATAGATACTATATGCTGAAATCCTAGAAATCATGTTTAGGATTTAATTTTAATATGATTATTGATATGATTAAGATTTGATATTCTTATGATAATGAACAATGAAAACTTAGTTTGGATATTTGGATCAAAATAAGATTGTGATTAAATGTAATCATATGGAATTTAAAATCTTATATTTTGAATCTAAAATCTTATCATGACAAGAATATGATTAGGGTTTGTTAGGGACAATAGGATTTACATGGGATGTGAAACCGACATGTCATAATATGTAATTAAATGATAAAAAAATTTAAAATTTGAATTAAGAATTCTTACCATAATATCCTAGCTAGATCACTATCTATAGTTATCATAAAATGTAATAGATGATAAAGATTTAGGTAACTTAGACTTAACCATGTTATTGTTTGATCCTATGATCCCATAATTGATCTAATCAATTAGGCTTAACTACATTGGTGTCTAGAAAAGTTTGATCATGATTTTTAATTGTTCCGTTCACTACCTGAGAAAATCCATTTAATAGGATCGAAGGGTATGCTAAATAGGACTCCATTGATCAGCTAATCTGGCCATTGTTAAGGAAAGCTCTTAATTAATTAAATCAATTAAGGTTAATCAGGATGGTAACAATTGATTTGGTCATGTAATTATGGTTCCTAAATTAGATAGTGATCAGGATCCTAATTTGATTAGGAGTCCCAATCATAGATTAGATCTTATGAAATTAAGATTAATTGAGATTAATCTAAAATCTACATATAGGATATGTAACCTAGCATAGTACAAATGTTGTAGATATAGATGGGACCTATATGCACTAAATCCCTCCACAAATATTAAGTCATAAGCCTTCTATTGTTCACATGATATAAAATCATTAGGTTCTGAGATTTGTCGTGCCAAAGCCGAGGTCGAGTGTACTTATGAGGAGTTGATTGTAAAACAATGGGTTGACTTAACTAGAATAGCTGGCATAATTGGCCAAAGTCAGGGTCAGTCTAATTTAGAGGCAAACTTTAGGGTGATCACATATGGATATAATTGACAAGGCAATGTCCCCTAAATGATCTAGGAGTCACATTAGATGTGATTGATAATAATCTACCAAATTTGGCTTACCGAGATTTGTTGTGCCAAAGCCAAGGTCAAGGTAATTCAAATGAGGATCCTAGCCCACTAAGGAAATTGAATGCTAATTTATCGAGATTAATAGAGAGGGCTATTAACCTTGATAAAATAGTAAGAGAAACCAACTTAATTAAAAATCTAGAATTACCATATTAAGTTGGTGATTAGTATTCATAGTAATTGACTCGTTCTAATTTTATGTAGGTTATCAGAGAAACCATGAGTGTAAACATCAACCTTAGGAATATTTTAGAATCCAACAAATTGACTGGACTCAACTTCCCTGATTGGCTAAGGAATGTAAGGATCGTTCTTCGATCTGAGAAAATTATTTTTGTCCTAGATGAGGTTGCAACGGAGGTCCCACCAGTGGATGCTTCGACTGAGGTTCATGTGACATACAACTGGCATAAAGATGTTGAAGACATGGCCACATGTTTGATGTTGGCCTCGATGTCACCTGATCTTCAGAAATAACATGAGCATATGAATGCTCAGGAGATTTTGATGCACCTGCAAGAGTTGTTTGGTGCACAGTCTCGATATGAGAGGTTTCAAACTTCTAAAGAGCTATTTCATTGCAAAATGACTGAGGATTCATCAGTGGGTGCCCACATACTAAAAATGATCAATCTGATTGAGAAGTTGGCATGATTGGGTTTTGTGATGGATCATGAACTAAGTATTGACTTAGTTCTACAGTCATTACCTTCCAGCTATTTGCAGTTTGTTCTTAATTTCAACATGAACAAGCTAGAGACATCTCTACCTAAGCTCATGAATATGCTGACGAATGCCGAGCCCAACATTAAGAAAAAAAGGGGCAAGTTATGGTCATGGAGTCCTCTGGCACTCGTAAGAAGCGGCCAAAGAAGAATAAGGTCCAAAAGGCCAAGGCGACTAAACCAAATAAGGGCATTAAGAAAAATAAACTAGCCAAGGGGAAGTGTCACTTCTATGGCAAGGAAGGGCACTGGAAGCGAAACTACAAGGCTTATCTGGCTAGCCTGAAAGAAAAGAAACTTACAGATGCTTCTACATCAGGTATATTTATGATTGAGATGTTTTCTTATGTTACTTCTTATTTTACTTGGGTATTGGATACCGGTTGTGGCTGGATCTCATATTTGTATTAATATGCAGATGATAAGAAGCAGTAGAAAGCTGAAAAAAGATGAACTGATCCTGCGCATGAAAAATGGAGCAAAGGTTGCTGTTTTAGCTATAGGATCTTGTTCTTTGTCTTTGCCCACTGGGCTTGTAATGGAGCTTAATAATTGTTACTATGTTCAAAATATAACAAAGAACATTATTTTCGTTTCATGTCTTGTAAATGATGGATATACATTTGAAATTGAAAATAAAGAAATTTTAATTTTTTAAAATGAAATGTTCTTTGGTTCTACTGAAATGTCCAATGGGATTTATGTTTTGAATTTATAATGCCCTATTCTCAATGTAGAAACTAAGAAATTAAAATCAAATAATTCTAAGAACTCATTTCTATGGCACTATCGTTTAAGCCATGTAAATCAAATATGTTTAACCAAGTTACATAAGGATGGCTACTTAAGCTTATTCGATTGGGAATCGTTTGAGGAATGTGAGTCATGCTTACGTGGTAAAATGACTAAGTCATCCTTTACTAAAAAGGGTGAGCAAGCAACTGAATGTTTAGGACTAGTACATTTAGATGTATGTGGTCCTATTAATATTCAGGTAATAGAAGGTTTTTCTTACTTCATCACATTTATAGATGACCATAGCAGGTATGGTTATGTATATCTGATGAAGTACAAATCTAAAGCCTTTGAAAAGTTTAAAGAATTCAGATCCGAGGTAGAAAAACAAAGTGGCAAAAGTATTAAGATAATTCGATCAGAACGAGGTGGGGAATACTTAAGCCATGAGTTCTTAGAATATTTGAAGAAGAATGGGATTCTCTCTCAGTGGACTTCTTTTGGTATGCCACAACATAATGGTGTATCAGAAAAAAGAAATTGCACATTATTAGATATGGTGCGATCAATGATGAGCCTTGCAAATCTTCCAAAAATGTTTTGGGGTTATGCCTTACATACAGCCGAATACACTCTAAACCGAGTTTCGTCTAAGTCGGTCAGTTCCACTCCCTATGAGATATGGTATGGAAAGAAACCAACCCTTAGTCATATAAGGATTTGGGGTTGCTATGCTTATGTAAAGCGTAATGAGTCAGACAAGCTGGGAGCTAGATCTGACAAGTGTAATTTTGTGGGATATCCTAAAGAAACAAAAGGATACTACTTCTACCATCCACTCGAGCAAAAGGTTTTTGTCTCAAGGCATGCCATATTCCTAAAGAATGAGATTTTTCTAAGAAACGGCAGTAGGAGAAATATTGAGATTAGTGAAACTCAAGAACCACAAATTGACATAGACCGATTAGATGACATGGAGCAAATGTCAAATGTAGTGGGAGTTGAACAGGAGACTCAACTCACATTCAGGCAATATTTACGTAAGCCTCTATCAGAAATGATAGAGCAACAGGTAGCTCCAAGTACACATCAGCTACGTAGGTCTAGTAGAACACATCATATTTCTGAGAGATATGAATTTCTTATAGAAGATGATGAGCCTACTAACTATGAGGAAGCAATTTGTGACATTGACTCCAAGAGATGGCTTGAAGCCATGAAGTCTGAAATGGTCTCCATGTATGACAACCAAGTATGGACTTTGGTTGATCTACCTGAAGGGATAAAACCCATTGGGTGCAAATGGGTCTTCAAGAAGAAGACAGATATGGATGGTAATGTCATTACCTATAAGGCAGGCTAGTTGCAAAAGGTTACAAGCAAAGGCAAGGTGTTGACTTTGATGAAACCTTTTCTTCTGTAGCCATGCTTAAGTCCATAAGGATTTTGCTTGCGATTGCAGCCTATTACGATTATGAGATATGAAAAATGGATGTCAAGACCACCTTCCTAAATGGTGATTTAGTGGAGGATGCGTATATGACACAACCTGAGGGTTTTGAGTCAATTGATTCTCAAAAGGTATGCAAGCTGCAAAGGTCCATTTATGGACTTAAGCTAGCCTCTAGAAGTTGGAACATCCGTTTTGATGAAACAATCAAAAAGTTTGATTTTATCAAAAATGAGGATGATCCATGTGTGTACAAGAAGGTTAGTGGGAGTGTTATTATTTTCCTGATATTATATGTAGATGACATATTATTGATAGGAAACAATGTATCCTTGCTGCAAGAAGTGAAGGAATGGTTATCCAGCAAGTTCTCCATGAAAGATTTGGGAGAAGCAGCCTACATACTGGGTATTAAGATCTATAGAGATAGATTTAGGAGGTTGCTTGGATTGTTTCAATCAACGTACATAGATAAAGTGCTAAAACGGTTTAGCATGGAGGAATCCAAGAAGGGATTCCTGCCGGTATCGCATGGAATACATCTCTCCAAGGACATGAGTCCTAAGACCCAAATGGAGAGAAAGCATATGAATAGGATTCCATATGCATCAGCAATCGGATCCATCATGTATGCGATGCTATGTACGAGACCTGATGTTTCGTATGCATTGAGTATCACTAGTAAATACCAGGCAAACCCTGGTGAGAAACATTGGATGGCCGTCAAGAATATCCTTAAGTACTTACGAAGGATTAAGGATATGTTCTTGGTTTATGGAGGACCCGAACTCATAGTTCAGGGTTATACGGATTCTAGTTTTCAGTCTAATAAACATGATTATAAATCTCAATCAGGCTATGTCTTTACACTCAATAGTGGTGCAGTCAGCTAGAAGAGTTCCAAGCAGGAAATGACTGTCGACTCTACAACCCAGTCCGAGTACATTGCAGCATTAGATGCAGCCAATGAAGCAGTTTGGATCAAAAAGTTCATCACTAAACTTGGTATGGTTCCAAGCATTGTTGATCCAATACACTTGTATTGAGACAACAATTGAGCTATTGCGCAAGCTAAGGAGCCAAGGTCTCATCAGAGGTCCAAACATATACTCAGGAGATACCATGTAATTAGAGAGATTATTGGTAGAAATGATATAAAATAGAACGAGTCCCCATGGAAGATAATATTGCTGATCTGTTCACTAAAGCCCTGCCGCAGCAGAAGCATGATAATCATGTTAAGTCACTCGGTATTAAATAAATGGGTGAATGGCTCTAGTGCAAGTGGGAGATTATTAGTGTATACCCTAGATCTAATTGGATTGAATGTTGTATACATTCTATGAATACAAATCAAATAAAATGGTTTTTTTATCTATCCAGATGTCTTTTATTTGATATATTTGTCTGTGAGATAAAGTCCAAAAGAATGTGAGCCGTGCAATAAGAAGAATTTTGGATGAATTAAAATGAGAATTAAATTAGATTTAATTCAGATAAGATGATCAATTAAATAATTGGGTGAGACCCAATTTAAAGAAGATATAATAATAATGGATATGATCCATTATAGTTGAAGGAATGTTAAAGAGAAATTATTTATGCAAATGATGAACAAATAATTGGATACCCAAATATGACTTGATCCATGTAATGGATGGCTTTGATTATTTGGGTATGGATGGCCAATCTCAACCATATGAAGATGGAATTATGTCCATGGGATGAGGCATGATGAATCTCTACGGTTCGATGATGAACACGTATAAATTGGGGCATGTAGTTATGAGATAACCAACTCCTAATTTCAAAGACTGAGATTGTGACACTTGAATTAACGTTACCATGAGAATGAGAGTTTCTTCTGTTTCCTTGGATTAATGTTACCATAATGTTACCATGAAAATGAAAGTTTCTTCTGTTTCTTTGGATTAACGTTACCATGACGTTAAAAGAGATCTCTTCTTCTTCTTTGGAACGTTTACGATGATGTTAAAAGAGATCTCTTCTTCTCCTTGGAACGTTTCCTTTTCACCCTATAAATATTATGGTTCCTTTCTACTAAGAAAGCAGAGTTCAAAGATATCTCCTGTATTTTTATAAGGGAATCCAAAAGGTCTTCATCTCAAGAGGTCTCCATCTCCTCTTCTCTGTGTGGATCATCGTTAAAGGCCAGACACGTGGATGGCTAGTGGCAAAGGATTAACCGGTTTCATCCTCATCTACATCGATGATAAAGGATTTATGTATGAATAAAATTAAAATTTATTTAAAATTTAATGAATCTATTACTAAAAATTCTGAACAACTAAAAATTTTATATTATATTTTTTATAATATTTATATAAATTTAATTTATATTTTATATACATAATTCCCATCATAATTACCCTGGACTTTGTACCGAGTCTTCCTTGTCATCAGATTGATGATAGAGACCGACTTCCCATAGAGCCGATTTCTTCCGCTGCCCATGAGTGTAGTACTTGTACACATCCCCGTCGATGATCTCCTCGAACACCCCTTTCCCAGCCATCACTGGAAGGTTCCGAGCTCTCCTACCTCTCTTACTCTGCCCCCTTGCTCTCAGAGCCCTCGGTGGCACCGCACCGAGGACGAATAGCGAAGAAGAAGAACGAGCGATGGAGGGTGAGCGCGAGCAGGGGGTATATAGGAACGAGATGAGCCACGATTCTCCGATGTCTGGGCCACCTACTCCGCTTCGGCTTCCGGAGGAAAACGATGAAGCTCATGGAAGGGGACCGGGAGGGTGGTAGGCATTTGCCACTGTGCCTCGCCTCGCCTCGCCCCTCCCTAAGTGGTTCTTCGTCGATTGTGATGCCTTTTTTTTTTGTGGTGTGTTGTTGTCTTGGTCTCATGGAGTTTTGGCGGATTGGATTTTTGGGGTTTCTGACGGCAGAGTATGTTAGATTTGATTGGTGTAATGTTTGCAAATGTTCGATTTGGATGCAGATTTTTCCATTTCGGTTTTTTTTTTTAATTTTATATTATGTTGTATATGTTGGGTAATGGGCCAAATAGGTCATGAAAACCCTAATGGGCCTTGAAAGTCCATTAACCCCTTATGTATGTGAATGAGAAATTGCGGGGACATTTAGTCCCACATCGAAAGAACAAGGAAGGAAGGTTCACTTATATGGAAACCTCCTCCTTAAGCTTGTGTTCCTTCGGCTCACCATAGGAGGAGAGCTTGAGGGTGATGCGAGCATCACCCTCGCGCACGCGCACGTGCACGCGCGAAGGGCGCAACGTGATCATCAGATCACAATTATGAAAGACTTATCTGATAACGTGATCATCAGATCACAATTATGAAAGGGCTTATCTGATCTTCAGATCTTCAGATCACAGCCATGAAAAGGCTTATCTGATCACATGATCTGAAGATCACGAAGTGAATGGGCTTATCAAACATCCTCTGATCAAAAGAATTCGAATTAATAAGGTTGCTTCCAAAGGGCATAAGGTTGCTTCCAAAGGGCATCTAAAAACTATAAATAGGACTAGAGACCCTCTCATTCCAATCATCCAATTATCCATTCCGAATTGAATCAAATTCAATTCAGTTCTTCCTCTCTCTTAGGCATTTGCATACTTTCCTAAGGATAGTATAGCAATAGTGCATTGAAAAGAGAGTTGCATTCTTGGTTCGATTATTTTGGTGAATTGTAGTGCTACTTTCATCAAAAGGAGACTGTTGTATCCTGGGAGACAATCGTCATACTGACCGTGAGCACCATTGCGGGACGAAATTGTCTTAAGGACATAGAGTATAACTCTAGCCTCAGTCTGATTCAAGTAGGTAGCCACCATCTGCCACACTATACCCTCCAACAATCTTAAGACAGTTTCCGTCCTCCAGAAGTGCTGCTGCAGATGGCTACCATGCATACATCCGTTCAAGCCGAGAAGCCGGAGAAGTTTACCGGCACTGACTTCAAGAGGTGGCAACAGAAGATGCTGTTCTACCTCACAACTCTGAATCTAGTCAGAGTATTGAATGAAGATCCGCCTGTCCTGAAGGAAGGGGAGACCGACAAGCAAGTCATTGCTGCGGTGGAGGCATGGAAGCACTCAGACTTCCTTTGCAAGAATTATATACTCAATGGTCTGGACAATACCCTGTACAATGTGTACAGTAGTATTGCTACTGCCAAGGAGTTATGGGCATCCCTAGATAAAAAGTACAAAATAGAGGATGCTGGACACAAGAAATTTGTGGTTGGAAGGTTCCTAGACTACAAAATGGTCGACCACAAAACAGTTATGGAGCAAGTTCAAGAGCTCCAGATCATCCTGCATGAGATACATGCAGAGAGAATGTCTCTTAGCGAGTCATTTCAGGTAGCAGCTATCATAGAGAAGCTACCACCATTATGGAAGGACTTCAAGAACTACCTGAAGCACAAGCGAAAGGAGATGGGACTTGAAGACCTAATTGTCCGCCTAAGGATCGAGGAGGACAATAAGAGCCAAGAAAAGAAGGCAGGAGGACAACCTGCTGAGCCAAAGGCCAACCTCATAGAAGGGAAGAAGAAACGCAAGTTTCCAGGCGAAGGCTTTAAACAGAAGAAGGGCAACCCGAAGAAATATAAATTCAAGGGAAAGTGCTTTGTTTGTGGTAAGCAAGGACACAAATCCAAAGACTGTCGTTTCAAGGATAAAGAAAAGAAAGAGGTCAACATGACTGAATCCCTATCCAAAGAGATATCCGAGATGATGCTGTCAGCAGTTGTATTTGAAGCAAACATGGTTGACAAAGCAAATGAGTGGTACATAGACACTGGAGCTACCAGACATGTCTGCTCTGATAAGAGTATATTCTCATCATATACTCCTATCAATGGCAGAAATCTGTTCATGGGTAACTCCGCGACATCCAAGATAGAAGGAATTGGCCGCATTGTTATGAAGATGACATCTGGCAAGGAGCTTCTACTGAATGATGTGCTACATGTCCCTGACATCCGGAAGAATCTCATATCAGGCTCCCTCCTAAGCAAACATGGCTTTAGGATGGTCTTTGAGTCTGATAAATTTGTACTCACTAAGGGGGGTATATTTATTGGAAGGGTTACTTGAATAATGGTTTATTCAAGGTCAATGTAATGACCGTTGTAAGGACATAGAGTATAACTCTAGCCTCAGTCTGATTCAAGTAGGTAGCCACCATCTGCCACACTATACCCTCCAACAGTATAATATTTTCTTATTGAATCTTTTTTCCCTGTTATTGTTGTTGTTTTTAAATTGTGTGTTTTTATTCTGGTTCTGATGCCTGATCTCTAGAGTTTCGTAGAGTTCTCTTGCTCTGTTGGAGATCTTTCATGTCTTGAGGATAATGTCTTTTACGGTCTTTTTTTATCAAAATTTCAAAGTTTGTGGGTGCATTAACAATACTTTCTGAAGTTATGAGCATAATTCCATTATAATCGTACTAATATCTTGTTTTTTTTCTTTTTTGCCTCTCATCTTATGAATTGCAAATACTTAATGTTTTTGCGGTAGACCTTCATTTGTTTTATAAATTGTTGAGTTTGCAACAACTGACTGTTTAATATTCTGCTGGATAATTGCAACTGAGCTTGAAGTTCATCGGCACTGAACAGTTTCAGAGGTTTGTTTGACTTGTCAAAATGTTATACTTGATTCTATAACTGAATTTAATAGATTAATGCTGATTTTTTATTTATAACATAATGCAGCTATGGGATCTGAAACAACTGGGTAAGTTTTCTTGCTTATGTGTGAGATCTTTGAATTTTGGAATATCATGTGGTAACTTGTTTTAATTAGTCAAGTTCAAAAAAAAAATTTGGCCAAAATTTTCTATTAATTGTTTCAGTTATAGATTAAACATAGAATGAGGATGAGAACAACTTCTACTTTTGTACCAGGAACTCGAAGAAATAGGCATAAGAAAAAGCAATTTCAGTTATCAAAGGTCTGGCTGAAATGAGTTGAAATACAATTTACTCACAATTGCTAATCTATGGTACAAATATCATCTAGTGAGTGCATGCAGATGGAATATTACACATTCAAATCCAGGAAGGGAAAAAAAAATAAATAAAGCAGTAACATGTTAATCAATCATATGTACAATAGACACCTCATATTATTCAATTGTTTGTGAAGGAATGTGTTTGCCTAGTTTTGTGGGATAAACAATTTCAATCCACGCATAAGATAAGGAAAGAGCTCAACTGCAAATGTTCAAGAGATGTACAAAGAGCTAGGGATAAGCGCATAACTAGAGGAAAAATGTTATATAGACAACTAAGCTCGTAATCTTGCCATAATAATCTTCAAATTTTGGATCATGAACTTAGTTATATTCGAATATAGCCAAACCTATCTCTTTATATATATATATATAAAGCTTAGCTTATGCTAAACTCTCTGTAGACATTTTTTTCTTTCAATAAAAAGGCTTGTTATTTTGGAGCATCAAAGTTACTCAAAATCTACATTTTCTTAGATAATAAAGGTTTATTCTTTGGAAGCATTAAGGTTACTTAAAATCTAATTTTTTCTATATAAGTATTACCTAAGCAATATTTAAATAAAAATCTAATTTATCTATATTCTTTTATATATATGAAAAAGTAGCTCCATAATCTATTATTCCTATTTTTTATATTATACTTTTTCTAAAAAGTTACTAAAATACAACCATCATAATAACTTTTAGGAAAACACTTTGTACACCGGCCCCGGTGCAGCAACGATGACGTGGGCTACACCGCGTCTTTCTATTGGTCCACGTGGATCCGACGTGGATGACATGACAGGCGGTATGGCTGGGCTTTGACGTTACGTTCTGAACGTGACGGACATTTATTGCTGTTCGCTTTTTTTTAAAATTTTTGTGCGGACGAAAATGCCCTTTCGCTCCATTTTTACGTTTTCTGTCATCTGTGCAAGAAGAACTCTGTTTCTTCCAGCTTAGAGGCTGAAGTATTTTCAGCTACTGGACTGGAAAACCTTGATACTGGAGTCAGGAGTGTGTGTAAAAAAACTTCTGGAGGAAATGTCATCCGCAGCACAAAGTAAAAACTCTTTCTTCCCACTTCTTTATTATATCAACAATTTTTTTCTGGTTAGAGTTAGTTAATGCGTTTTTCTTACAGACTTGGCCGAATTCAGAGAGAGAAGCGAACGTCGACGTGAGGTGTTGGCAGGGAAAAACTCATTGGATAAACTTTTATATTTGAAGACTCCAGTAGACTCCTGTCGACCGGACTTTCAGACGAGAGCGTAGGTTCGTGCTCAACTGGATTTCATCTCTGCAAGTTCTAACGAGACGACACTCGTGCTTTAAAGATCCTGAACAAATTCGGACGAAAGGTCGCCCGAGAGAGAACAGATTAAAGAGTGCAGTCGAGAAGAAGGCAAAAAGATCAAGGAAAAATCAGGCCAAGGAAAAAGCTGCTTCAAGTAGCAGGCAGACTTGTTTGCAGTCTATTAATACTGAAGAGGACCTGGAGATAAATGTTCCGCCGTCAGAAACTTTAATGGATGAATTTGATGCTTATGTATTGAGTCAACTTACACAAGATCATATATAAAACACGAGTGTCGTAACTTTTGAATTATGGTTGCTTGGTCGTAAATGAATTGTTCGCGAACGACTCCGAGGAAATTAGCATGACGACACCCTTGCTCATGGCAAACGACACCCTAGTCTTGCTCGACGACACCCGAATGATGGAAACATACGCGACATCCTAGTTCTGGCAAACGACACCCAAGCCTTGCGCGGCGACACCCGAAAGACGGAAACATACGAGACATCCTAGTTCTTGCAAACGACACCCAAGCATTACGCGGCGATACCCGAAGGATGGAAACATATGAGACATCCTAGTTCTGGCAAACGACACCCTAGTCTTGCTCGGCGACACCCGAATGACGGAAACATACGAGACATCCTAGTTCTGGCAAACGACACCCAAGCCTTGCGCGGCGACACCCGAAGGACGGAAACAACGAGACATCCTAGTTCTGGCAAACGACACCCAAGCCTTGCCCGGCGACACGGAAAACGACACCCAAGCCTTGCGCGGAGACACCCGAATGATGGAAACATACGAGACATCCTAGTTCTGGCAAACGACACCCAAGCCTTGCGCGGCGACACCCGAAGGACGGAAACATACGAGACATCCTAGTTCTGGCAAACGACACCCAATACTTGCGCGGCGACACCCGAAGGACGGAAACATACGAGACATCCTAGTTCTGGCAAACGACACCCTAGTCTTGCTCGGCGACACCCGAATGACGGAAACATACGAGACATCCTAGTTCTGGAAAACGACACCCAAGCATTGCGCGGTGACACCCGAAGGACGGAACCATACGAGACATCCTAGTTCTGGCAAACGACACCCTAGTCTTGCTCGGCGACACCCGAATGACGGAAACATACGAGACATCCTAGTTCTGGCAAACGACACCCAAGCCTTGCGCGGCGACACCCGAAGGACGGAACCATACGAGACATCCTAGTTCTGGAAAACGACACCCAAGCCTTGCGCGGTGACACCCGAAGGACGGAAACATACGAGACATCCTAGTTCTGGCAAACGACACCCAAGCCTTGCGCGGCGACACCCGAAGGACGGAAACATACGAGACATCCTAGTTCTGGCAAACGACACCCAAGACTTGCGCGGGACACCCGAAGGACGGAAACATACGAGACATCCTAGTTCTGGCAAACGACACCCAAGCCTTGCGCGGCAACACCCGAAGGACGGAAACATACGAGACATCCTAGTTCTGGCAAACGACACCCAAGACTTGCGCGGCGACACCCGAAGGACGGAAACATACGAGACATCCTAGTTCTGGCAAACGACACCCTAGTCTTGCTCGACGACACCCGAATGATGGAAACATACGAGACATCCTAGTTCTGGCAAACGACACCCAAGACTTGCGCGGCGACACCCGAAGGACGGAAACATACGAGACATCCTAGTTCTGGCAAACGACACCCAAGCCTTGCGCGGCGACACCCGAAGGACGGAAACATACGAGACATCGTAGTTCTGGCAAACGACACCCAAGCCTTGCGCGGAGACAACCTAGTCTTTCACGGCGACACCCGAAATACGTAAACATACGAGGGTGCTCACGAACGAGTCCGAAGAAATTTGCGCGACGACACCCTAGCTCATGGAAAACGACACCCTAGTCTTGCGCGGCGACACCCGAAAGACGAAAACATACGACACATTCCAGGACGCGCGACCCGACAATTTAAGAGCGACGACACCCCAGCTCATGGCAAACGACACCCTAGTTCTTGTCAAACGACACCCTAGTTCTTGTCAAACTACACCAGAAAGGCGGAATCATACGAAGGAAAACATATGAATACAACGAGGACACTCCTGCTCGCAATGATAAAATTTTTAACATTTGCATTAAATATTAATCAGTGTTAATATGAATAAATTACATACAATTTTCATTCAAAGACGAATACTTTTATACAAAAATTAAGAACATGTTTCGACAATGTCGCTAATCTTTTTGTTCAGGCCCTCTCTCAATATCGTTGCAGCTAAGTGTCGCCGGTAATCTCTGACTTCCTCATCCATGAAATCCAGCTTCATATCAGGATTGTCTCATCGAGCAAGACATTCCATGTATCTCAGACAGTACAGGCCGCAATCCAGCGATCCGCTCGGTTGGCTTGGGCAATCCGAAATATCTTCCATCGGCCACTCCATCACTTCCTTCTTATCGCAGTAGATATGGAATATGTGGCCTAGAATTGTATGCCATTTCCTTGCATTGGCCTTGTACTTCGGGTTGCGTTTCATTGAATTGAGGTGCATGAACACCTTCCTTTCCATGTCGACAGCAACCAAATGCCAGTGCGAGTTATCAGAGTTTACAATGCTGAAAAGAAACCGGAACTGGGCCTTATCTTCGTCCGATACATTATCAAATATCGCAGCCCCAGATGATCCAGCAAGTTCATGAGCAGGTGATGAGGAAGTCAGACATAGAGCAGGTACGAATACTGATGCAACTATGCACTTATGATATCGGTCAGGATGCTCTGCCCAGTTTCGCATCAGAAACTCCTGCCCGCAATCGATTATCTGCCAATAAAAAGTAAAACGATTAATATCATTCTAAAATCAACAACTTGAACATGTTCCTTGATATACTTACATCATCTATTATCATCTCGTTGTTAATGAGATCCTGAAGATTTTTTCTGCTTGCAACTCCATTAAACATATTTGTGTAGACGATCTCGTCGGGTTGTTGTCGCTCGCTCAAAAAATTTTGAATAATTATTTGGTCATCTTCGACCGTTGTGTTGGGCTTTGACATGCCCACTGTCTTCACCGACTTTTTAGGTCGGGTTGTCTCATAACATTCGCCGACAGCCGTGGAAGCCTTACGCTTCCTCGGATGTTTTTTAATCCTCCTAACAAGCGACGGCACTCCAATTATTTCTAAGTCCATATTGTCATCCTTTGGCGCAGGGGTGCCAAGTTTATTATCGGATATGGACTCTTCTTTATTTTCATTCCCCTGCTCTGTTTTATCAGCCAATGAATCCCCCTCCAATATGTTCTCCCCTGATTTTGCATTCCCTGTCTGAATTGGAAACTCGGATGAATGGTCCTCCTCCATCTTCTTCTCCTCAATATTTACGTTATCAGGCTCGCGGAGGACCAACTCCAAGGAATGCACCTTCTCTGTTTTCTCGTCCCCCTTGTCCTCCTCGGTTATTGCATAACTTTCCTTTCTGAGAAGTGAATTGAGGAGGCTCTCAGCAATGGACAGCCTGTGCCTGACATCTTCGAGTTGATCCTTAACACACTTCAATTCATTCCTCAACTCGGCGCATCCTGCGCAGCTATCCATTGGTTGAGGGGCGCAGGTATCTGTTTGTTGAGGGGGGGACGGTTTTAACTGCTGAGGGAGAAGCCATCGCTCTTCTGGCAATGGTTCAATAGCTCCCTCCATCTGCAACACAAGATGATAACAAATTAATATTAACTGAACATATTGACGCATTAAGTTGAAAAAATGGTCACAGCAATGGAGCAATGGAGTAGATTACCAAGTCCTTGAGGCTGCAAGTCGGCAACCCGAACCGATTGGTTCTTCGTTTGGTGGTCATACCACTTCAACAGCCGGGGCCGTTTATCAGGGTATGCTGGCTCTCGCATTGATGTATGCTCGAGGAACCACGCCTGAAAATTATATTTTTTTGGATATTAAATAAAGTAATATTACGAAAAAATTTGTCTCAACACTAATAATTTGTCTCAATAAATCTTACCACCAGTGCTGCCGAGCATCCGAACAAGGTAGGCTGCCTCCTAATCTTTTTTGCATTTTTGAGTGCACCGGCTCCTCGGAACGCAAGCAAGCAGCTATTTCTGGGAGAGCCAGAACAATCAATTCCTTCAGTGCCGAAGCCCAGTCGATGCTACTCAGTTGACTTAAGTCATCCAAGTGCTGGATGAGATACCGTGGACACCTCTGATTAGACTTTGGAGCCAAAAACATGGCCAACATGTATGCGATCCAAAGTCGGACGGTGTCCTCGACATCCTCCTGCACTTTAGATGGTCGGAGTTGAAATATCAACTTCTCCAAACCTGATTGGCGAAGATCTAAACCCTGGCCAAACCGTCTGAACAACCTTCCGTTGAACATTTGGCTGGACGTGTCGATCTTCTTCCCATGACATGGAAGACCCAAAATGAGTGCGACTTCTTCGGCACTGAATATAACTGGCTTTCCACCAAACATGAACTCGTCGCCACCATTGTGACATCTTATGATGTCTGCTAGCAGTCGCCCGTCGACTGTGAACGTCTGCATGTCGACGAAGGCACCAAATGGGGTCCTTCGAATCAGTCTTGTATGGCGTCTAGAGAACCCCATCCTCCAAACCTTCTGAACATATACTGCCGGCCTGCAGCTATTCTTAAACAGCTGGGAAGCCTTCACTGGGGGGACTGGAACAATTTTATTGTCAACGAAAACAGGGGGTAAGACAGAAGACATACATGTCATTAAATTTTAAGATAGAATATCGTAATATTTAATATAGTGATAAACATACCTGAAGGAGCCGCATCCTCAGTCGAACGAAGAACCAGGTCCTTGCATTGTTCCGCCATTTTCTCTGTCTGCTTCTTCTTTGTTCGCGGTCTTCGTGCACAAACGAAAGCGCTCATCTCCATGAATGAAGAATTCGGAAGAATGAACTATGGAACAAGTTTAGGAGAGAAAAAGAGACCAGTGGCTTCTCGAGCAAGAGAAGAAGAATGTCTTCTTGAGCAAAAGGATGGCTTCTTGAGCAACAGACGATTGAGGGGTTTTTCTAGGGTTTATGCCGACCTAAGAGAAATACGAAAGGACACCCGGATCGCCACGATCACATCAATGAGACCCGCAAACCCATAGGAACCGCCCACGTTTACAAAATTTTCTCGGAAATATGCCATGGCTCAGTTACTAGGGTGTCGTCGAATGAGTACTACGCTGACGTCAAATTCCCGCCTTTTTCAAGCATGGGTGTCGTCTCGTTAGAGCTAGGGTGTCGTGAGATCTCAACTGGGGTGTCGCGAATGATTTTCTGCCGAATTCAATTAGGGTGTCGCCGGGTTCTCTCTATGTGGACATTCATAAGACGGGTGTCGTCGCCCTAGAGCTAGGATGTCGTGGCATTTCAACTGGGGTGTCGCGAATGATTTTCTGCCGAATTCGAACTAGGGTGTCGCTGGGATTATCTCCGTGGTCTCTTTAAAGCACGGGTGTCGTCTCGTTAGAGCTAGGGTGTTGTGAGATCTCAACTGGGGTGTCGCGAATGATTTTCTGCCGAATTCAATTGGTGTGTCGCCGGGTTCTCTCTATGTAGACATTCATAAGACGGGTGTCGTCGCCCTAAAGCTAGGATGTCGTGGCATTTCAACTGGGGTGTCACGAATGATTTTCTGCCGAATTCAATTAGGGTGTCACCGGGTTCTCTCTATGTGGACATTCATAAGACGGGTGTCGTCGCCCTAGAGCTAGGATGTCGTGGCATTTCAACTGGGGTGTCGCGAATGATTTTCTGCCGAATTCGAACTAGGGTGTCGCTGGGATTATCTCCGTGGTCTCTTTAAAGCACGGGTGTCATCTCGTTAGAGCTAGGGTGTTGTGAGATCTCAACTGGGGTGTCGCGAATGATTTTCTGCCGAATTCAATTAGGGTGTCGCCGGGTTCTCTCGTATGTTTCCGTCCTCCGGGTGTCGCCGCGCAAGGCTTGGGTGTCGTTTGCCAGAACTAGGATGTCGCGTATGTTTCCGTTCTTCGGGTGTCGCCGCGTAATGCTTGGGTGTCGTTTGCCAGAACTAGGATGTCGCGTATGTTTCCGTTCTTCGGGTGTCGCCGCGTAATGCTTGGGTGTCGTTTGCAAGAACTAGGATGTCTCGTATGTTTCCGTCCTTCGGGTGTCGCCGCGCAAGGCTTGAATGTCGTTTGTCAGAACTAGGATGTCTCGTATGTTTCCGTTCTTCGGGTGTCGCTGCGTAATGCTTGGGTGTCGTTTGCAAGAACTAGGATGTCTCGTATGTTTTCATCCTTCGGGTGTCGCCGCGCAAGGCTTGGGTGTCGTTTGCCAGAACTAGGATGTCTCGTATGGTTCCGTCCTTCGGGTGTCGCCGCGCAAGGCTTGGGTGTCGTTTGCCAGAACTAGGATGTCTCGTATGTTTCGTCATTCGGGTGTCGCCGAGCAAGACTAGTGTGTCGTTTGCCAGAACTAGGATGTCTCGTATGTTTCCGTCATTCGGGTGTCGCCGCGCAAGGCTTGGATGTCGTTTGCCAGAACTAGGATGTCTCGTATGTTTCCGTCATTCGGGTGTCGCCGCGCAAGGCTTGGGTGTCGTTTGCCAGAACTAGATGTCGTGTATGTTTCCATCTTCGGGTGTCGCCGCGCAGACTTGGGTGTCGTTTGCCAGAGCTAGGATGTCTCGTATGTTTCGTCCTTCGGATGTCGCCGCGCAAGGCTTGGATGTCGTTAGAACTAGGATGTCGCGTATGTTTCCGTTCTTCGGGTGTCGCCGCGTAATGCTTGGGTGTCGTTTGCAAGAACTAGGATGTCTCGTATGTTTCCGTCCTTCGGGTGTCGCCGCGCAAGGCTTGGGTGTCGTTTGCCAGAACTAGGATGTCTCGTATGGTTTCCGTCCTTCGGGTGTCGCCGCGCAAGGCTTGGGTGTCGTTTGCCAGAACTAGGATGTCTCGTATGTTTCCGTCTTCGGGTGTCGCCGCGCAAGACTAGGGTGTCGTTTGCCAGAACTAGGATGTCTCGTATGTTTCCGTCATTCGGGTGTCGCCGCGCAAGGCTTGGGTGTCGTTTGCCAGAACTAGGATGTCTCGTATGTTTCCGTCTTCGGGTGTCGCCGCGCAAGGCTTGGGTGTCGTTTGCCAGAACTTGATGTTAAGCTTGGGTGTCGTTTGCCAGAATTAGGATGTCGTTCGCGAGCATTCATTTACGACCAAGCAACCATAATTCAAAAGTTACGACACTCGTGTTTTATATATGATCTTGTGTAAGTTGACTCAATACATAAGCATCAAATTCATCCATTAAAGTTTCTGACGGCGGAACAATTATCTCCAGGTCCTCTTCAGTATTAATAGACTGCAAACAAGTCTGCCTGCTACTTGAAGCAGCTCTTTCCTTGGCCTGATTTTTCCTTGATCTTTTTGCCTTCTTCTCGACTGCACTCTTTAATCTGTTCTCTCTCGGGCGACCTTTCGTCCTAATTTGTTCAGGATCTTGAATTACCAGCTCTGAACGTGGTTTAGCTGCGCAGTTGGCATCCACGGCAGTTTTGAATAGAGGCGGTAGACCATCCATCACTACATTAAATGCATCTTCAGACATGGAGGCTATCTCTGCGAGCTTCGTCATCCGATGAGACAGCAAACTATATCTACAATCATAAACAGAATATTAACGATAACAAATATTAAGACATTTCAATTAAAAAATTGTCACTGCGTACCGTGAGTTTCGTGTGCTTTTATCATAACCCTCAGTATTGCAGTCGAATTCGTCGAATTGGTATTTCATGTCCTTGCACCATCTCTTCAAGAAGTATTTATCTGGTAAACGAAATACGTCATTTTGATGAAGAACCAACAGGGCATGCCTACACTGGTACCCCTTGAACTGAAAGGATCGGCACTGGCATTGGACATCCTCAATATTTCTATCGTATGACACGATATAATCTTTGATCATCTCCTTGCCAATTCCATCGACTTCAATCCTTTCATACGACTTGACGGAATATATACACGTGTTGCCAGCTTCGTTGATCAATTTTGTATTTGATGCAGCCATTTCAAGGATCTCATTCTGGAATTTTTTGAAAATGCTCCGTGTATACCTTCCTGCAGCTTGTCTCTCAAAAGGTGATGATGTCTTTAGGAAAGCTATCGTTTGCAAAGTCCTATTATCTTCCTCATTTTCGGCCTCGTATCGTTTTTCCAAGGCATCTTCGTACTTACTTATAAACTCCGTTAGTGTTGTCTTCGAATTTATAAACCCATCGAAGAAGTGATTAATGCCCTCGCTCCTTTGTGAAGATGACATCCCTGTTAAAATTTTGTCAACCAAAAATTAAAAAAAAAAACGTTTAAATGAATCATGAACCAAAGCCACCATTGACATACAAACCTGCGAAGAATGTATCCTTGAGGTAAACTGGGACCCATTTTTCCCGACATTCGTATAGGACATTGAACCAATCTATAGACTTGCATTCTTTATATTTCTCCATAACATGTGCCCACCTTTCCTCGAATGAATTTATGGTCAATGAATCATATATTGCCTCATCGAAATCAACCATAAACTTGGGATTTGCCGTGCAAATGTGGCCAATCTTTTCCGGTATCTTCTTCAATATATGCCAAAGACAAAATCGATGTCGGGTATTAGGAAAAACTTCTTTGACAGCAGCCTCGATTGCCTTATCTTGATCAGTAATCATGGCAATAGGTGCTTGACCACCATTTGCATCCAGCCAAGTCTTAAAAACCCATTTATATGTCTCAGTACTCTCATCAGACAACAATGCGCATCCAAGCAAGGTTGACTGTCCATGATGGTTCACCCCAACAAATGGACAAAAAGGCATTTGATATCTGTTTGTCAAGTAAGTTGAGTCAAAGCTTAGAACATCACCGAAGTATGTGCATGCCAATCTTGACCTTGGATGAATCCAGAAGACAGACCTCAGATGACCATTATCATTGAGGTCTAAGGAGTAGAAGAAATTGGGATTTTTGAGTTGCATTTCGGCAAATGAATTACCATCGACTGAGCATCTCCTTCTTTCAGCTTAGACTGACGTTCGCGACTAATGAAGTTACGAGCATCCTTCTCGGTGAAATCCAATTGTCCTCTGCCCCCTTTTCTCCTTGCTATGGCAGAGTATATCTGAGTCGTCGGAACATTCACGGCATGTAAATTGCTGATCTCTGCCTTCTCTGGTGTGCTGATCCTCCTATGCGACCGTAGATAACCAGCTGATGTTATGGAGAGCCCATGGTTATGTTCTAGAGAAACCTCATCCAAAATCCACTTACCACTTGTAGCATTCAGTCTTGCTTTTATGGATGCCATACAACCAACTTTCCCAGTATCCCTATGATTCATACTCTTCTCTGATTTTCTGGATTTTCCTTGCCTCCAACACGCCAGGTGCTTGAAGCAAAGTTGTTTTTTGTTGTTGGCCCTGCTACACACTGTTGTGATTCCAAAGCCAACTCGTTTCGCGTATCCATTGTAGAACGTATATACATCATCGGCTGAATTGAATTCCATCCCAGTTTGAGGAACTACAATATCATCCACTGCATTTGGAACGACGGGTGAAGCTGCACGGCCGGGAGTGTTATCTTCTTCTTTCCGATCTACATTTTCAGCATCAACTGTGAAATATAGGCACGCATTCATGAACAGCTACTCCTACGCGACACCCCAGTTGAAATCTACTGACACCCTAGTTCGAAGTCGGCCGTCCTTCGCGACACCCCAGACGAAATCCCACGACACCCTAGCTTTAGGGCGACGACACCCGTCTTATAAATGTGCACATAGAGACACCCCTGTTGAAATCTCACGACACCCTAGCTCTAACGAGACGACACCCGTCTGACAGTTCGAAAGTACATTAGCTTTATGTGCGACCCGACACCCTACTCCGCGACACCCTGTTGAAATCTCACGACACCCTAGCTCTAACGAGACGACACCCGTGCTTGAATGCGACACCCTAGTTCGAAAAACACCCCACTTTATCGACATAGACACACCCTAATTGAATTCGTCAATCGCGACAAAATCGACACCCTAGCTCTTGATTGTAATCCACACCCTAGTTCGAAAGTCCTTCGCGACACCCCAGACGAAATCCCACGACACCCTAGCTTTAGGGCGACGACACCCCAGTTGAAAATTGACGACACCCAACTGATCACGGCGGCGAGAAGGCCCGCGACAACCAAGTTACTAAAATTTAATTTTATTTATAAAAAAAAAATTTACATTAGCCCTCACTGGGGCTTCTCTCCTTCGGTCGCTGCGTCCTCGATCTGGCGATGGAGGGACGCTACTTTCCCCTCCAGGTGGCTATTGGCCCGACGCAGGACCTCTATCTCTTTTGTTGAAACCTCCTGGTATTCCTCGAGCGCCAGCCTGAGTTCCTCGATGATAGCGTGCGACTCAGCATAAACGATGGTGACGGTTGGGCGTCGGCTGCCAGTAGATCTCACCTCGCCTCTGGAAGCCATCTTGTGGTCAGTTCAAGCTGGAAAGGTGAGTAACGATGGCATTCCCCCATCCTTATTTAAGGTTCCCCTGGCGGGTGTTTCGATTGCCATGCGCCACCATCTCAGTGGTTGTTCACAGGAATCGAATCGGTGCGCCACCACGCCCCGCCCTCCACGTTGAGTTTCGAGGGATGGGAACAGAACAGTTTCGGGAAGCAAACAGTCTTAAGTTTAACGTCGTCCCAAGAGAAAATTCACGACACCCAAGGATGATTTGGATTTCGGCCGAAACTCCTTCGCGACACCCCACTTGAAAGCTCACGACACCCTCGCTTTAAGGCGACGACACCCGTGCGTCGAACTGATCACAGGGAGAACCCCCGAGACATCCCAGGGATGAGTTGGATTTCGGCCGAAACTCCTTCGCGACACCCATGTTGAAAGCTCACGACACCCTAGCTTCAAGGCGACGACACCCGTGCGTCGAACTGATCACAGAGAGAACCCCCGCGACACCCCTTCTCGAATTCGGCCGAAACTCCCTCGTGACACCACAGTTGTAAACTCACGACACCCTAGCTTTATGGCGACGACACCCGTGGGTTCACTGTTAATGCATGGGTGTCGTCCCCTTAAAGCTAGGGTGTCGTGAGTTTACAACTGGGGTGTCACGAGGGAGTTTCGGCCGAATTCGAGAAGGGGTGTCTCGGGGGTTCTCCCTGTGATCAGTTCGACGCACGGGTGTCGTCGCCTTAAAGCGAGGGTGTCGTGAGCTTTCAAGTGGGGTGTCGCGAAGGAGTTTCGGCCGAAATCCAAATCATCCTTGGGTGTCGTGAATTTTCTCTTGGGACGACGTTAAACTTAAGACTGTTTGCTTCCCGAAACTGTTCTGTTCCCCATCCCTCGAAACTCAACGTGGAGGGCGGGGCGTGGTGGCGCACCGATTCGATTCCTGTGAACAACCACTGAGATGGTGGCGCATGGCAATCGAAACACCCGCCAGGGGAACCTTAAATAAGGATGGGGGAATGCCATCGTTACTCACCTTTCCAGCTTGAACTGACCACAAGATGGCTTCCAGAGGCGAGGTAAGATCTACTGGCAGCCATGGCAGGCGACCCCCAACCGTCACCATCGACGCAGTGGTTTATGCTGAGTCGCTCGCAAGCAGCGAGCGACTCATCGAGACGGCCGAGAAATACCTGGCCGTTACAACAAAAGAGATAGAGGTCCTGCGTCGGGCCAATAGCCACCTGGAGAGGAAAGTAGCGTCCCTCCAGCATCACATCGCCGGCGCAGCGACTGAAGGAGATAAGCCCCAGTAAGGGCTAATGTATTTTTTTTTTTTGATAAATAAAATTAAATTTTAGTAACTTGGTTGTCGCGGGCCTTCTCGCCGCCGTGATCAGTTGGGTGTCATCAATTTTCAACTGGGGTGTCGTCGCCCTAAAGCTAGGGTGTCGTGGGATTTCGTCTGGGGTGTCGCGAAGGACTAACGGCCGACTTCGAACTAGGGTGTCGTGGGGATTATCTCCGTGGTCTCTTGTTCAATCACGGGTGTCTTCTCGTTAGAGCTAGGGTGTCGTGGGATTTCAACAGGGGTGTCGCGATTGATTTTCTGCCGAATTCAATTAGGGTGTCGCCGGGTTCTCTCTATGTGCACATTTATGAGACGGGTGTCGTCGCCCTAAAGCTGGGGTGTCTGGGATTTCATCTGGGGTGTCGCGAAGGATTAACGGCCGAATTTGAACTAGGGTGTCGCGGGGATTATCTCCGTGATCTCTTGTTCAAGCACGGGTGTCGTCTCGTTAGAGCTAGGGTGTCGTGAGATTTCAACAGGGGTGTCGCGATTGATTTTCTGCCGAATACAATTAGGGTGTCGCCGGGTTCTCTCTATGTGCACATTTATGAGACGGGTGTCGTCGCCCTAAAGCTGGGGTGTCGTGGGATTTCATCTGGGGTGTCGCGAAGGATTAACGGCCGAATTCGAACTAGGGTGTCGCGGGGATTATCTCCGTGGTCTCTTGTTCAAGCACGGGTGTCGTCTCGTTAGAGCTAGGGTGTCGTGAGATTTCAACAGGGGTGTCGCGATTGATTTTCTGCCGAATTCAATTAGGGTGTCGCCGGGTTCTCTCTATGTGCACATTTATGAGATGGGTGTCGTCGCCCTAAAGCTAGGGTGTCGTGGGATTTCGTCTGGGGTGTCGCGAAGGACTAACGGCCGACTTTGAACTAGGGTGTCGCGGGGATTCCTTACCATGCGGACTCTCAGAGCGGGGGGGGGAAGAAAGAGAGTTATTCTTGCAGAGAAGGAATCCAGTTGAGCACGAACATACGCTCTCGTCTGAAAGTCCGGTCGACAGGAGTCTTCTGGAGTCTTCAAATATAAAAGTTTATCCAATGAGTTTTTCCCTGCCAACACCTCACGTCGACGTTCGCTTCTCTCTCTGAATTCGGCCAAGTCTGTAAGATGAGCCTAAGCTGAGGTTTTGGCAAGGAAAATCTTACTGACCTTGCCGAATTCAGAGAGAGAAGCGAACGTCTACATGAGGTTTTGGCAAGGAAAATCTCATTGGATAAACATTTATATTTTAAGCCTCCAGTACACTCCAGTAGCCAGTTTTTTCAAAGCGAGGCCGTAGTTTCGTGCTCAACTGATTCCTTAGCATCCGGACTCTCAGAGCGAGGGAGGGGAAGAAAGACTTCATCTTGCAGAGATGAAATCCAGCTTTAAATTGGAGCTAGGATGGAGCGAAAGGGCCGCATTAAAAGAGTTGCTTACAAAACAGTTATGACTCTCAGAATGTCATAACTATTTCGTTCTAAGGTAGTTACCCGCGCATTAAACGCATTAACTAACTCTAACCAGAAAAAAACTGTTGATGTAATAAAGAAGTGGGAAGAAAGAGTGTTTACTTTGTGCTGCGGCTGACATTTCCTCCAGAAGATTTTTTACACAGACTACTGACTCCTGTATCCAGGTATCGGCTAGCCTCGAAGCTGAAGTATTTTCTTTCTACCGGGGAAGAAACACAGAGTTCTTCTTGCACAAATGACAGAAAACGTAAAATGGCGCCATGAAGGAGCGAAAGGGCATTTTCGTCCGCACACAAAGTTTAAAAAAAAGCGAATAGCATTTAATGTCCGTCACGTTCAAAACGTTACGTCAAAGCCCAGCCATACCGCCTGTCATGTCATCCACGTCGGATCCACGTGGACCAATCGGAGGATGCGGTGCAGTCCACGTCATCGTTGCTGCACCGGGGCCGGTGTACAAAGTGTTTTCCTAACTTTTATGCTTTTAGGTTATGTGAAGGCCCAGTAACAGGTGGAGATAGTCTTCTTAACTTAGTTCTTCATTTAATGTGACCATAGGCCGGATACAATGAAAGAAAAAAACACAAGATTAAGAGAAAAAGAAGAAAAATAATAATAATATATAAAAAAAATGTTGGGGATAGAGGAGCTAAATAGGAGGTGATGCTTAGGAGAGTGTGTAAGGATGGAGACCATCTTCTCGACTCCCTTTTTCATCGAACATAACTAAAGCCCACGATGAAAGAAAAAATATAATGATTAAAGAAATGATGAGGATGAAGGTTGAGTGATACACAAACATGTACCAAACTAAGAATGGTTGCAACAAAAATTATTTATTTAATAAAAATAAGAATAAAAAAATAAAATTCATGTACTTAAAAAGAATAATAGATAAGACAAATACTACTCATAAAAGAACCAAGCTTTTCTTTTGGTGGTGGTGCCATGGATCTTCATAATATTCTTAGATCCCCAAAAATACCAAAAAAACAAAAGTTTACAAGTTTCTAGATATAAAAGAAAAAAAAGGAAAAAAAAAACTTCTATAATTAACCAAAAAATACATCTATAAAAAGGCAAGAAAATTCTGACCAATCCAACCTATTTTTCTTTCTTCTCTTATAATTCTTAATAATAATAATTATTGTCCTAATATTCTTACTAACCAACCAACCAAACTATGAGGAAAATATAATAAATAATTTAATAAATAAATAAATATAAAATTTCAAATGAATAATGGTGGAGCATTGTCACAAATTCCTTAGTAAGAAATAGAATAAGAATTTCTCAACAAACGAAAAAAATTTGCTGAATTATAAAAAATACTAAACAAAAGAAAGAAAAATATTAGATATAGCAATAAATGAAGGATGAATATATTCATAGGTTTATAAAATCTCTATCAAAATTCTTAAATCTCAAAAAAAAAAACTTCTATAATGAACCAAAAAATACACCAATAAAAAAAAGGCAAAAAAATTTCTAACCAATCCGACCTATCTTTCTTTCTTCCCCTATATTTTTAAATAATAATTACCATTGTCCTAATATACTTGCTAACCAACCAACCAGACTATAAGGAAAATATAATAAATAATTTAAAAAATAAATATAAATGTCAAATGAAATAATAATGGAACATCATCACAAGTTCCTTAGTAAGAAATAAAATAAGAATTTCTCAACAGATGAAACAAATTTGCTGAATTATAGAAAATACTATAACTTAGAAACAAAAGAAAGTAAAATACTAGATATAGCAAGAAATGAAAAATGAGTATATACATATGACAAAAAAGAAAGATTCATATAGAAGGCAATTGAAATTAAGCTTAGCTATATGCGAATATAGCCAAGTATATATATATATATATATATATATATATATATATATATATATATATATATATATATATATATATATATATATATATATATATATATATAGTTTATTTAAAATTACTATTTAATATGCCACGTGGCATGAATATTAAAAAAAATCTCTCTTCATTCCCCTCATAAATATATAGGAACAAAAATAATAGAATTAAAATCCTCTTATTATTTAAAGGATTTTGCTAGGTATTCCACGAACTTTTTTGAAAAGATCCTGGCCATCCATTAAGTAAAGGTTATTTATGATATTTTGGTGACTAAACCAATTACTCAGATTACGTAGTTACTTTTTCTTTCCTAATAAACTCATTTCCTTCATGTGTCTTCTCCTTAAAATTCTATTGAACGATGTTCAATTGGGCTCCTCCTCCTCGTGATGTCGGATCCACACCATAACTTGATTTAAATGAACTCTCTTTCTCTTTCTTTAAGGGTGCATCATCTCATCATCAGTAGAGCTCTAGGACACTAGATTTGTTGACTAAATCAATTCGAATACCATGGGATTATCCTCTTCATTATTTAGCTAAGATAATGGCCAATGCATGTAAATGCCTCTTTATACCGGCTTAATTATGTGCACTAAGCATTTTCTTTATCGAAACAACATGTTACTTACTTGTTAACTCTAATTCATTAAAAATCATGTTAATGGTGAAGGGGAAAAAGACGATAGATTATACTTTATCCACTAAGATATAGTTTGATATTACTTAGCACATTAGTGGTTTAAAAAATATTACTTAACTCACCTAAAATAAGCTCCCATTCATGTCTGTTAACTTTCGTTACCTACCTAAAGATTTATTTGAGCCAGGATACTTAGGACGATTTAAGGAAAGGAGTGAAAAAGAAAAGAATAGGCAAAAAAAAAGCAAAGAAGATGACTCAACTATCAATTTTCTAGGATTTTTTTCAAACGAAAGAAAAAAGAATCCTTATGAAAAATTGCCCAAAAGAAGCTCCTATCTAAACACACTTAGTTGAGCATGATTCGTTATGCTCTTCAGTATCTCTTTACTCCTATTTGAATACTAATTTACATAAAGCTTGTCTAAAAAGGAATTACCAACCTATTTCATTTGTTGAATTCAACTTTTTCTCTAATCATCAATGTCCAATCTTTTAAAGAAGGCATATGTAATCTCAATGAACTCTTTTTCCTTGTTAATCTATGCTACTCTCTGCATCAAATTTTTATTGCTTTCTATTATTAAAGAACTTGTAGTTCACCGCTCTCTCTAAAAAAACCATGAAAAAAATTAACAAAGAACAATTAAAGGGTTCCAAGGTGGTATCCTTATAATTTTTTTACATGCTTCGTTCATTGACTCAATCTTCTGCTATTCTAAAATTCTTATATAAGGACTAAATTTTAAGTTCAACCATACAATGAAAATAAACTTATAAATAAATTATTTTGGATTCAAGAATTTTATCCCTATATTCAAAGTTAATTCTACCTAAATACCTAAGAGGAAATGATAGATGAGTTTAGTTTCCATGCTGCACTCCTTTTTCATTGCATTCTGATGAGGGGTAAAATTGTCATCATGTCAATGCTTATGTATATGATAAAAAGGTCGAGACTACTCTTGATTTTCGATTAGCCAGCTGTCATATCTAGAAAACAACAGAGCCGAACCATCCTCGGCAAGGCCGAACCATCCTCGGTAGAGCTGAACCATCCTCGACAAGATCGAACAATCCTCGGACCAAGCCATCCTCAGACTGAATCATTCTGAACCATTCTCACGCCTCGATGGGCCCGAGCCATCCTCTTATCTCGGCTGGACCGAGATATTCGTATGTCTCGGCAGAGCCGAGGCATTCTATCCTCATATACTCGACAGTACCGAAATATTATATGCCTTGACCAAATCTTATACCTTGGTCAGATCGAGGCATTCAAATGCTTCGGTGAAACCGAGCTATTCTTATGCCTTAGCTAGGTCGAGGGGCTCTCGAACCTCTACGGAACCGAGCATGGAAGAATTTGAATTCATGGTAGTTTGACAAGATTCCAGCCGTATAATCCCCCAACGACCTCGAGCGGGAAATTATGCTAGTGAAATCGGAAGTGGCCTATAAACTATAAAATCACCGAATCTTAAAGCATCAGTCATCTCCTCTAGCCGTTGATTCTCTAACTAACTAGATACTGATACTACCGGTCTTATAACAAACTTGATTCGAATCTGATTTGAATCTGAACGGTTTTGGACCTCCTATGATGCATCCAAGGAATCAGGTGATTACCTATAAATACCCTGGTCCTAAAGCTCTTCAGGTACGCTTACACTGGCACTCTGACTAAAAACTCCATTAAAGCTCAAGCAAAGCTTAGAGCTTTTGAGAGGTTAATTTCTTGAGGGACTCTTCTGCGATAGCCTTCTCCTCACATCTACTTGCTGTGAATCTTCACTGACTTGGGTGTCGGAGGGTCTTCTGCAGAGGGCCACCCTAAACACTCTCTGCATGAGGACTATCTTGCAAGTTTCACCCGGGCAAGAGATCAGCGTTCAGATCCAAAGTCGAACTGCACCCGAGTTGAAGAGCGGATTTCCGCAGCAACAAATTAGTGCTAGAAGGAGGGCTCTCAAGTCTCGTAAACTTGTAATTCAGGAGACAAGGTTCAAGATCAGGAGAAGAATCCTCTAATGGCCAATCGGAAGAGAGCCACTTCTGATGCTCATGATCAGATCACCTCTCAAAGACCTGATCCAATCACTAGTGTAGCGCCTCCGCTGCCACCGTCGATCGAGACCCCTTCACCACTGGTGACTGCAGTGATGCAGGACTAGTTTGCCATGCTGGTTCAGTAGGTCCAAGCTCTGACTCAGCTGATCCAGGGGCTCCATGTAGCTTTTCGCCCAGCTATCCCTACTCTGCAACTCCATGAGAAGGTCGCCGCCCCAGTTCCACCGGCAATTTCTTCTTCCAATCTGTCTGAGGTAACAAATCATCTTCACCGACCTACAGGGGCCAGACCAGCGCCGCAATGGGCTGGAGGGAAGAGCCCGCCTAAATCTCGGCGAGCTCGTTCTTTCTCTTCAGTGTCTTTCCAAGATTCGACGCCACTGCCATCCTTCCCTCAATCGGTCCCTCCTACCACTCTAGATTAAAGAATTAGGCGGCAAATATAGGAGATGCATCGGGAGTGGCGTCAGAAGCTGGACGCTGTTAGACAAGCCCCTCCATCGAAGGTGGAGCAGGGCATTACTTTTTCTGAGGAGATCATGCGAAAAGTGATCCCTCCTTATATCAAGCTCCCCACCATCGAACCATATCATGGATCCGCCGATCTCGATGACCATCTGAGCAGTTTCAGATCCATCATGATGTTCCATGGAGCGTCAAATGTGATCCTCTGCCGAGCCTTCCCCTCTACTCTTAGAGGGTCTGCTAGGACTTTGTTTAACAGCCTAAAGCCAGGTTTCATTGATTCTTTTGATGAGCTAAGCTGCTTATTCATCAGCCAGTTCGTCAGCAGCCATCGCCATCAACAAAGATCTGATTCCCTCTCCGAGGTCAAGCAATGGGAGGAGGAATCCTTAAAGAATTACCTCGGTCACTTCAACACGGCCCTGTTGGAGGTCGACCACCATAATCATGAGATGGCCATGTCCGCTTTGGCAGGAGGAGTGTCAAAAGAATGTGACTTCTACTTAGCTTTGAAAGTTAATTACCCAAAAAGCCTCTCTGATATGATGGCCTTGGCAGATAAGTATGCCAGGGTTGAGGAGTCACAGAGATCAGCTCGAGCCGAACAATCGAAGGAGGTAAAAGGCTTGAAAAAGCATCGATCCTTCCACCATGCAAGCCCGCCTCATTGCCAAAGAGCTCCTCCACCATCGCCTCGAGATCAAACCCGAAGCCTGGCTTAAAGGTTCGACTGATAAAACCCCCTCACCGCGCCAAGGGCGCAAATCTTGATGGAGATTGAGCACCAAATTTCTCGGCCTCCTCCTTTCCAAGGCAATGCGGCTCGAAGGGATATGACCAAGTACTGTTGCCTCCATCGAGATCACGGGCATGACACCGAGGAATGCTGGCAGCTCCAGAACGAGATCGAGCAACTCATCCAATGGGACAGGCTAGACCGATTCAGGAGGGCTCCCGAGCAAATAATGGAGAAGATCGCCAGCCCGAGCCTCACCAACTCCCTCCACCAAATCGGCGATCGGCTATTCATCAACCTGGTCGTGCGAGAAGGAGAATCCACCAAAGAGGACTCGAGTACACCGTATTTTGATTGATAGTGGAAGCTCTGTTAATGTTTTGTATTTTGATACCTTTGTGAGATTGAAATTGCGGATGAAAGCCTTCGGGCCATAGAATCCACTCTAGTGGGTTTTACGGGTGACACCATAGTCCTCGAGGGAGTTATCACCTTGACAGTTCGAGCAGGCACTTGGCCCAGTGTAGCCACTACACTCATGAACTTTCTCGTGATCAAGCTTCGGTCCCTTTACAATGCCATTCTCGGTAGGCCAGGGCAAATATCCCTCAAACCTATCATTTTTATTCCTCATCTCGCCATGAAGTTTCCCATCGAATGGGGAGTGGGGGTTATCCGAGGAAGTCAAGTTTTGACTCGGTATTGCTTTGTTGCCGACCTTCAGTCCAGGAAGCCCAAAGTTGACAGGCTGGATGCTCAGGAGGACTTTCCCGAGTAGCGAGGACAGCCAGCCGAGGAGTTGGAGGAGGTTCCACTCGATGAAGCTCGGTCCGACTGAACCATAAGGGTCGGGTCACAGCTGAAGGGAAAGCCTCGTAGGATTTGGTCGAGTTTCTTCAAAGAAATGCCAATGTCTTTGCTTGGTCCACTTCAGACATGCCTGAAATCAACCCGGATGTTCTGGTCCATCGCCTCAACATGGATGAGGCATTTCGGCCAATCAAGTAGAAGAAGAGAAGCTTTGCCCCCGAGCACCAAAAGGCTATCGAGGAAGAAGTAGACAAGCTCATTAAAGCCAACTTCATCCGAGAAGTAAACTATTCCGACTTGCTGGCGAATATTATTATGGTAAAAATCAAATGGCAAATGAAGGACCTGCATCGACTTCACTGATCTCAATAAGGCCTGCCCGAAGGATAGCTTCCCTTCCTCGATTGATCAACTTGTGGATTCAACCTTGGGCTATCAGATACTGACTTTCATGGATGCTTATTCGGGCTACAACTAGATTCGGATGGCGTCTAAGGATGAAGAAAAGACTACCTTCATCATTGACTGAGATATTTATTTTTACCGAGTTATGCCTTTTGGTTTAAAAAATGTAAGCACAACCTATCAAAGGCTGGTCAATAAAGTTTTCAAAGAGCAAATCGGTCAGAACATGGAGGTGTGCATTGATAACATGCTGGTAAAGAACAGAGAGGCATCCCAGCATATTAAAGACCTCACAAAAAGTTTCGCAACACTTTGGAAGTATCAGATGAAGCTTAACCCAACCAAATGTGCTTTCGGAGTTAACTCTGAAAAGTTCTTGGGTTTCATGGTCTCTCAACGAGGTATTGAGGCGAATCCATAAAAAATTCAAGCCCTGCAGCAGATGGCACCTCCAGAATCGATCAAAGAGATACAACATCTTACTGGGAGGATAGCGACCCTCAATCGTTTTGTTGCTTGGTCGTCCGAGAGGTATTTGCCCTTTTTCAAAGTGCTTCGATTGGCCAAGAACTTCCAATGGACCTCGGACTTTCAGAAATCTTTTGAATATCTTAAAAAAGAGATGAAAGAGCAAAAAGCAATGAGTATCGACATCGTTCATCTAGGCATGGATTTGTTAATGTGGAAGAAAAGATAGTAAGTTTTGAATATTTAGTTCTACATTGTTGAGTAATTATTAGCTAATTTTTTAAGCTTATATTCGTTATCTATTAATTATAGAAAAAAGAGATGGGCATTGATGAAGACATTGGATGAAGTGTTGTATGGAAAGATATTTATTCAAAAGGTGATGGTTCTGATAGTGAAGTTATTCAAGAAGTCATACAGAAGATTGTAAGTAAATCTATTATTATTTATTTAATAGCTAATTATAGATTCTTTTATAACTTCCTAATGTATGATTCATTTTGTCTACATATAAGGATGAATATACAACAAAGGTGAAAGATGGATCAATACAAGAATCAGGACAAAAAGACATACTATGAATGGCATTGGGAAATCCCGAACGTGGTGGTCGAGTAAGGGGTGTTGGAGGTATGGTTACCCCAAAAATCTATTTCAATCTTCCGAGAAGAACGAAAACAAGCAAAATCTTAGAACAATTGTTAGAAGAACAAAAAAAAACTGAATCAACAACAAAGAGAAGATGTTGAGGAAAGAAAATCATTACTTGATCAACTACATCAACTTCATGAAGAAAATAGAAAGTTGAGATAAATTCTAAAAATTGCTGCAAGTGCTCATCAATATGTTTTAGAGAAAGATAGCTGCTGCTCAGTTAAAAAACTGCATCCAAATAAAATTGTTGCTAATTCTGATACACAAAATGATGCAAGTATAGAATTAGTTACCATTGGACAAAGAAACATGCAAAAGGTATGTTAATATTTACTTATATTTGTAGCATTTTATTTAAATTCATAGTACTTATATTTTCTAATGTTATTGCTTTGAAGAAAAACCATGCAAATTGGCAATAGGATCTATTGATAATATAATTGGATATGGTACAGTGATTGAGAATGTAGCACCAAACTTTGTTGTACATGGGTTCCTTTGGGTATTCATAATTATCATGTATCTATTGATGTTTGTTTTGACGATGATGCTCTCCTTCCAATAACAATTGGTGACGATCCTGTGAAAGTTAAAGATTTTATTGGTTCTCACGTTGCATGGCCTCAATCATTAGTTATTGATGATCCAGTCAAGGTATCTAAAACTTCTTAACTTATCCATAAATTTGTGATTAATTTATATTGATAAACTATTTGTTATATAGAATTTATGAATTGAATTTTATTATTATTAACAGGCTAAGATTGTCCAGCCACAAAAGTTACAGATAAAAAGCAAAGAAAAAGGTCCATAGAGTTTGTCATATTTAAAGAATCATATTGCAAAAGTTTAGGAGATACAAATACAATAACTATGGTATTGGATGTTGGTGTCTTTGATCATGAACAGATCTGTTATATTATTCGGGAAGATATCGATAACTTTTGCTCAATGGAGGAAATTAGTTGTAGTTGTATTGTGTATATGAGGTAATAAGATATTTTTATATTTTTTGTTTTTCATATGCAATCAGTAGATTTTACAAATTTCTAATAATAACTGTGGGATTAAATAATTTGATTTGTGTAGCTATTTATATAACCAACTCAATAAATCAAAACTACTCAACATGTATGGCTTCGTAGACCCTGCACAGATCTCTATACACTCTGGATCGGTTGGAGTACGATCAGATTTTATTGCTAAAAGATTAGAGCATTGTAATTTGGATCAATTGTTTCTAGCTCCTTATAACTCTGGGTAAGTGGTTTTTTAATGAAAATTGATACTTTTGATATTATGTTAATTATTATTATTATGTTTATGAAAGGATCACTGGTCCTTGGTGGTTATTGACCCTCATGGGGATAAAGTGTATTTTTGTGATTCTATTGGACGTTCAATTGGAAAAGAATTGAAAGGTATTATTAATATGTAAGTATTTATTTCTTTTTAATTTTATAGTAATTTATCTGGGTTATATCATTTGGGTCTCACACTATTATTATACTTTGTTATATCAGTGCACTCAAAATATACAACGCTAAAGCTGAATGAGTTGCAAGAAAAACACTTACTTGGGACACAGTTAAGGTATATTGACTTGCACATTCTTTTTTATAATTTATAAAATTAGATCTTATTTGTTTATGTCTTATAAAAACTTTTAAATTCATCTTTCAAGTGTCCTAAGCAACCATCAGGTGTTGAATGTGGCTATTATGTCATCATGTATATGAAAGAGATCATTGAGAATCATATCATTTCAACTGATGAAAAGGTAGGTTATTATTACGTATATGATTCATATATATATATATATATATATAGTAGTACTTTTATGGTTTTAGATTTTTGTGTCATGTGTCATTTAGTGCTCTTTTCTGAGTAACTTATGTGTATATATGCAATTTGCTGAGAAGAAAACTTATAAATAAGAAGAGATCAACATTATGCGTGGAGAATGGGTTGAGTACTTACAAGGTTTCATTTGAAGAAAATTAGCACTAAATGTATTTGAGATTTAGCATCGAAGAAATATTGAAGAAAATTGGATATTTTAATCCAATGTATTTGAGATTTTTTGGAATATGTTTGTATGATGACAGTATTGGATATTTATATGACAAGATTGGATATTTCAATTCAATATTTTTAGAATTTTTCTGGAATTGAAAGTATATGTTTGTATGACAGGATTGGATATTATACTACGTTTTCAATATCAAAACATAGTCTAAATGTACATAATAGACTATATTTTTTGATAAAAAAGTAGTCTAAATGTATTTAAAGACTTCATTTTTTTGCCTTTTAACTACAGTTTCTGATAAAAACGTAGTCTAAATATATTTAAAGACTATAATTTTTTGACCTTTAACTATAATTTCTGATAAAAGTGTAGTCTAAATGTATTTAAAGACTATGTTTTTTTGACTTTTAACTACAATTTTTGATAAAAATGTAGTTTAAATGTACTTAAAGACTACGTTTTTTTGACTTTTAACAACAATTTCTGATAAAAATGTAGTCTAAATGTATTTAAAGACTACGTTTTTTTTTACTTTTAACTACGTCTAAAAATGTAGTCTAAACTAGGAACTTTTAACTACGCTAATATTTTTTAGACTACACTCAAAAAGACTACGTTTTTTATATATAAAGACTACGTTTTTTAGACATAGTCTAATTAAAATTCTATAGTAGTGAGTCGAGGAGCTTCAGTCCCAAGCATCACAGGTCGACTCCACTAATAAGGGACTGCCCATCGAACTCTCACCACAGGAGAGTGGATATGTATTTTTGAAAGCTGTTGGTACCCAGCTGCGAGACCGTAGGGTCTACGGTCTGAGCACTAAAGCTTCTAGATATTTTTTCCATCAGGGCTCTAGTTCGCACTATCCTAGCGATATTCCTACCGAGCATTTAGACTACATTCACAGATCTATTACGGAGGAGGTTCGACAGGAATTCGACCCGCGCATAGGAGGCCTTCAGCAAAAGGTTGTAGACATGAGAGAGTAGATGCATCAGATGCAGGATTTGATTCGCCTCATGTCGCAGGATTCATTCCAGCCTCCGCAGCCTTCCCGTGATCATGATACTGCAAATTCTTGATGTATTTTTTTCTTTACTTATGTTTTGTATATAAAAATTTTAAATTATTAATATATTAAATTTCTATATATTTTAAAAATTTTGTGATGAATGTTTCGATCAATATTTTTGAAAATTTAGTGATAATACTTCGATCAATATTTAAATTCAATGAAATTGTATTAAGAGGTTTAATTTATAACATTTTAAATTTAATTAAAAAAATTAATTAACGATGCTATTGCAACAAAAGTTTTTCATCGTAATTATTTTAAAAAAAAATTAATTATTAATTTTACGATGCAAATTATGTCGCAATATTGCGACGTAATTAGTCATAAAATTGTGACGCAATAGCTAATGCATCGACGTCTTTAGTTTAGTTGCAAAATATGACGTATTTTTTTGTGTCACTAGGTGTCGCTATTTAGCGACGCAATTGCGATGGATTGCTCATTGCGATGAAGTTCACAGCGACGCCAAAATTACGTCGAGCGATGCATTTTGGCATTGCTAAAATTGAACTTTCTTGTAGTGTGGATGGGGTTCACTAATGCTTTATGGTGCGCAACATAAAGACTAATAAAACTTTAGGGAGAGGGTTCCGACACTAACTCTATAGCTTATAAATGTATATATGAACTATATATATATGTGTTGTGTGTGTGTGTGTGTGTGTGTGTGTGTGTGTGTGTGTAAGAAATGAATTTTTTTGCCTGATGTTGCATGCCTTTGTTGGGATTAGGTAGTTTATTTGCAACCATCACATAAAAACAATTGAACGTTTTTTTATTTTTTCTATCCTTTTTGAGAAACTTCATGATTTGCGGATGAAAATCTCACTGATAACTTTGACCCATTCGAGCAAAGGAAAAAAAAAAAAAAAACACCATGAAAAGCAACAGGGGATCAGACTGAGATTTTTATGGTCTGATGGTTTTCAAGCCAAAACGTTGATTTGATAGCACGTTATTCAATAAGACTACCAAATAATTAAGTCTTGTAAGTACTAGCGCCTTTACCTAATAACGTGAATCAATCATCTCCCATCCAATTAAACATTTCTCTACAAATTTGCATGCCCAAATGAACGTTTGTTGATTGGGATGATTAAAGTTTATTGTTTTTATTTCAAAAACTCAAGTTTGAATCCACCCAACTCCTTCAAAAATTTAATTTTCATCCAACTATATCAATATATATTTATAAATATATAATATATATATATAAATATAAATTTTCAAACTGGATCCAGCCTCTTTTCTCCTAGGCTTCGATCTGAACCAAAATTTTAGTGGGTCTCAAAATTGTACCCTGGCTCGGACCTATAACCTTAACTCCCTAACCTATGCTCTGAAAATTTTTATGGTCACGTTCACACCGCTTAGCCCATACCCACTCCTACCTACAAGTGGCTCCCATCGAAAGTAGCATGTGGCAATGTGTAGAGATCCCATATAATTAAGACCACTGCTACTCTTGTCCTGCCTTTGGATGGAGTCGGGCCGGTCCTCCCCTCCCCTCTTGTGTTCTCCTTGGCTAAAAGCGAGACTGATCATCCTCTTATTTTTAGGTTCTCCTTCGAACAAATTAGTGAGTTACTCGTGTGCTTCTGATTTCAAATATACGAGTGGAAGCAATGGATGCACTCACATTTGCTTTGCCACTTAGTTCTCTCTCGATGGAAAAATTAAGCTATCTGCAATCATAGCAAACAAGCACCAGTATTAAATGAAATCGAGAAAAATTAGAATTGAAGAAAAATCAAAATTTTCTACTAAAAAGTAAAACTAATGCTCAATATTCCCCTTCCTATCTCAAAGTTAAGCTTAGGCGCTAAGGCGTCTGGCACTAATCTCTCTAAAACAAGAATCTCTTCTAACATACCACCTATGGACTTGCAAATGAGTTTGATGAAGGTTAACTCTTGGAGAAGACTTGTTGCATCGAAGGATGGTGCAGCAAATGCATATTGGATGCATGGATTAGCCAGCGCACATGCTGCCACACATGCTGAAGCCCAATAAGCCTTGCTGCACACCGTACGCGTAGTCGTACGTTCGCGCGGCCAATTTACAGGTCCGATGCATGCTTGCTACATCGTCCTTTGGTATAGCAAGTGTTTTCACTAAACCCTCTAGCCAGTACCCAACCCAATCCTCAACATCCGAGGTCCCTAATCCATACAAAATTTTATGTCAATTATTTGAACTCAAAGTTTAAGATTGAGTTGGTTCGAGTTAGATTGGGTTAGGTTAGATCATGTTGATTAGATTAGCTTAGTCAAGTCATTTATAAATATTCTTATGTCATATAAATAATATTAAAAAAAAAAAGCACTAATAAGATCTTGAAAATTGAAGGTATATGTAAAACATGTCCATATTTATATGAGTTTGGATTCTAATTAGCTTGAGTTTGGTTGGATAATATGTTAGCTTGGATCTGATCAGAATTTGAGTCGTGTCAGGTTTGGGACTTTAATGCAAAGTTAAAAAAACATGGGGGGGTTTTGTCACAGAGTTAAAAACCATGAAAAATAGTGGCTTTTTGGATCCTCACTCACCGCTGGTCAGCAGTTGATCTTACCACTGTGTAATTAATTGTACCAAGGGGTGAACAAATGGATCTTTTTTGTTCTATAATTTTTTAACAATTTAATTTATTTTTAATGCATTAATACATTAGATTTAATGAGAAAATAACTTATTATTTGGTAACATGCATAGCTTGTACACATAAACAGGTTAAAGTGAAAGTGCTTTTACAAATATGAGGGGAGATGCAGCATTGGAGATCATTTTCAAACGATGGAATGGAAAGAGGATCCCCAAATTTGGTGCTTCAAAAGAGGAAAATGGGATACCCTAATGTAGAGCTATTCAGAGTCAAAAACAAGGTGATGGATAGGGTTCAAAATTCTTCGGATGGATAAATTCAACTAGATTTTCAAGGAAGAGAACGAAGGACATGTATAAAAAAGCAAGAGTGATTTATTTGGAAGGAAAGATAACCGGTTAATCTGGACAACTGATTTATCTATCAAAAAACCGTAAATAATTTTGCTGTAATAAACCCATTAAAATAATTTTTAAAATAATAAAGAATACCATAGCAAATCCATTGCATGTTTAGCTGGCCTGCCTCACATTGAAGGACAAAGTAGTAGAGGATTTTGTTATAGTTTTTGTAAGTTAGATCTTTGCAATGCCCTTTTTGCACCATTGACATGAACCTATTAGATGAATTCATTCCCGGATGCTGCTGTATCATTCCCAAAAACTCCACCGGAAAGATGTAAATATGTTTTTTTTTAAAAAAAAAGATAATTGAGGGCCAAAATATCAACATTGTTCTTGATAACTTAGAAAAACTAAAGATTTGAATACATTTCCAAATAGTCGACATATTCGGTGTAAAAAGCTAGTTGAATGCAATGCATGTGAAGCGTGTAAAAAAAAAAAAAAAAAAGGATTCCTCCTTCGCCCTCTTCTTGTACATCTCAATTCATGGTAGTATCAATACATTATACAAATGTTATTTCTTTTCCTCCTTTGCCCTCTTCTTGTACATCTCAATTCATGGTAGTATCAATACATTATACAAATGTTGCTCTCTTATAATGCTACCATAGACTTATTCTAAAATCTTCTTTTTGCAAACATCTCCATGAAGTTCTTTAGGTTGAGTATACTCTAATACAAAGAAAGAAACTCTGATCCAAAGGAAACATCTTAGTAGCTAATTTTTGGATAGTAATTAAATATTTTTGTAGGGTAGGTTTATTACTAGTAATCAAATACTACATGAGCAGCAATCTTTCATCAAAAGTGGAGAACAACATACCAAACACTACTAGAGTTGTTGAATATGATAATATTTAAGCCTTAGAATGGATTGGTCAAGTTTAACTTTCCTTTTCAAGGAGATATTGGATGGGCATTTTTCAGGTTTCAAAAGAATTAGGAGAAGTAGTTGAAAGAAAAACTTATGTAAAAGTTGAGATCTAGTTTTAAAGATATTTGAGCTTTTATATGACTATTTCTAGTTGCCATGATTATTTTAGAAGAATTGTAATCTTTTTTAACTAGAAAAGAAATTTGACCTAGATTTTGTAAGAATAGACCTCACTCAATCAACGAAAGAAAAAGATTTAGAACCTTAGTTTCACCATCCTCTTATTTTATAAGTTGATCAAATTGAAGGAATTGGTTTATTCTCTCTTTGATTGAATTGGAGAGATAAGAGAGAGTTCACGTTCCCTGAGAACTAAAAAAAATTATAAATATGTAAAACTAGAAAAAGAGGGTATTTATTTGAATTGTGCTTATCTTACAAAAAAAAAAAATTGATAGAAATTTCCCTTTTGACATTTAATAAATGAGATGCAATTATATGAAAGAAAATAAACTTGTGATAAAATTCATCCCCTGAAGTCTCAAAAAGCGCCTCAACAAATCGAGATTTTGGATGTCTCACATATAAGACAGCTCTTCCTTAGTGTTTACCATTCATCAATCATCAAATCTCTCTTAAGGACTAGGGGTCAAAAACCGACCCAACCAAAGGGTCATATCTAGTCCAATTTTCTCGTAGTTGATCTCTTCGGCTTGGCCTTTTCCGTAATAAACTTGGATTATTTTTCATCTTTTCCATCGTAAATTTGGACCATCTTGAATAGTTTTTTGAAGTGCCTAGCCAAGAAAATTTTCATCATCACATCCAAGGCAAAACGATTAACCTATATTTTTGAAATCATATTTTTGAACTAGGCTTACCCATTAAAAGGAAGAAAAAGATGAAAAGAACTACTATACTTACAAATAATCTATTATATTGTCAAGAGCATCTCCTCTTCTCTGTTAGATCATATGATACCCAAACATCCTCTGCAAAGGTTGAAGTAATCTTTGCCCTAATACTCGAGCTTCTGTGTGGTTTTGCCACAACCTTTTAGCTTAGGCAAGCACATTAATGAATATTAGAGAATTGTAGAGTAGGTTGGATCGAAAAAGCTCTGTATTACTATTAAAACTAGATAATATAATTCTAAGAGGTTTCTCAATCTTTGGAGGGTTGGATTGCTAATGGCTACCCCTTCATTTTATACAGCTAAGCTAGAGGCTAAAATACTGAGGATGGTGTCACTTGTCATAAATCTAATGGTTAGAATATTCTAGATATAAGATATTTATAAGATATTGGAAATATATTAGAAGATTCTAGAGCATACCCGAAGTCCTATCGAGGATGATGCCACTTGCCACAAATCTAATGGTTGGAATATTCTAGATACAAGATATTTATAAAGTATTGGAATAGTCTAGATACATACACACACATATATATATAAGAGAAAAGAATGACAGGCAGGTCTACATGATTAAATATGGCTAAATATGTGTGAAGGTAAAGATGAAAAATCTATCGATCAAAATATATAATACTAGAACCAAAGAAATTTAATAGTATTTTAATATAATATAATAAAAAATTTAAATTAATATTAAGTTTTAAATCAATCATCTATATTATTACTTAATTTCTTCATACTTTTTATTATATATTGGAGTAAAGCTCATATGAAATCCTTAACATATAGGCCATTCTCTTGCAAACTAATTATAACATTCCAAGCTTTGAAGTCTTGCATTTTAATTTTTGAATATGCCTTTCTTATTGGACTGGCATTCTGGTGTTAGTGTGTGTGCCCTAGATCCAATTGGATAAGATGCTAGTTTATACACATTTCTTTATGAATGGAAATCAAATTTATTAGTTTCTTTATCTATCCAGATATTTTTTATATATATATTAGATATATTTTACCTGTGAGATAAAGTCCAAAAGAATGCGAAATGTGCATATGGAATTTGTAATAGAGATTACAAATTGTGAGATCCAAAATTGCATATTATGGTTCAATTCTTTAAACTTTCCTAGTCGATGCGTAGACAGGATTGGACACTGTCGAACGCCGTTCAGACTAGCACACATTGTATATCTTCACCCTTGTGGTGTGCAGCTGATCTTACAAGCTGAAGTATGAAGATACTTGGATATGGTGTGTGGATGTTCGTTATTGTAATGATACATTGGATGACCCGCACAGAGATCCCATATGGATATTCTATATAGTGTCGATAGTTGATCTTTGATGACGATGGTGCGAGTGATCCTTTGACTTGAGATCTTTATTGCACCTTATGTGTGGAATATCATGCTTTGACGACATGCAAATGTCGCTCTAGCCACGGGTGGCAAATATGGTATCGATTGGTGTGATATAAAGCACATGAAGGTGATGTTTGATCAAGACAGGATTCGTCTCCCTTGATAGAAAGGGTTATATTCTATGGCCACTTGATGGATTAAATTGACTATTAAATCCTTGCAAGGTTGAGTTGGAATTCGAAATGGTTTCGAAGTTCTAATTTATATGAGTCAATTTTTCTAAGATCAAGTAAACAAAGATCAATTATATGGTTGACACATTTCATACCACTGATTGATCTGGGATATGTGACGAAAGGATTAAATCGTACGGTAACCATTCATGGACAGGTGTTGATGACCACGTCAACAAATCCTTAACACTTGGGTGGTCATGATGCTTTGCTAGAGGCCGCTCATGATCTATAATCATTGATTCTTTGACTTAATCAAAGAATTGATTTGGTTAAAGAATTAACTTGAACAAGGTGTTGATCAAGTCATCCTTAGGGTCAATATTAGGGACATGATTATTACCAACGTGTCAAGGGACCTAATGGGTCACACGCATTAAGAAGATTTTGGATGAAGTTAAAATGGGAATTAAATTGGACTTAATTCAAATTAGATAACCAATAAATTAGGATTGGGTTTGACTCAATCTTAATGAGAGAATATAAAATTGATGAATAGTATTCATTATAGAGAAAAAAAAAATTTGTGTTCAAAAGAGAGACCTTTTATACATGAGATGTACATATGAAATCCATTAATTAGGCTTGATCCATGTGATGGATGTCTTAGATTAATTGAGATTAATAATATGATATTTAATTGGGTCCATATGATGGCATGATTTGATTCATGAAAATCCAATTAAACCGAGGGCTGAGATCGTGCCACGTGGAGGATGGATCCATGCCCATGTGATGGACATGACCCATCTCCACGTCATGGAGGAGTGAACCCCATGTTTGGGGCGTTCTCATGAAGCCAAATTCAAGGTTGCAACATTGGTTTCATGGAATAACCAATTTCCTAATTTTTAGGGATGTGGTTTGGTGGTTGTAATCTTAACATTATCATGATAGCAAATATCCTAAATTTGTTAGGATAATTGTTATCAACTTGATAAGGTTGAATGGTTAGATGGTTGTGATAAAATCCCTTTTTTTTTATGGAACCACACAACCTCCTTTTCATGTATAAAAGGGAAAGAAATACGTCCTTCGAAAGATACACCGAACTCCTCTCTTCTCTCTCTCTCTTGGATGCCTAACACCTCCTTTCTCTCTCTAAAATATCCTTTCTCTCTCTAGGATGTTCCTATCTCTCTCTTGATTGATCAAGATTTAATCTTGATCAAGAAATCCTTTTTGATTTGGAAAATCAATAGAAAAGAAAAGAGGCGCTAGCACCCCTCGCAAGAAGGTTATCATCCAATCCTAAGAGGACATCATTGTTGATCCATTCATTGTTTTGATAATTAATAAAGGAATTGAGTATATTTATTTGATTACTAATGGATCTTATAAGTGTTTCAGGACTTAAATTTATTTGATCAATTTAAAGGAATTAAGAAATGAATTTTGAATCAAATACAAATCAGAGATTTCAAAGTTTCAGAGCTTGGAGTTGACACCTAGAAAGTCTGGAGCCGACCCCATGGCCAATTCAATTTTAATCTAATTTTTGATACAACCTGGAGCCGACACCTAGAGTTTCGGAGCCGACACCTAATATTTCGGAGTCGACACTTTACTGTGTCTGGAGCCGACTCCGATGCTGGAACAGAGTGATGATTTTTGAGCATCCTGAAGCCGACACCTACAGTTTTCGGGAGCCGACACCTGACGACGGTGAGCCGACACTTACTTTTGCGGAGCCGACTCCACGACGAACTCAGATTTTACTATTTATGGAAAAACGATTCGAATCCGACACCTGAAAAGCTGAAGCCGACTCCAACCCACCTGGACGAAAAATCAAAAATGCCAGATCAGATCTAACGGTAATATTTTTGATTTCTGACATCTAACGGCTATTTTTTATGAATGAAAAATCCTTCCAGGTACACTCCAACGGCTAGATTTCCACCCAAAAAGGAATCAAAGGAAAATCTATAAAAAGGGGAAAAAACAACCGTTTGAAAATATAGAAAGAGAAAGAAAAAAACGGAGAGACAAAAATCAAAAATCAAAATCCGAGAAGTCTTGAGCCGTATATCCAAGAGAGGAGCTTTCAAGTTCAAAACCTTCCACTCCACAAAGCTCAAAGAAGAATCCAAGCCGTTCAAATAGAGGAAAATCGGAGGATTCTCAACTAGAAGAAAGAGACCAACTTTTCAATCTTCTCAACTGCATCTACTGTGAAGAATCGGTGCTGAGGCTTGATTCAACCCAGCAAGGAGAAGAGGAAAAGAAGAAAAGCTCAAAGCCAAACAACTTCAAACCAGGCTTTTCTAAACATATTTACTTTTCTTTGAATATTTGCTCATTGAGGAGCTGTGAAAGTTTGTAAAACAATCTTATACTTGTTTGTGCCTAGTTCAATCAAAGGGGATTGAACTAGTGGAGGTTGTTAACCTCGGGTCAAGCTAGTTTTGCTTGAGTTTTGGGTTTTGTGCTGGTGAGCCCAAAAAAACCGGCTGGGTTCGTTGTGATCCCGGGTAAAACAACAAGTTTGAGTTGTGAACTTGTAAAACAACTCGACTGTAATCGAGATGATTATAGTGTGGACCCAAGTAGGATCTTGGGAGTGGATGTAGGTGTTGGATACACCGAACCACTATAAAATCTTTGTGTTTATCGTGCTTCCATTGACTCTATCTCTATCTCTGTTTTATTCGCTGTACTTTGCATTTACATTGCATTTGCTTTCATTCATCTTAAGCAAATAATTTTTCAAGAGGCCAAAATTTTTAAAGAAACCAATTCACCCCCCCCCCCCCTCTTGGGTTGTCATCTGGGCCAACAATTGGTATCAGAGCAAGTGCTCATTAGATTTTGATCACATGATCAAGAGCTAAAGATCCAAATGGCAACTCAAGTTGGATCATTTGCCGAAGGTCATTCTACAAATAGACCTCCTTTGTTTAATGGTTCCAACTATTCTTATTGGAAAGCAAGAATGAGAATATTCATTCAAGCTTTTATGAATTGTGGGGTGTTATAACTAATGGACCTAGTACACCCACATACATTGTTGATGGCACTATTGTTCCTAAGCCCGAAAGGGATTGGAATGATAATGATAGGAAAATGGCACAGCTCAATGCTAAGGCCATGAATGTTTTATATTGCTCTTTAGATGCTAATGAATTTAATAGAATCTCCACTTGTAATTCTGCAAAGAAGATTTGGGATAGATTAGAGGTTACCCATGAGGGTACTAACCAAGTAAAAGAATCCAAAATAAACATTCTTGTTCATAAATATGAGTTATTTTGCATGGAACAAACTGAAAATATAGCTAGCATGTATACTAGATTTACTGACATTGTAAATGGGTTGAAAAGTTTAGGCAAAACATATTCTAACTCTAAACTTGTTCAAAAAATTCTCAGGTCACTTCCAAGAATGTGGGAAGCGAAGGTGACAGCAATCCAAGAAGCAAAGGACTCAACACCTTACCCTTAGAGGAGCTTCTAGGATCCCTAATGACCCATGAATTGACCATGAAGCAGCACATAGAAGAAGATGTGAAGAAGAAAAAGACCATAGCTCTTAAGGCTGCTGAAAATGAGGAAAGCTGCAATGATAGTGAAGAAGATGATGATGAGACAGCTCTTCTAGCAAGAAAGTTTAAAAAATTCATGAGGAGAAAGAGACCCTTCCATAAGAAGAAATTTGGAACTAAGATGGAAGGAGAGAAAGAAAAAGACAAGGACAAGGATAAAGAAAAAGACCCCTTGATTTGCTATGAATGTAAGAAATCGGGGCATTACAGATATGATTGTCCTCAACTGAAAAAGACTCTCAAGAAGAAAAAGAAAGCCTATGTTGCAACCTGGAGCGACAGCGATGAATCCTCATCGGAGGAAGAACAAAAGGAGGTTGCTAACATTTGCTTTATGGCAAACGAAGAGGATGAGGTAAGTTCTGAAAACCCTTGCGATGAATTTGCTTTTGATGAATTGTTTGATGCTTTTAATGAACTTGTCGGTGATTTCAAAATTCTGAAAAAGAAATATAAGTTTTTAAAAATAAAAATTTAACTTTAATTAAAGAAAAAAAAATCTTGATAAAGAAACTAAAGTGCTGAAATCTGAAAAAGACAATTTGACTAAAGAAAAAGAATTAATTTCTAATGAAAATGATAAACTAAAGAAGGAAGTTGATAAATATAAAAGTATTGTTGATAAATTCACTTATAGTTTAGAAAAACTTAATTTATTGTTAAGTAATCAAAGAGCTATATATGATAAGGCTGGTTTAGGATATAGACCTAATTTAAAACAAAAATTTGTCAAAAACTTTTTTAGAAAGGAACAAAACCTTGATAATATTACATGCCATTACTGTAACAAGAAGGGACACAGTTTTCGAATGCAATTTTAAGAAAATAGATAAGAAGGTAAGTAGTAAAGGAAAGAAAATTTGGGTTCCTAAAGGAATAATTGTTTATGCTACTAACCATGAAGGACCCAAGAAAGCTTGGGTACCTAAATATAAGACTTAATTATTTTTGCAGGAGTGTCTTGCGGCCAAAAGATCAAAGAGAAAGTGGTATCTCGATAGCGGCTGCTCAAAGCACATGACAAGTGACAAGGACCAATTCATCACCCTTGAAAGCAAAAGAGGAGGAGTAGTTATATTTGGCGATAATGGCAAAGGCCAAATCTTGGGGTTTGGTAACATTCAAATAACTCCCTCCACATATATTGAAAATATCTTATATGTTGATGGTTTGAAACATAATTTAATTAGCATTAGTCAATTATGTAACAAAGGTTTTAAAGTATCATTTGAATCTTCTATATGCACAGTTTCTAATCCCATTGATAATAGCATTGTTTTTATTGGAAATAGAAATGGCAATGTATACCTGATTGATTTAGACAATTTGTCTACAAGTAATCATTGCCTAGTTGCTAATAATGCTAATATAAATGAGATTGGTTGGTTGTGGCATTGTAGATTAGGTCATGCAAGCACACACCTTATTTCAAAATTAATTAGAATGGATTTAGTAAAAGGACTTCCACAATTAGATTTTGAAAATAATAAAATTTGTGATGCATGTCAATTTGGAAAACAAACTAGAAATTCTTTCAAAGCTAAAAATATTGTTTCTACTTCTAGGCCACTTGAACTACTTCACATGGATCTTTTTGGACCTACTAGAACCACAAGTCTAGAAGGAAAGAAATATGGTCTTGTGATTATAGATGATTACTCTAGATACACTTGGGTGTTATTTTTAGCTCATAAGGATGAGACCTTTCCACTATTTTTGAAATTATTCAAGAAGGTCACAAATGAGAAAAACAACACCATAGTATCTCTAAGAAGTGATCATGGCACCGAATTTGAAAATTATTTATTTAAAAATTTTTGCATAGAAAATGGCATCCATCATAATTTTTCTGCACCTAGAACACCGCAACAAAATGGTGTAGTTGAAAGAAAAAATAGAACCCTAGAAGACATGGCCCGTACCATGCTATGTGAAAGCAACTTACCAAAATACTTTTGGGCAGAAGCTATAAACACGGCATGCTACATCCTTAATAGAGCTTTAATTAGGCTAATCATTAAGAAAACACCTTATGAACTATGGAATAATAGAAAACCAAATATAAGCTATTTTCATGCATTTGGTTGTAAGTGTTTTATTCATAACAATGGCAAGGATAACCTAGGAAAATTTGATGCAAAATCTGATGAAGGCATATTCTTAGGATATTCAACATCAAGTAAAGCTTATAGAGTATTTAACAAGAGAAACTTAATAGTAGAAGAATCTATTCATGTAATCTTTGATGAATCTTTAGCATCAAGTTCTAAAAAGATTGATGATGAGGAAGATACAAACATTCTAGAAAGAGACATTGAAAAATTAAATATAGATGTATCTTCAGATCATGAACAAAAAGCTAAAGATAATGATTCTCCTAGTGTTGATGTTATTGATGAAAATCGTAATGATATAGATCTACCTAGAGATTGGAGATATACCTATGATCATCCAAGAGAATTAATTATAGGTGATCCATCTCAAGGAGTAAGAACTAGATCATCAATGAGAAACATCAATAATCATCTTGCATTTGTATCTCAAATTGAACCAAAAACTATTGAAGAAGCTGAAAAAGATAATAACTGGATGTTAGCCATGCAAGAAGAATTAAATCAATTCACTAGAAATAATGTTTGGACATTAGTGGATAGACCTAAAGATCATTCTGTAATAGGATCAAATTGGGTATTTAGAAATAAATTAGACGAAAATGGCATAGTAATAAGAAACAAAGCTAGATTAGTTGCAAAAGGATATAATCAAGAAAAAGGAATTGATTTTGATGAAACTTTTGCACCTGTAGCTAGACTTGAAGCAATTAGATTGTTACTTGCATTTGCATGCCATATGCATATCAATTTATTTCAAATGGATGTTAAAAGCGCATTCTTAAATGGATTTATAAATGAAGAAGTTTTTGTTGAACAACCACCGGGATTTGAAGATCATGAATTTCCAAATCATGTTTATAAATTACACAAAGCACTATACGGTTTGAAACAAGCACCTAGGGCTTGGTATAAAAGATTAAGTAAATTTCTGATTGAAAATGATTTTGTAAGAGGAAATGTCGATAAAACACTATTTTTGAAAACAAAAGACAAAGATTTATTAGTAGTACAGATATATGTTGATGATATTATTTTCGGTGCTACTAACAATTTGTTATGTCAAGAATTTGCAAAGTTAATGCAGGGTGAGTTTGAAATGAGTATGATGGGAGAACTCAACTTCTTCCTAGGACTTCAAATCAAACAAAGCAAAGATGGAATCTTCATCAATCAAGCCAAATACACAAAAGAACTGCTCAAGAAATTTGGAATGGAGTCAATCAAACCACTTGGGACACCTATAAGTCCTTCGTGCAAATTGGACAAAGATGAAGATGGTAAGAAAGTAGATCAAAAACATTACAGAGGTATGATTGGATCTCTTCTTTACTTAACTGCTAGTAGACCAGATATTATGTTTGCAGTATGTCTATGTGCTAGATTTCAATTTGAACCTAAAGAATCTCACTTAATTGCTATAAAAAGAATTTAAGATTTTTAAGTGGAACTAAAAATGTAGGTTTATGGTACTCTAGAGACTCAACCTTAAATTTAATTGCATATTCTGATTCTGACTATGCTGGATGTAAATTGGATAGAAAAAGCACAAGTGGTGCATGTCAATTCTTAGGTTGTAACTTAATCTCTTGGTTTAGCAAAAAGCAAAATTCGGTTGCATTATCTACTGCTGAAGCAGAATATGTTGCAGCTGGAAGTTGCTGTGCTCAAATCCTTTGGATTAAGAGACAACTTGAAGATTATGGCATAACCTCCGACAAAATACCAATTAGATGTGATAACACGAGTGCAATAAATCTAACTAAAAATCTAATTCAACATTCAAGAACAAAACACATTGAGATTAGATATCATTTCATAAGAGAACATGTAGCTAATAATGAAATTTGTCTTGAATATGTTAATATAGAGGAACAATTAGCTGACATATTTACTAAACCTTTGAGTGAAGAAAGATTTTGTTATCTTAGAGGTGAATTAGGGATATGTGACCCTATGGATTGATTTTGATACATTAAGGAATGAGAATCTAAAATTTCTATCAATTTCTTGATATTCCCTTCACTATTTTAAGGACAAATTATCTAGTCATTTGAGCTATTTGATCCTTAATACTCCATAATTTTATCAAAATTTTATAAAATTTATTTTGACGAGTTTCAGTCATTTGTATCTCATATATTTTTTTGCTGAATTTGTCTCTGGAGTCGACACCTCAAATGAGGAGTCGACACCCAAGACTGTGTCACTCTCGGTCCCTGACCTTGGAGCCGACACCTGTAAATTCGAAGCGACTCCAGTTCGAGCGCTGACTGTGTTAGCGATTTGGAGTCGACACCCGACTTTGCGGGAGTCGACACCTGGGAGTCAAATGTTGATTTATTAGGGCAGAGTCGACACCTCGTCACTTCATCACTTTCTCAAATCCTAACCAAACTCTTCCAAAATTTCTCCAAAACTTTCCCATCTCTAATTCCATCCAAATCGAACCTTCCAAAGATCAAATGGCACCCAAAAGGAGAGAATCAGTGGTTGGAGCGCCGGTAACTACGGAAAGCGGTCCACATGTCGTCCCGTTCATGAGCCGACTCCAAGCAGCGATTCGTCCACAGATTCCGTCAATCCCAACACATCTTCCACAAAGGTAGATACCTAGCTGATAGAGTCATCACAATGGGTAGAAAAGTTAATTTTGACCTATTTGAATCCGAAGGTTTTTCAATAGGGAGACAATTGAAGGAAATGGGCTGGGATATGCTGTGTTCTCTTGATGTTCCTACCTATCCAGCCCTAGTAAAAGAATTCTATCTCAATTTGGCTAGAGGGGATGGAGGTTTAATAAGCAATGTTAAAGGGAAAAGGATTCATCTCACCTTTCAAAAGCTCAGGAAACCTCCTTAGCATCCCGATCACTGGTTTAGCTGACATGCATAGTGATAGGTCAGCAGCCCTTTCAAGGATGTTAGGAAGGGATGTAACTGAGTTTGAAGAAATTAGAGCCAATCAACTACCCCTAGAATTAAGATTATTACACAATATATGCAGTAGGATCTTGTTTCCAAAAACTGGTCGGTTTGAGTATGTCTCGGAGCGAGACATTGTGGTTATGGACAGTGTTCTAACTGGGCAGCCGATCAATCTGGCAGCAATGATGATTTTTTATATGGCAGAAGCTGGAGGGAAAAGGAGATCATCCCTACCGTATGGAATGGTACTAACTATGGTATTCAAGAGCCAAGGGGTTACAATTCAAGAGAATGAACTTTCCAAGAACCTAAGGCACACAGATTACTATAGCTTAGCTACATTGCATCGGATGGGTTTTGTCAAGGTGAATGGTCAATGGGATAGGAAAGGACACTAGATGAAAGAGCCCCTATGCCGAGAGTTTCTGAGCCTTGCGAGGCTGGACCATCATTTAGGGTTCCTTCTCCACAGCCTAGGAGTCCCATTTCTGCTCCTGTTCCTGCTCCTGCACCTGCACAAGTTTATGATCAACCATCCACTTCTTCGACTGGATTCTCAGACCTTCAAATGGAGCAATTAAAAAGTTTGTTTGCAGCTCAGAAGGATGAGTTTGACAGTAAATTTATGAATATAAAAGAATCACTTTACTCCCTTGATGATCGGATTGCAAAGATTGAATCAACTCTCAACTCCTCCGCAGAATCTTTAAATGGTGATTTGAAGAACATCTTTGAAGAGCTTAAAGAGATTTGTGGAGATGGTGAAACTTATTCAAAGTGCAACGCCGAACTTCAAGACAAAATCACAACAGCTTGCACATTTGTGGATGAGAGACTAAAAGATTATGTTAGACTTCAATGTGATGGAATGAAAAATATAGTAGACCATTTAACAAGAATAGTTAGAAAGAACTTTTGATGTTGTTTATGTTCAATCTTGTTGAAATGTTGTTTACATTTTGATGTAATGAAGTTAATATAATGAAATGTAAAGAGGGAGAGAATTATGTAATATGTTGATATAGTGAAGCTTATATTAATGAATGAAAAGTTTTTATGTAATATTTGACTTTTGATTATTTTTTTGATGCAATTATCCTTTGATGCAGTAAAATATTCTTTACCTTTTTGTTGATTACAAAAAAGGGGGAGAGAATTAGGATTGTATATGCATTAAGAGGGAGAAAATTATATGGAAAGAATTATAGTTGAGAATGTTAATTGATTAATATGATATTGAGTTATTGATATGAATTGATAATCAAATTGAATTGTCAAATTGAATTGTCTATGCACAAAGAAATCTTAAGTATCAAAGAGGAAGAATAATTTGAATTTGAACTTCATAAGAGAAGCTACCTTATTCAGGGGGAGCTTACTCGTAAAGATCACTTCCTTGATATTCTCTTTAATTTAAGAATTCTATGCATATACTCAATGTTTTTATAATCATCAAAAAGGGGGAGATTGTTGATCCATTCATTGATTTTGATGATTAATAAAGGAATTGAGTATATTTATTTGATTACTAATGGATTTTATAAGTGTTTCAGGACTTAAATTTATTTGATCAATTTAAAGGAATTAAGAAATGAATTTTGAATCAAATACAAATCAGAGATTTCAAAGTTTCAGAGCTTGGAGTCGACACCTAGAAAGTCTGGAGCCGACCCCATGGCCAATTCAATTTTAATCTGATTTTTGATACAACCTGGAGCCGACACCTAGAGTTTCGGAGCCGACACCTAAGGTTTCGGAGTCGACACTTACTGTGTCTGGAGCCGACTCCGATGCTGGAACAGAGCGTGATTTTCTGAGCATCCTGGAGCCGACACCTACAGTTTTGGGAGCCGACACCTGACGACGGCGAGCCGACACTTACTTTTGCGGAGCCGACTCCACGACGAACTCAGATTTTACTATTTATGGAAAAACGATTCGGAGCCGACACCTGAAAAGCTGGAGCCGACTCCAACCCACCTGGACGAAAAATCAAAAATGCCAGATCAGCTCTAACGGTAATATTTTTGATTTCTGACATCTAACGGCTATTTTTTATGAATGGAAAATCCTTCCAGGTACACTCCAACGGCTAGATTTCCACCCAAAAATGAATCAAAGGAAAATCTATAAAAAGGGGGAAAAACAACCGTTTGAAAATATAGAAAGAGAAAGAAAAAAACAGAGAGACAAAAATCAAAAATCAAAATCCGAGAAGTCTTGAGCCTATATCCAAGAGAGGAGCTTTCAAGTTCAAAACCTTCCACTCCACAAAGCTCAAAGAAGAATCCAAGCCGTTCAAATAGAGGAAAATCGAAGGATTCTCAACTAGAAGAAAGAGACCAACTTTTCAATCTTCTCAACTGCATCTACTGTGAAGAATCGGAGCTGAGGCTTGATTCAACCCAGCAAGGAGAAGAGGAAAAGAAGAAAAGAAGAAAAGCTCAAAGCCAAACAACTTCAAACCAGGCTTTTCTAAACCTATTTACTTTTCTTTGAATATTTGCTCATTGAGGAGCTGTGAAAGTTTGTAAAACATCTTATACTTGTTTGTGCCTAGTTCAATCAAAGGGGATTGAACTAGTGGAGGTTGTTAACCTCGGGTCAAGCTAGTTTTGCTTGAGTTTTGGGTTTTGTGCTGGTGAGCCCGAAAAACCGGCTGGGTTCGTTGTGATCCCGGTAAAACAACAAGTTTGAGTTGTGAACTTGTAAAACAACTCGACTGTAATCTAGGTGATTATAGTGTGGACCCAAGTAGGATCTTGGGAGTGGACGTAGGTGTTGGATACACCGAACCACTATAAAATCTTTGTGTTTGCCGTGCTTCCATTGACTCTATCTCTATCTCTGTTTTATTCGCTGTACTTTGCATTTACATTGCATTTGCTTTCATTCATCTTAAGCAAATAATTTTTCAAGAGGCCAAATTTTTTTAAAGAAACCAATTCACCCCCCCCCCCCCCCCCCTCTTGGGTTGTCATCTAGGCCAACAATCATCCAAAGATCTTCACGTGGATCACCATTAGAGGCTGGACGCGTGGACGGCTAGTGGTAAATAATTTACCGACTTCATCGGGCATCATCCCCAATAAAGAACACAAGTATGATCTATTATTATAATCATGTATTATTTCTTGTTAACTGAATCTGTTCCCTGAGGATCTTGGGCTTTGAAAATTAAATTGTATTTATTTCATTTTTGCTGCATGTTATATGAATTTGATTCATATAAAACATACGAAATTCCCAACAGTGGTATCAAAGCCTCCTCAGGTTTCAAATTCAGTTAATTTGATAGATTACTTGAGTTCTAGTTTTTATAAACAAAGATCAAAATTTACATGCGATGTAAAATATAAATATTGCCATATGATGAAGATTAAATATTTAATAAGTTTATTATATAATAATAAACATGAATTATTTAGATTTGATCATGTTAAAAATTTAAAATTATGATTTATGTATGACATAATCATAAAGGCTGAAATTTAACATATCATGTTTAGAATTTAATTTTGACATGATAAATAACATGATTAAAATCTGAAATAATTATATTGATGAAAATTAAATATTTAATAAGTTTATATATGATAATAAACATGAATTATTTGGATTTGATCATGTTAAAAATTAAAAATTATGATTTATGTATGACATAATCATAAAGGCTGAAATTTAACATATCATGTTTAGAATTTAATTTTGACATGATAAATAACATGATTAAAATATGAAATAATTATATTAATGAAAATTAAATATTTAATAAGTTTATTATATGATAATAAATGTGAATTATTTAGATTTGATCATGTTAAAAATTAAAAATTATGATTTATGTATGACATAATCATAAAGGCTGAAATTTAACATATCATGTTTAGAATTTAATTTTGACATGATAAATAACATGATTAAAATCTTAAATAATTATATTGATAAAAATTAAATATTTAATTAGTTTATTATATAATAAACATGAATTATTTAGATTTAATCATGTTAAAAATTAAAAATTATGATTTCTGTATGACATAATCATAAAGGCTAAAATTTAACATATCATGTTTAGAATTTAATTTTGACATGATAAATAACGTGATTAAAGTCTAAAATAATTATATCATGATAACATGATAATCAAGATTAAAATTAAAATTTTAAATTTTGACATGTTATCATGTTAAAGATGTTATGATAGAGACCAATTAGGATTTTCATGTGATGAAAATAAATTTATCATAATAGATAATGATAAGACAAATATATAAAATAAATTATAAAAATATTTGACACTTATCATAAATCCCTAAAGATCACTATCTTATCTTATCATAATGTGTAATAGATGATAAGGTTTAAGAAAAATTAGATTTAACCATATCATTGTTTGATCCTATGATTCCATAATTGATCAAATCAATTGGGCTTAACTACAATGGTATCTAGAAAGGTGCGATCATGGTTTTTAATTACTTCATTCGCTGCCTGAGAAAACCAATTCAATGGGATCAAAGGGTATGCTAAATAGGACCCCATTGATTAGCTGATCTAGCCATTGTTAAGGAAAGCTCTTAATTGATTAGATCAATTAAGGTTAATCAGGATGGTAGCAATTAATTTGGTCACATGATTAGGGTTCCCATATTAGATAGTAATCATGATCCTAATTTGATTAGGAGTCCCAATCATAAGATTGGATCTTATTAAATTTAGGTTAATTAAAATTAATCTAAAATTCACATATAGGATATGTAACCTAGCATGATACAAATGTTGTACATGCATGATGGGACCTAAATGCGCTAAATTCCTCCACGAATATTAAGTCATTAGCCTTCCATTGTTCACATGATACAAAATCATTAGGGCATGAGATTTGTTGTGCCATAGCCAAGATCAAGTGAACCTATGAGGAGTTGATTGGGGAACAATGGGTTGACTTAACTAGGTTAGCTGGCATAATTGGCCATAGTCAGGGTCAGTCTAATCTAGAGGTAATGTTTAGGGTGATCACATCAGATATGATTGACAAGGCAATGTCCCCTAAATGATCTAGGAGTCACATTTGATGTGATTGATACAAATCTACCTAATTTGGCATACTAAGATTTGTTGTGCCATAGCCAAGGTCAAGGTAAGTCAATTTGAGGGTCCTAGCCCACTAGAAAATTATTTGATAATTTTTCAAGATTAATAGAGAGGGCTATTGAGCTTGATAAAATAGTGAAAAAAATTGATTTAATTAAAATATTAACATTTCCATATTAAATGATGATTTGCATTCATAATAATTGACTCGTTCTATTTTTTTTCCAGTTATTAGAGACACCATGAGTGTGAACATCAATCTCAGAGGTATCCTAGAATCCAACAAGCTAACCGAACCTAATTTTCCTGATTGGCTAAGGAATATCAAGATCGTTCTATGATCTAAGAAAATCCTATATGTCCTTGATGAGGCAGCACCAGAGGTCCCACCTGCGGATGCTTCAAATAAAGTTCTTCTGCATACAATCGGCATAGAAATGCTGAAGAGATGGCCACATGCTTGATGTTGGCATCTATGTCACCAGATCTTCAAAATAGCATGAGCATTTAAATTCTCATGAGATTTTGATGCACCTGCAAGAGTTGTTTGGTGCACAATCTCGCTATGAGAGGTTTCAAACCTCCAAAGAGTTGTTTCAGTGCAAAATGACTGAGGGTTCATCAGTGGGTGAACACGTGCTAAAAATGATCAATTTGATTGAGAAGTTAGCGTGATTGGGTTTCGTAATGGACCATGAACTGAGTATCGACTTGGTTTTACAGTCATTGCCTCCTAGCTATTCGCATTTTGTGTTGAATTTCAACATGATTAGGGTTCCCATATTAGATAGTAATCATGATCCTAATTTGATTAGGAGTCCCAATCATAAGATTGGATCTTATTAAATTTAGGTTAATTAAAATTAATCTAAAATTCACATATAGGATATGTAACCTAGCATGATACAAATGTTGTACATGCATGATGGGACCTAAATGCGCTAAATTCCTCCACGAATATTAAGTCATTAGCCTTCCATTGTTCACATGATACAAAATCATTAGGGCATGAGATTTGTTGTGCCATAGCCAAGATCAAGTGAACCTATGAGGAGTTGATTGGGGAACAATGGGTTGACTTAACTAGGTTAGCTGGCATAATTGGCCATAGTCAGGGTCAGTCTAATCTAGAGGTAATGTTTAGGGTGATCACATCAGATATGATTGACAAGGCAATGTCCCCTAAATGATCTAGGAGTCACATTTGATGTGATTGATACAAATCTACCTAATTTGGCATACTAAGATTTGTTGTGCCATAGCCAAGGTCAAGGTAAGTCAATTTGAGGGTCCTAGCCCACTAGAAATTATTTGATAATTTTTCAAGATTAATAGAGAGGGCTATTGAGCTTGATAAAATAGTGAAAAAAATTGATTAATTAAAATATTAACATTTCCATATTAAATTGATGATTTGCATTCATAATAATTGACTCGTTCTATTTTTTTTCCAGTTATTAGAGACACCATGAGTGTGAACATCAATCTCAGAGGTATCCTAGAATCCAACAAGCTAACCGAACCTAATTTTCCTGATTGGCTAAGGAATATCAAGATCGTTCTACGATCTGAGAAAATCCTATATGTCCTTGATGAGGCAGCACCAGAGGTCCCACCTGCGGATGCTTCAAATAAAGTTCTTCTGCATACAATCGGCATAGAAATGCTGAGAGATGGCCACATGCTTGATGTTGGCATCTATGTCACCAGATCTTCAAAAATAGCATGAGCATTTAAATTCTCATGAGATTTTGATGCACCTGCAAGAGTTGTTTGGTGCACAATCTCGCTATGAGAGGTTTCAAACCTCCAAAGAGTTTGTTTCAGTGCAAAATGACTGAGGGTTCATCAGTGGGTGAACACGTGCTAAAAATGATCAATTTGATTGAGAAGTTAGCGTGATTGGGTTTCGTAATGGACCATGAACTGAGTATCGACTTGGTTTTACAGTCATTGCCTCCTAGCTATTCGCATTTTGTGTTGAATTTCAACATGAATAGGGTTCCCATATTAGATAGTAATCATGATCCTAATTTGATTAGGAGTCCCAATCATAAGATTGGATCTTATTAAATTTAGGTTAATTAAAATTAATCTAAAATTCACATATAGGATATGTAACCTAGCATGATACAAATGTTGTACATGCATGATGGGACCTAAATGCGCTAAATTCCTCCACGAATATTAAGTCATTAGCCTTCCATTGTTCACATGATACAAAATCATTAGGGCATGAGATTTGTTGTGCCATAGCCAAGATCAAGTGAACCTATGAGGAGTTGATTGGGGAACAATGGGTTGACTTAACTAGGTTAGCTGGCATAATTGGCCATAGTCAGGGTCAGTCTAATCTAGAGGTAATGTTTAGGGTGATCACATCAGATATGATTGACAAGGCAATGTCCCCTAAATGATCTAGGAGTCACATTTGATGTGATTGATACAAATCTACCTAATTTGGCTT